>WAAF01016877.1:827930-1240011 GCA_013400475.1 Tricholaema leucomelas
CCAGCTCTCCCTTTCCCATCTGGAAGGGTCCCACATTATCCCTGGTCCTCCTTTTCTCACTGATATACCTGAAAAAGTTCTTCTTGTTCCCCTTGATGTCCCTAGCCAGATTCAGTTCCAGCTGTGCTTTAGCTTTCCTAACCTGAGCTCTGGCTGTACGGACAATTTCTCTGTATTCATCCCAGGTTCCCTGTCCCTGCTTCCACTCTCAGTCAGCTGAGGCAGTTGCTTTGCTGTGTTGTGCGTTAAAAATATATGTAGGGCTTGGGCAGCAAAGCATCTGAACAGTTATTAGTGATGATAATTGTGTGGGTGGGTAATATGGCAGTGCCTAGCTGTGTTCAAAGAGTACTGGCATCTCCAGCGGAGGGGAAGATGAACAGTGGCTTGATTGGAAGGCTAAAACTCACCCAATTTAGCTGAGAGCTAGCAAATCCTGGAAAAGGAGGAAGAGAAATGCAGAGAGTCCTCCAAGATAGTTTTTAAGAGACTCATCAGAGAGCCTGTGCTCACAGGCTGTACCTCTTTAGATTAATCAGACTCTGTGGGTCGTGCACAGTTACTAAGCATCAAGACAAAGAAAAGTGTCAGATAGGGAGCACTTTGTCTTGGGCAATGAATGAATTCATCCTCTTGGGAAAAGGTAATTATGACCATAAAGATTTCGTCCTTCAGTTCACCAAGGTAAATTAAGATACTGTTGGCTAAATTAAGTTCTAACAGTTGAGTAGCAACTTGCAGTGTAAATATATCTGTCTGTAAAGGTTTGGGTTTAAGGCTGTAGCACAGTTCTTAAGTATGTGCAGCTGAATAACAGTAAAAGCAGGCCATTAAATGTAGCCTGTAATTGCTGTATGTCTGAACAGACTGGGCTATGTGGATCCTAAAAAGAAAAGGCTTTGAGAGGGGTCTTTTAGTATTTGTTAATATACCATAAACCAAGATTATTTTCCATTTTTTCTATTATTTTCATTTTATCTACTCCCTCTCAGAAAAATTAGTACAACACCACTAGATACTAACATGACCAACTGAAATCGGAAGTTAAAGTTTTATGTAGTCTAGAGAAGCAACTGTTAAACTTCATTTGCCTGCGTGGAAGGTGCAAGATCTGATACATTCTTCAGCTGTGGGAGAAAAAAAGTGCAAGGCTTCCAGTGAGGAAGAGGGAGGCAGCTTCACGTTTCTGTGCTCAACTTCCTTGCAATTTGCAACTTTTGTTGTCAAGCAGTAAAAAGAGCAGGGAAATCTTGTGATTCTTTCTCAAGTCACTTTGCAATTGGTCTTGAGACCTTCATAGTTCCTGTTTAAAAACATTTTGGAGATATTTAGAACTATGATTTCCTTCTTTAAGTCTTGAAAATGTTGTGAAAAGTCTTGCTCTGCATTTGATGTTGGTGAGGGTTTTCAGGTCTCATGGCATCCTCCTTCTGGATTGTAAATCTAAGTTTAGAACCAGTGCTTCCATTGTACCAGTGATAATAAAAGTGAAACTATTCCCTTTCACCTCTAAGAAATCTCTGGCACCATATTAAATTTACTTGCTTATCAAGGAGGGGTGGAGAAAAGCCATCAGAGTTAAATAAGAATTTAACCTAATGTTTTTTGTAGACTGCATGCATTCCTGTGCAGTCTATCCTAGGTGATCCTGCTTGTCAGGAGACTTGGACTTGATGATCTCTAGAGATCCTTTCCACCCTCTGTGATTCTATGACTTTGCTTCTTTTTTTCTTCACACAGTCATTCTGTCTGCAGCTCTTATCCCCTTGCTTTTGTGCTTCCTTTGCTAAGCAGAGCTTTCACATCAGAGAAGGAGACAAATTGTTGCTCTGTGGAAGGGAAACTGATTGTTAAAGTAATCGGCAAAGCTTTCCAAAGGAAAAATTGTCCCCATTTCACTAGGGACTTAGTTCTTAGTTTGTTTGCTTATGTGTATTAAGTTAACCATTCAACTTGGCCCAAGTCCAGAAGGTTTTGACACTCACTGAAGTTGATTGATGTGTTTCTCATGGTGAGTTTAGATCAATTTTTCAGCTCCTCTTGTATGGTCATGTAGTTTAACTCTTCAAAAATTAATCTCTAAAACCTGAAAAAAACAAAACAACAAATGCAACCCATCCAACACCTCTCACATGTATGTGGTGACTTAGCTCCTCATAGGCAAATGTGTTGCTGGGAAATATGGTTTGCTTGTTAGTTTCTCATTTCACCTCTGCTTTAAGAGGATCATAAATATCTGTGTTAGGCACTCTCCAGAGCAGTGGCTTTGTAATTTAAATAAATAATTTCTCTAATCAGTTTCTTTTCTTGGTTTCTGTCCCCTAAGCTTTGTTCTGCTGTTAAATTTTGAGTCTTCACTCAGATTCTGAATTCTAACTAAAAGCTGATCATGTCGATATGGACTTTATTCCTTTGCTAAATTATACATTTAGCATCTTGGATCCTTCATATGCTCATTTCTGTCTCCTTTGTTATGTGTTTTTCTATCCAATAAGACTTGAATATCTAAACAGTCTCAATAACTCTTGCACTGTTTTTGTTTATTCTTAGGTCTTGCAGTTTTGTTTGGTAGATTCAAATAGCCCAGAGTTTGAGTGTTGCTTCCTCTGTAGCCTCATCCTGGCAGCAGGAAGAGGAGGCCCAAGACATATTCCACTTTCTGCTCTCTCCCTTCTTAAATGACCTCTGGAGGCTGCCAGAGCAGTGATGCTGTGGCCTGTAAGTGAAAGTGGGGGAAATTAGAGATTGTATAGAGAAATGGAGCTGTCCCTTCTGATGGAAAATGGGGAGGAAGGAGGGTCAAAGTGCCATATTTTATTCTTCAGCCTCCAGCATGATGAGGAGCAGTCCATTGGATGAGCTTTTGCCTAATCTGCAGCTCATGTGTAATTGGGACCATGGAGAGAAGCAAGAAGCCTGTTGGGTTTTTTTCTCCCTTGTACCCACACTTTCTTGAAACTTCACCCAAAGGAGCATAACAGCAGTTGTGTAGTGAAAACTCCAGTTCACATCAGCTTTTCTGTATGTGTGGCTCAAGTACGCTGTCCTTATGGCAAATTTTGCTATCTCCTCTTTTCATAGCTCTGAATCAAAGTCAGTGGCTTGTCACTGTTGCATTAACATGGAGGTGGCTGGTTTAGTGTGCTGGGCAGCCAGTATAGAAGTGCCATGTTGAAGGAATCTGATTCTATACTCATGTGGTGAAGAGGAGAAAAACAAATTGTGTAAGCCAAGTACTTTGGTCTTTTAGCCATGAGAGATGGATCTTGTTCACTATTTATGCAGCCAAGGACATAAATTCTAATCCTGAGGTTATCATTCTCTTGAAAGTCTTTGACATCTGTGGTGTTTTGATTGTTTCAGATGGGGGCTACTGAAGTGTTCACAACAAAACTTCTTTGCAGTCACAGAAAGTACAGGGCTTTGAGTCTGCCACTGTTTGGAAAATCATAGTGAGCTTTTGGAACAGCAGCTGGAGACTTTGTTCACATCTTCTGCCTTTTAGGAATGAATCCTCTCAAATGGTGGTGGACGACGTCTGGGTATGAAATGCTTGTAGTGACAGAAACAGTGGAGAAAATTTCCCACATTGCTTTCTGCCTTCCTGCCCCAGGACTTTTCACCCCAAGAGATGTGATGCTACTGTGTGTGGCAGAACTAGTATTTCCTTCCAGTTTATTTTGTACAAACAGATTGAGGTGTGTAGAAGATGGACATTTTTACACTAATTCAGAGATCTTGGGAATGCCCTTTCTACCCTGGGAGCCGTGACCACAGGCTTTCATTACCAATTAGAAGAGCAAGTTTAGCCACTTCTGTGAGGGATATTGCCACTGCTTGGGAGCTGTGCATTTGTAGGTTCATTTCTGTGCCCATTTGTGCACACAGAATTAATTACTCTGGTTTGCTATGGAAACCTTCTTCTCTGCCCTACAGAAAGGGCTGAGCATTTCTGGAAATCGAGAAAAGATGGAAGGAAAGTGTAAAGAACTCTATAATTAAACTGTTCCTGAAAATTTGGCACAAATCTGAAGCTCCAATTTGAAACTGAGTGCTGACTGAGATGCTGCTTGGTTCTTAGAGCCTTTCTGTTCATTCTTTCCTAACCCAAGCACATATTCTAGCATGTTCTCAAGTGTGAATCCTTTTAAAGAAATGTGATGCCTTGCTGTCCTCACGATCCAGTGCCTTTCATATACTTCTTCCTTTTCATTAGGGATGTGTATTCTTGCTCTGCTACGGAAATGAAGTAAGCATTGCCTGTTTACCTAATAGGCTAAGTTAAGGATTAAAACATAAGTAGAGCATGTAATATCTGTGATACTGTTCCGTTTTACTCACTAAATGTGTAAATGACTGTCTTAGTTCTGTTCAACAAACACAATCCAATAATACGGCAGCTATTGTAACACTGCATGGCCTAAACTATTTGCATTGGGAGATGATTAAGAGAAAGGTTAAATACTGTATAACATGACTGGTTATGACCATGCAATACCAGTGAAGTAATGAAGAAGAAAAAAGTGAGTCAGGTGTGCTGTGTAATTCAAATCCTTTGATATGTAATTCAAATCCTTTGATATAGTATAGTAATTATGGTATTTTGACATTGTGCTTTGCAAATAACTGAATCTAGTGGCTGTCCCTGTAAAAAAATCATTCACAGGTAGCAAAACTGAAGAGCTGATCTATTCGAGTTCATATTCCTGCTCCTGAATAGGGAGCATAGACTGGGCAGATTCAGTTCCCAGTTCCCAACACATCCTGACTGCAATCAAGAGGCTGATAATAGGGAGGCAAATGTTAGGTTTCCTGTACTATATTTGCTGATGTACATGGGCAGTGGTTTGCTTCACTGAGACAAGACAGGCAGATTTTCAGATCAAAATTCAAATCAGAAATGTTGTAGACATCTGCTTCATAATTATAACGGTTACTGTGGTGCCTGAAGGCTTGTCCTGGCTGTGTTGGTTGGGCTGGTTAACACAGGAAACTTCCACCTACCAGCCTTGCTTCTCTGAACTCGGTTTCATTTTGATTGTACCATAATCAGCCAGAGGTATGAGGTTTATGTCTGTAAATTCGGCATTGCTGCTGGAATATGCTGCATCTCCACAGGAGGGCTCTGCCGGCATAGCTGTACTGACACACACTGTCGGATGCTCCTGGGATTTTCACCTACTCTGCTTCTTGCCCATTTCCCTGTAGGAAACCTGGGTACTGCCCTATGGGCAGTGTAGCAGAGCATTGGAGAGGAGGCTGTTGAGGAACTCCAGAATAGAAAGACAGAAGTGCTCCTTATGTGCCAGGCTTTCATCTCCTTCCCCTAAGCAAGAAGACATTTGAGTGCTGCTGTTAGGCAAAAGTATCTGGGGAAAAAAGGCTTTCATTTTAATTTGCAAGCATACCTTGCAGTGGGTATTTTTGAATAAATAATAAGAAATTGCTGCTTATTTCTTTTTAATGAGTTGAACAAGGAGGAGGAAAGTATATTTCGTGGCAGTGGTGCCTCTGTCTGAGAGTTCCTAGAGCTATAGTAAAGTTGAAGTTCTTTGGCTATGTGGAAGCGCAACAGAAAGAGGAGGTAGAAATGTAAGGGCAGAACTTCAAAAGAAGGAACAAAAGGGTGGGTTTTTTTTGTTTTGTGGGGGCTGGAGGTTGCTGGGTTTGGTTTGTTGTTTTGTTTTTTGTTTTTTTTTATTTTTTTACTATTAAATCCAGTTGCCAAGGCTCAAACGGCAAGACTCTGAGCGTTCTCCAGTGCATGCTGTGGAATTAAAATGCTTTGAAGCCCTTAGTATTGGTATGTGTTTTCTACGGTGCTGAGACATGGTCCTACCTATCAGTGGTGATCATGGCACTGGTGGAGAGAAAAGTGAGAGACATTTGCTGCATTGTGAAACCTAAGAACCCTGTCTGCTGAATATTTGCTGCTGTTACTCACAGCCATCCTGCCTCATGCCTGCTTCAAAATGAAAGTGCTATGGGGCTTGAAGTTCAGATTGCAACATGAGAGACTTCCTGTTTTGGATGTTGGGGTGTTTTATTTTCTTGCAGGAGTGGCACTGAGATGGGTGGGAGTTGGGTAGCTTATGGGGTTTCTGCTTTATGCGGTCTGGGTTTTTTTCTGCGTTTCACTGTGCTTTTTCTGCAAATAGCCTAAGCTAAGGTAATTGTGCTTTATACTATTTCATTTATAATAAACGCTTGTCTCTTTGTCTCAACCTGGAGTTGTTGTTACTGTTCCCTCAGTTCTGTGTTGAGGGGCAACAGACAGGTTAACCTGTTCACGACGTTTTAATCCGTTACACTGCCCTCCTAAAATGCTGGAGTTTCTTTTCTCCCAAAGGACAGTGAAGTGATGGTGACATCAAGACATGGTTGCAACTGCTGTGACATGCCAGAAGCCCATTCTGCAAAACTTCTGAGGATTTTGTTTGCTTAGCCTTGGTGATGCTGCCTTATAATGCAAGGCAGCAGAAAGAAGGTCAGAGGAGAGAAACATTGATAAAGTTGTGGTTATGCAAACCCTGCTGCTGGCTTGCTCCCATTTTAGCTAAAATAAAATTGACAGGGGATTAATTTTTTTTCCCCTCAAGTTATTTGGCTGGAATAAGTGTCCCCAGGCTTGGATTTTACCCCTTGCAGGATCACAGCATTCAGAACTAACTGTCTGAATGATGAATGGGAGGAAGGAAAAATTGCTTGGAGGACAGTAGTCCTTTATTTAAACTAAAGAACCTGTAACACATGAATACACAAATAAGTTCTAGAGCAAGAAATTCCAACATTAAATAACTCTCTTTCTTTTTCAGTTTTTGGGGCTGAAGAAACACCAAACAAATACTACAAGTATTGTTTGTGAAAAAAACTAAGTTTTGAATGACTTAGACATGGCTCTTCTGCATAATACCTGACATTTAAACTGCGGCAAATGAAACTGAAGGTTATTGTTTTGCAACATCTGAGTCATCGATGCTAACAATTATTTGAGAAGTGTGCAGGCTTTGGATTAGAAACAGTTTTTCCCTAGCATTTTCAAAGTTCTTGTCACACCACAAGCATGGTGCACATCAAGCTGAGTTTTATGAAGCCTTTCACTGTATACATCCTAAAAGAAGTGAGGTTGTGTTCTGAGTCATTATGTCTCAAGTTCAAATTAAAGTGCATCATCATTAGGTGAAATCTCATTGATTAGTACTAAGCTTGCTGAAAAACACATGTTCAGTAAAACCTTTAATGTGTAGATTTGAAGATTTCAACACATTGAGTAAATCTAGTGTAATACTTGTTGCACATGTTAAGAGTTGTTCTGGATTCTTCTGTAGGACTTTGCACAGCACAAGGTTCTCAGTAGCCTGCGGGTTCCCAGTAGCCAGCAGCACAGTGCTTAAGAAGTTGTCTGATTCATCAGTAGTTATGCATTTTGTGATAAACCATTTTATTAGCCACATGTTGTTATCCACCTTAATTTTTATTCTTTTGGAGTCCTTTTCTTGAAAGCAGTTAAAAAAATTTGACATAATTTCTTTTTGATATAGACAACATTGTTAAGTCGTCTGGAGCGAATATTCGAAGCCTGTTTTCCTTCCATTCCTGTTTCTGAAATTGAAGAAGATGTAAGTTCCTTGATTGGTTTGCTGGAAGCAGGTGAAAAGCAGATGACAACTGAGGAGACCTTAGCAAATACTGGGTAAGAAGCCATAACATGTCATCTTTAGGAGCTTAAAACATGTAGGAATAATTCAATATGAGTTGTTGAGTTTTTCCACAACACTGGAAGCAAAGTTAAAATCAGGTATCTAGCAGAATGCTTGTTTTCAGTGACTGCAGATGCTAGAAGCATTTCACTCAGCATATCAACTTAGTCAGCAGCCTATCATCTTCTTTTAAGTGATGTCTCCGAGTTAATCATAAAATTAATTATTAGTTGCACTTGATTTGAATTGCTGTATTTGTTCCTGTGATGAAGTCTAGGTCTTGTCCTGCCTGCTGTGGACAACGTTTTCCAGTCTGAACTATTAATTGTTCTGAGAATGCTGTGCAGCTTTAGTTCCTCTGGGTATTGTGCTTGGGTATAAGTTTAATTGGGATGTGTAATAAATCACTTACATTAAAAACTAGACTATTCAAGGCTGCTAAGCTGTTGTTCTTGTTGATAACTTGATTTATGATGGATTTATAGGGAACTGGTGGACGTGTGGACAGAACTGCAGGATATCCATGATGCATATGGACTGAGATACCAGTGGGGTGGCTCCCACAGCAACAAAAAGCTTTTGTGCTCCTTGGGAATTGACACAAGAAACATTGTGAGTCTGTCAGTAAAACTTGCTTTCTAAATAATGGAGCTGCTTTAAATGGAGAATCAAATGGAAACTTTTTTGTATGAATGCTTGTCTTGTCATTGCATAGCTGCACTGAACAAGGCTTTTCATGGCAAACTGTCTGATAGCTTAACTTTTTATGAGCCCCATTAATATTAAAAGTTACACTTGATTTTAACCAAAATATTTAAAATACTGTGTTTTATTTAACATAGTATTTATGCTCTGGTGTTAACCTTATGCAAGTTATGCAACACAGAAAAAATATGGCACTGAAACCCTGAAGTAAATTGTTCTTGTTTTATCAGCTCTTTACAGGCAACAAGAAACAGCCTGTTATAGTACCCATGTATGCAGCAGGACTGGTAAGGGGTTTTTTTGTGTGTTTTTTTTTTTTATACTTCCAACTACGTTATATAATGAAATATATTTAAAAGACATTAAGCACCAAGTGTGCTGAAAGATACTTTCTAAGCATGGTAATGGTTTAGGCATCAGTAGAAATGCTAGAAAGGAATCATCAAATGCAAAATTTCCATTATGTGTGGAAGCAGGTACTTTCTTTTATATGAAAGCAGTATTGATTCCCTCATTTCATAAAGCAAGCTGTTTATCAGATAAGGTGAGTTAGGTAGTCTAAGCTCAGTTGGAGGCATTTTCTGAAACCAAAATTGACTGAAGTAAGTTATTCATGTGTATGCAGCAATTAGGGGTTCTTGTTGTGTGTTAACTGTTCAGTATATAGATGTAAAGATGTCAGCTAAAATTTGACATGAGAAACTAGTTGTCAGAATGGCAAGGAAAACATCATTTTGCATCAGCGCTTGTGGGAAGCCCTGGCCCTATGACCAGATGGTTCAAAGGAAGGTTAAGAGCTGCTAGATAGTTGTCCATGAAATGTGTGTAGAAAGCTTTTTCAGCTCTGTGGAGCATTTCTTCTTGATGCAGCTGTTTCTTTGACAGACTCTTTGTTAATTACTTGATTGCTTTTCAGTGTCCCTAGGTTGAGAGAGGTGTGTGGTGATGCTTTGCACCCTTACTGGCATCTAAATAAAGGCCTTACACATGTATACTAGACTATTTATGTGTACAGAAAACATTACATAGCCAGTATTGTGCTCCTGCAAAGATAGATAAACAAATATTGTGCTGGATAAAAACAACAACAACAAAAGTAAAAAAAAAAAAAAGTGGGGGGAGCATTCAGAAGATAAGATTTGCCATTTTTGCTAGTCTGAGCAGAATCAATGTATTTTTTTTTTCTGGAAACCTGTGTGTATTTATACACTTAAACACATGCACTCTTTGATACGGTGGTTCAAAATGGAGTATGGAAGCATTACAATTATCTTTGGCAAATGTTGCAGACTTAATTTTGTAGAGCTGTTTTTTTGGATGCATCTTTGGATGCAAGTGTGGCATTCTGATACAGACTCATAAAACACTTTGAAGCAGTTCTCTTTTCTTCCTGTTTAAATATTTGTGAGCAAGACAAAACTGGCCAAGCATTGGAGCAGGTTGCCCAGGGGGAGGTGGTGGAATCACTGTCCCTGGAGGTGTTCAAGAAACACATGGGTATGGTTCACTGGGACATGGTTTAACAGCCATAGGGGTGGTGTTAGATTTGCAGTTGGACTCAATGATCTTAGAGGTCTCTTCCAACCAAAACAAATCTATGATTTTAATGTGCAATTTTTTTTTTTTGGAACACATTGTTGCTGATGATTAATTATTTCGCTAAATTCATTAATGTACTTGTACGCATGAAGTGGATCAAGGTGGTGGTAGGAGTGAAGTAGCTTGCCACTTTCTATTGCCAAACTGCTTTGTGTGTTTCTCCACTGCCCAAAAGAACTGTTTTAACCAGTGGTTAAGTTCTTAGGCCCATTACAATAGTGCTGACACTTTTGTGGGACAACTGACTTTGGTGGCCAGCTCCTTGAAATGAGTATGGTTGTTGCAGATCCAGTAGTTTTAGGGTTTTCCTGATGCTTCACTTTCTGAGGTGGTTTGCCTTTCTCAGTGCAAACCTTGGCCTTCATTTTTTAAATTTATTTTTTCAGGAACACCAGCTATTTAAGACCTTTTACATAGTACTGTCCAGCTTTGAATTGTTTAGAATGAAAAATGTGGCTTTAATGATTAATGCCATTTAGTGCATTTATTTCAATGTCATTAATTACTGTTCTTGGTATCATTCTGCAAACTGATAACTTGATTTGTTTCTTTTGAGTTAATTGTTGAAATGGAGTGAATGCACTTGTGGTTTTGTGATAGGCTATTTGGTATTTTTGGAACAGTCTACACTGTTCCAGAGGACTGGGAGGAGAAGACATCACCTTATCAAGTAACCGTTTCCTCCAGCCTAAATTATGTTTTTTGAAAGCTGGAAAGTAAGCTCCAGCTAAGCACTTGGCTTTCTGTTACAGCCTCTAAAATGTTTCTCGGATATAAGGAACAAGAATGTTTCTCTCCCCTGGCCCTTCTCCTTCCTTCCTCCTCACTGAGTATGTCCCAGATGTACATGATTACAAAGTAGCATGTGTACTATTTTTTAGCTCTTAGAGTACATCTAACTGTATGTGTCTGATTTCCCTTTCTTGGTCCTTCTTTTTTAATTTAGGGTATGTTAGAGCCTACCAAGGAACCTTTGAAACCAATATCTGCAGCAGAAAAAATAGCTTCAATAGGACAGACACCTCCCGTATCACCAGAGATGAACACATGCACATCTGATCAGTTCCAGGTAAAAACGGAGAAGAGGAGGACAGAAGAATAAGGGAAATTATGGGATGCCTTGCTTCTGCCTTTATATTTAGAATATTTAGATGGTGTGTTCAAAAACACCTGCATGTGAAGTACAGGTGTTGCTTCTGTCAGATGGAAGCCCTGCTCTTGGATCTGCTTTTCATGTGTGACTGGAAGAGAGTCCCTATGATAAGACTGTAGCAGTTGGTCGCCAGCATTTGAGAGTCCTGATGATGCCTACTTGTTATGCAGCACTTTACTTTGAAAGGCAGTGCACAGTTATTCCCACAAACTTTACATGTAACTTTAGATTTGTCCTTCCTATGGCTAAGGTTCTTTGTCTTTGCTTTTTCTGGAGCTTGTTGTAGTAGATGATTCTGCCTGATGGTTAGTAGTTGTTCTCCTGAATTACCATGTTCATATGTATATCATTCCATCTTTTTCCCTTTCCTCTCTTTCAGAATAACATGAAATGCAGCCCAGCTGCCTGAAAAAAGTTCCTGGGTGCAGTCATCACTGGCATAAGGCCCTGACTTTTTGGTTGTACACATTTCTGTTGGCCCTTTATGCCATATTTTAGTGAACTATTATCTATTGAACAGAAAGTTGGTTTGCTGACTTTTCTGTCTTTAAAGTCTTACATAAAACAATTTCAGAGTAGTTAAGGAATGAGCTTTCAAATTTCATGAGTTCTCTTTTGTTGCTGTTTTGATGTTATACTAGAAAATCACTGAAATGCCATGGATGTGACAGCGTGTATGGTTGTCAACAAGCTAATGGGATCTCTGTGTCACTAGGTTTCATTTTCAGTGTCACATATTTGGAGAATTGGCTGTGTTTCTTCTTAGTGCAGGTCTTGTTTCATCTGCCCAACGTCTTTTAGTTGCCTGCTATCATTTTGGCTTCTAATAGTGAGCATTCAAAACTGAGTTACTCCTGTGCTACACCTAACCTTATCACTAGGTACTTCTCAGTTTAGTGAGTTCCTTGCACTCTTTGGGAAATGAGTTCTCTTGGAGAAAAGAAGGCCAAAGGGAGACCACCTTGGTCTTTCTAACTCCCAGAAAGGAGATTGGAGACAGGTGGAAGGTTGGTTTCTTCTCCCTAGTAACAAGAGATAGGATAAGAAGAAATGGCCTCAAGTTGCCCCAGGGGAGGTTTAGGTTGGATATTAGAAGAAATGCCTTGAGTGAAAGGATTCTCAAACACTGCAATAGGCTCTCCCTGCATGTGTTTCAAAGAGGCAGAGATGCAGTGCTGAGGGCTGTGGCTTAGCCCCAGAATCAGCAATTAGATGATTGATTTTGAAGGTCTTTTCCCACTGAGATGGCTCTGTGATTCTGTGTTCTTTGCCATCTTGCAGAGCTCTAACTGTGATGTGATTGTACCAGAGGAGAAGGATTGTTTTTCATTGTACGATAGCAGTATGTCAGTGGGCTCAGAACTGAGAATGTTTTATGTAGTAATAGACGTGTTTTGTAATGCTTCATATGCTGCTTCTCCACCATAGAGGAATGGTGATTGTTGCAGCCAGTCTGAGCTCAGGAAATAACTTTTGAAGTAAGAAAATGGGTTTCTGCAGCATTCAAAATTCCCTTATTTACAGAAGAGAAAACATAAATTAAACCATTCACTAAACAGAGCTGCAGAGGCCTGAAATAGCAGCATCTCTGACATGTGCTGTTTTCTCAGTTGCTTAACATAGTGATGAAAATAATCAGGGGCTCTTTTTGGTGTTCTGTAGGGTTTTTCCCCCTCTAATTGTGGATTTGTATTTTTGGCTACTCCTATAGCAGAATTTCCCATTACTTACTATGGTTCGATAAGGTCCCATAGTTTGCTCTCAATTCAATCATTTTGGTCCATGAATATATACAGGAGAAGTTCCTATGCTGTATGTCTGCACTGCTGACCTTAGGTTATTTTTTTTCCAGAAAGATAAATTCTAAAGTAAGGTTGTGGCAAGAGATGAGTTAGAACTCTGTTAAGAAAGCGTAGAGACTACAGTTAAGTAACACTCAGAAAATTTCAGGGCATGGTACAGTCTGTTCTCCAACTCAGAGACCTTGTTTGTTTCTTGGACTCATCTTCTGTTAATGTTTAGTGACTTCTGTTTGCTGCTGGGGAGAAAAAAAATGCAACATCACTTGTGCAGACTGACTCTCAGGAATATTCCAGATCATAATGGTGTTAAAATCACATGGCCAGACTTTGGTAAACATTGCATTAGGAATTGTGTTAGTGACCAATATACAATGGAAATACAGGCAGTTTTAATGGACCCTGAAACTTATTCTAAATACAGGCAATTTAGATGCAATACTTTAGGTGTCTTTAATCTTATCCAGTTAATTATTTAGCTAAAACTTAATTCCTCTGCTTTCAAATAGGATCAGTAGGCTCATGGGTCATTCGGGTATTTAGAAAGTTCCGAATGTTGGCTTTCTTATTGAAAGAAGAGGGCTCTGGTTAATAGATGCCTGTGCTTAAGGAAAGGAATTCTCCTTTGTTCAAAGCCTAGCACAGCTCCATGTCTGTGCATGTACACATGACTTTCTGCTGAGGGACTAAGACCTGGGAAGAAAGACTGTGGTGATGCAATGGCAGGAGTGGAAAGAACATTTGCAGGAGTACAAAACGCCTCCTAGGTTTTTGGGTGGTAGGCGAACAGAGGGAAGCATGCAGAGATTTAAAACAAAGAACATTAAAAAGTGGAAAAAATGAGGGAGAAAAAGCAGCAAATGAGCTGCAATATTTTTTTTCCCAGTTTATATAATAAACTCTGTTTCGGCCTCATTCTCTGCAAAGGATCTTGCTGGGTTGGTTAGGCTGTAGAAATAAGTGGGCAAGTTTTCATCTGAGCCATCTAAGTGGTAAGGACAAGGTTTTGAAAATGATAATTTATCCTCTGAAGCAAGTCGAGTGACTGCTCTATCACATGGGTTGTTATATAATGATGGCTTTTGTAGACTTATTCTGTTTTGTGTTTGAAACTAGCATCTAAATCCTGTTTATCCTGACAGTTTTGGGGGGGGGGGGGTTATTTGTCTGTTCCTCTGTTCATAAATATAAGGTAGTAAACAGAAATAATCCCCTGATCATTGTTGCCTTGTGCAAGCCTGGTGCCTCAAAGTCTTTGCAGGTCTGAGGTAAAAGGGTCTACCAAGGCACATCAGATGTAAGAGAGAATAGCTGCTCAAAGAGGCAACTTTGGATTGTGAAACCTAAGACAGGTACCCTTACCTGTGGCCAACTGTTCAGGCCAAAACACACTCCAGTGGTTGTTAGAAAGGTTGCTGTCTGAGCTTTGAATGTTGCCTGCTTATTCGTGTTTTGATAGTGCTCTCTGTTAAGGTTGTTTTAAAAATTACTTGCTTGCTTCTCTAGGAGCCTTTCTCAAAAACCAACCAACCCCAGGAAAAAAAAAAAACAAAACAAAACCCTACATATTTCTCCTCTTCTGCATCCAAGCATCCTCTTCTGTCTGACTGGGAGCTTCTGTATTCAGTAGACTCTGATGGTAGAGATTTCTTACCTGCCTGGTTTTGCTTAGCAGTTGTTCTTTTAGAATAGAAATCCAGACCACTGTAGAAAAAAAGGCTCAGTAATTCTTTTTTCTGTGGAGTGGATGCCCTTTACAGCATCTGTGTGCCTGTGAGGCCATGAATTGGAGATCAGATTATAGCAGAAATAAGTATCTTACACTTGTGGGCTATTACAAACTGAACCTTAATTAAACCCCATGGGGTGACAGTCTTTAAAAACACTTTTAATTACATAAGGGATCATCAGGACTTCTAACAATGACAGATGCAAATTATCATAATATTGGCTATTGGCCAGAGGCTCCATCATGGAACTGCTCTCCAGTTACACATATGAGGAAGATCCAAGACTATATGTAGGTTTGATGACAGAGAAAGAAAGATTTTCAGGTAAGAGGTCTTTGAGAACTTGTTATTCTATCAGATCTGACACAGCTGCTTAAAGATGTCTGAGAAGAATAATTTTCAGAACTATTGTGCCTTTGCCAATCAGTACACACAATGAAGTGTATGAATTACTTCCTTGTAAAACTTTTTCTGAGGTGTTTATGATGCTCATTTATGGGATTTATCTAAATACTAACACTGTATTACAAGACCTTTGATTTCCCCCCCTTCAGTTTTAAGACAGGAAAATGCTTCCTTTATTTTTCTTCTCTATTTAATTGTCCCTAGGTAATTGCTGACATGGGGAAAAACATTTACATTTTACTCTTTTTGCATGATAAAAGCTCTTACATAATACTATTCTAAAATTACTGTGTGAAAGCATCTCTCCCTTTTTGTCAAAGTGAAATGGGATGCAGTAAAACCAGCAGGCATTTTACTTTCCTATTTCTCACTTCCTTAACATTCAGAGTAGTAAGCTGGCTATGCTTGTCTTCATTACTGTGTCCTGTAATCTAAGATGGAAGAAGGAGTAAGAGCAGTTTGCCCCAACTCTCAATCTTCTTCTAGATTGGGGACTTTTGCTTAAAGCACGTTACTAAAATAACCACCTTGGTTATATATAACCAGCTCTGATCTAGGAGCCTTACAGTCTCTGAGAGACAAAACATGGTATTGCCATCTGCAGGGCAACTTCCCATTGTCTGAGATTTCACGTGTCCCAGTGTAGTTAGTTTTCTTATGGCCAAGGTGACTAGAATCTGAAAACTTTGTCTTTAATGGGCTTTTGCCTCTACTCTCTTGGCTTTGTCTAGAGCAGAGCTTACCAGGATCTTTTATAGATGGGATTTTCTTTGCCTGGCCATCCTTCTCTTTTTCACAAGTTGTTGAGGTCAGCAGAATGGCCTCATGCCCCAGACCAGACTAATGCGCTTAGTATATTTTTACTGATTTGCAGTCAGGTTTAATTCACCACCACCACCATGTGAGAAAGAATTCATCACATCCTTTGTCATCTTCTTGGCAAATTTGAGAAGCAAGTCATTATTAAAGCGAAAAGCTTAGCTAGCCATTGGTACCACATTTTCTATGCAGTTTTCTGTCACACTTATGAGTCCTGACTCAGTCTTTTGACACAAAATATAGTGGGTGTTTTCTTCAGTGACAGTTGGAAGGAAGTTGCTTTGTTTCTATTTGAGTACATTTTCCTTGAGGCAGGAAAGCTACTAAATCATACTTGGTCCTTTAGATGTGACAAACTTCAAGCAAGCAACTGGTAATAGTAATCATTGCTTCATCAGGTGTAGCTTCCACACTTAGCATTTACGTTTCCATGCAAATCATTTCAGTGCCAGTAGTTCCATGATGAAAGTTAGAAGTGCAGTTCCTTAATCCCTGTAGAGTGAATTCTGTTCTAGGTGTGTTCAGTGATGGAAATAATTCTGAGCTGTTAGGTAAGAAAGATTTTTCTAGGCAAGGCATTTACTGTAAGTAAATACAGAAATCTCCTATCTCCCTTCATTTTTCTTCCTGTAATTACCTGTCATCTAGTGAAAGCCATTTAAAGTTAGCTTGATTGCTCAAACTAGCTGAGGTTGCTGCTGTTTTGATTCATACATCTGCATATTTTTTCAGTTGAAAGTTTTAAAAGGGGGGGGGGGGGGGGAAATAAAGCCTGGCTTCCTACAAAAAGCAGAAAGTGTGCCTCAGCCACCAGAAGCTTGGCAGCTAGTGATGTATTTTGAATAATGCTGCAGAGAACTTCCATAAGTGTGGTCGTTCTGTTAGAAACTGAGGACACCTCCTTTCCTCACTATTTCTTGACAGTTCACTGGAGAGAGAGCAGAAATGTAATGCACAGAAGTAGAGATGTAAGCTTGCTTCAGACGTTTCCAGTATTGTTCCATCAGTTTGTACCCTGAGAACACAGGAGGGCAGCACCTGCAAGTTACACACTCAAGAAAAGCATGGTCCTTGCTGCTTGCTTGATTTACCTCTTGAATGCAAAAACGTCAAGGGTGGGCTCCCAGGAGGAGTCAATATTTCGATGTTCTTCTTTTTCAGACATTGAAATGAGTTAATCATTAAAGGACAAGCCACAGGATTTTTTTTAAAGGGAATGGAGTGGGGACAATGTTAGATTGTCTCTCACATGTAGTGATTATATCTTTTAAAAGCAGAACAAACCACATGAATCATGGGCTGGTTGATGATAACTAACTAATTTATGTTTTTCTCTCTAATCAGTATGAAGCATAGATGTACAGAGAGCTTTCCCTAATAACCTGGTTCTAAATCTGCCCTATAATTGTGTGTACATAACTTTTTATTCCAAATGCTTCATCTTCTGTGAAAGTAACAGTAGTTTAACTTTCTCCTCAGCTTTAAGGTGTTTATCAATTCTTGTGTTTTATTTAATTTGCAAATCTTGTTTGAGATAGAAGTTACTTAATCTGTACTGCTCAGAATTTAATGAGGCTTCCTGTGGTAGAATGAATCTACTTGGACTCCTTAGTGCATATTATGAAAATACGCCTCCCAAAAGTTTGAGCTTGCTCATTTAGTTGTTCTGCTAGTATTTAGATGCTAAAGAATCTGTTGTTTGAACTGCTTTGCATTGTTGTAACCTGAACTGACTATGAAATCTGATTTCTGACTTTTCAACTCTAGGAATCTCTACCACCTGTCCAGTTTGACTGGAGTAGCAGTGGCCCTACTAACCCTTTAGATGGTACGTCTCTCCGTAGAGCCTCTAGCACCAGAGCTAGAGATAAGAAAGCTACAAAGTTCAGACAAACTTCCATTTGCTGATTATTTTTTTAAATACACACATGCACATACACACACACATATGTATATCTATATTAAAAATTATTTATTTCTTCTAACTTTGGAAATTCAGGCTTTCTTTCTGATTAACTGTTCTGCCCCTATGTGAATTATTATAGTCATAAAAAATCCAAAATTAAGTGTTGTTTCAGTTTTCTGCCATATGCTAGTGGCACAGTGGCAATATTAACACTTCATTATGCATAACTGCAGATTATAAACAGTCTGAAACAAAATGAGCAATTTAGGTTGATGAGTTTTACTACTTAAAAGTATTTTTGACCAATGAACTCTCTCTTCAGACATCCTTTGAATGACAAACCTGTGCATAGTGGCTACTTCAAAGCACAATATTTTACCCACAAGCTGTTTGCAAAAGATACTCTACTTGGACTGAAAGTTTTCAGATTTACAGACAATTTTATATTTTAAAAAAAGTGACTTCATCTGGTTATCACTTTTGCTTTCAGTCAAGAGCTAATTGTACTTATTATATTAAACTAAAGAGGTAGCTACAAGCTTATTTGTATCTCTACATGTATATAGTTATCACATAAAAGACCCTTCATCTATGTCTATTTTAATAGCAAAGTGACTTGTGCCACCACCTCCAGTCTCAGCAATGTATGTGCAGAGAAGGGAAATAAAACAAGTTTTGGAAACTTGTTTGACAGACTAGAAAGCCATAGAGAAACAGATACCTTAGAGGAGCCTGCTTGCAGCACTTAATACATGAGACACAAGTTGTTCAAAAGCAGGTGCGTGTCTCACCACACTGATGTTGTCTCATGGTGTTGTTTGGGAACATGTGGGATGGAAGAGTTTGGCTAGCAATATCATGGTGCTGAAGGAAAGCCTGGATGGACCCTTTTGCTGTTGTCTGGTGTCTTAATACTTCAGTCAATCATCGTGCTTTCTTTTTAACAAACAACTTCTTCAAAATGTATCTTGGTTTGATTCCTGGTTTAGTACTAAAGGGGAACAGTATAACTTAACCAGTGAGGGACCACACATAAGAGTGGTGTTTTTTACCCTGTGATCACACTGCTTTAAAGTAATGATAATTAGTAGCTTAAAGCTACCAAATGAAACTCTAAAGGTTTGTTCTGTGTTTGGGGATTTGCTCAGTCTTCCTTTCGACTTCAGTAAGGGGAGAAAAAGCTTGTGGTATTCTATCAATTGACCTATATATTGTTTCCCTTTAACTGATCACACCTTTCTCTCTGGGTCATGTTGGTTCTCTTCCATTTTTAGCCTGAAATAAATATTCCTATTTTAAAGTTACTAGTGTTGATTTCCTTGCTGCATTGTACATGAGGAAATGTGCACTGGATTAAGTTGTTAATGTTTTTAGAAGATACAAACTAATACTGTAAGCATTGTTTTCATGTCAATTTTTAAATTGCCTTCTGAGTACTAATTATAACTTGCATGTTCAAGTGTGTGTCTTACCCCTTTTTACACATAAACCCCTCCCTTGGCTTACCTTCTATATGGCTGCCTACCAACACGGTCACTGAATTTCAAGCTAGTGGAGGTTCCACTCTTCTGAACCTTGATTTCTTTGGGCCCGTGGATGACAGTAGCTCTAGCAGCACCACCACAATCCCAGGTCAGCAGAGTGTTAAAACCACAACTGTAATATTATGACGAGTTACTAAAAGCATGAGCACATCACTTGACTTTCCTATAAACAAGGAGAACTTTTTACCTTGCCTTTCTCTCTAAAATGTCTTTCTACTGCGTTTTTCCTTTGATCTGATTTCTGTTTTCTGATGTTTTGTATCGAGTGCCAAGTATTTAAAAGGTACTGTCAGCTCTGTGTTTGTCACCTGCTTAAGGAACGAATGGCTCTTATGCTCTTGCAAATAAGCTGCTAAAACACTTGTTTCAGATGAGAAATTGTGGAAGTTAACTTCTCTAACTCCTTAAGAAGCACTCAAGAATGGTGTAAGTGCCAGGAACCACCAAAAATGAGGTTTGCTCTCTCTCTGAATGAGTACCTCCAAATTACAGAGTTCTTCTGTTCTTTGAAAGTCCTGTGTGAAAGTTAAAGTTACAGGGCTTAACATATCACAGCCCTACTGGAGTTTGTCGCTGTTGGGAGGCTATAAGTTTGTTCTTTCTGTGAACTACTGGTACTAATGATAAATTGAAACAAGTGTTTTAACAACATTCATAATAGAAAACAAGGGTAGTTGCATGTTTGTGGGATGTTTAGAAGTTCATGAATGTTAATGGTAAACCCAAAGCACTTTATCTGCAACTTACTGCCTTAAAAAGAAGATGAAAACACACACCACCACCCCCCCACTGAATAATAAGTGGAAGCAGTTGAATTCATCTGTCGCAGCGTTTTGACACGCTCAGAGTATTTCACCTGAGCTTGTGAAAACCTACACTTCAAATCATTTCTGCAGGAATTTAAGGGAACATTTTGGGGCTTTATCCCAGTGCAGAGTGTAAGTAGATAAGGCAAATGCCCTTTCAATATAGTACTTGAAGTCATGATAATCACTTTCTTCATAGGAGGGAATATTTTTCCTCTTAGTGATTTTCATTTTAAAAAATCAATATTGAAGAGGTTTGGAGGCTTCCCATGTTCCAAAGAAGAATTTTTAATTATTATTTTTTGGCTTTTAAAAGCCTGGGGTTTGTTGTTGTTGTTTTGGTTTTGTGGTCTTTTTGTGGTTTTGTTTGGGGTTTATTGTAGCTTTTGGGGGAGGTGGTAGTTTTGTTCTGGTTTGGTCCTTTTTAGTTTTTTAATCTGATCACTGAAGGCAATTTTGTGGCAGTGCATTCCACATGTCCTTTTTTTTTTTTTCATTCTACCCTTGAGAAATGTCATTATCAGGTGAAAGATGGCAGAAGGGGTAGTAGGCAAATTCAAGATGCTCGAGTTTTACAGATTCTTTTGATAGTGTGTGCAAATCCATTGAGAGAAGCTGTCAGTACCCAGTACATGTACTGCTTCTGCAGTTGGGTATGTTTGTATGTCCTAATGAGACACACGCAAAATGATTTCTGGAGGGATGCTCTATTAGCCTTTTATTGCCTTTTGTTGTTGTTGTTGTTGTTTCATCAAGTTACAAGTATTATCACCTTCCTTGGTATGCCCTATAGTGCCTATTTTTGTTTTGGTTTTGTTTGTTTTGGCTTTTCTTTCCTCCTGACTTGTTTCTGGGAAAGTCATTTGTTTCTTGGCTTGCAGCTGGTGTGTTTGTGTGTGTGTTTAGGAGCTTTGTGTGGGGTTTGTTTGGCTAACTTTCCTTCAATATCTCATTAAGGTTTTGCACTGCTTTCCTGAAATTAGTCATTTTGAATAAAATGGAAAAAATATGCAGCTCTTAAATAATTGAAAGACGAATTGGTAATCTTTTGGCTTAAAGAAGAAACTTCTATCAATTAGTTAAAGTTTGTTCTTTTTTTGAAGACCTTAGTTTTACTTACTATAAATCCATGCAGTGTTCTTCTCAATCTGATTTCATCAGTGGCCAAAGTAATGTTTTTATTTAAAAAATGCATTCTACATCATCAACAGGGAGTTACTCATTTCTAGCACGTTCCCCCAGATAACTGTACAGTTTTATTTTTCACATTAATAGTTTAACATAAATGTAGCAGAGTAAGAGGTGCCTGAGGAACAGTAAATTTGAGCTGTGACATCACACTACAGTGAAAATGAATTCAGGACCATAAATGTGAATATCTGAATGATGTAACTTAAAAGGCTGCATTTAACATTTGTTACAGAGTTGCATGCCAGAAGACTCTTCTTTCAATGAGTTTTACCATTTGTACCTTAATGGGATTTCGCAGGCTTCTGCAAGTCAAAGTGTATTTCTTCAAGTCTTCCTTTCCTTGACTGAAAGTGGATATTTTATGTAATAGTTGGGCTCTTTCCTATTTCCAAATTCTGTAAACATCTGACAGTACTTAAGGTCTTGGTACACTGATCTCAGGACAGCAAACATTTTGATGTTTTGCATGAAACCAGATGAAATTCACTCTGAAAATCCAGATTTGAAAAGAAAAAGCATGTTGAAAAAAAAAAAAACAGATTAATAATCTCTAGTCAAATCATTAGATGGAGCAAATATTCTCCCTCCCTGCCCTTGC
The DNA here is from genome assembly GCA_013400475.1 of Tricholaema leucomelas. Classification (NCBI taxonomy): domain Eukaryota; kingdom Metazoa; phylum Chordata; class Aves; order Piciformes; family Lybiidae; genus Tricholaema lacrymosa; species Tricholaema leucomelas. The sequence continues at coordinate 849,886 of WAAF01016877.1, forward strand.
AGCTTAACCAGATGATTTTCTTAATTTTACTTTTTTGATCAGCGTAGTTTTCAAACAGTGAAAGATTGCTTAACTTATACAGATGACAGTCAAGATACTGCTTTGGGGAGAGGTCATGCAAAGCAGACGTGAGGATCATTAACCTTGTCTGTGTGCACAACTACTATTGCAATTACCTGGTGGAAAAGTCAGAGCAATAGAGACAGCCATTTGTTGCTGGTTTTCATTTGTTTGTTTTGGTAGCTTTTTTATAAGTAGTCTTTCAATATTGTGAATGCTCCTTCCTTGGAGGTGTTTGAGACTAGGTTGGATGAGACCTTGAGTGACTTGTTCTAGTGGGAGGTGTTCCTGCCTGTGGCAGAGGGTTGGAACTGGATGAGCTTTGAGGTCTCTTCCAACCATTCTGTGATTTCAGGAGTATATCTAAAATTGTTTTGTCCCAGTCAAGTAAATTGGGTAAAATCATCAACCCTTCAGTTTCTAAGTGTTCTTTTATATAGATAACTACATGGAACCACCCTGTCCAGGTATTTGCAGCACTTGTTTGGCAGTGATGTGAAATGCTTTTGCACTGGCCAAACCAGCTGACAGTAGTGTCAGACTTGTTTAGAATGCAGGTGTCTTTAAAATACAATGTTTCTGTGCAAAGTGTTGTCACTGGTTTTGAAAGTTAGTTATCATTGTGGACTGTGCATAGGCATGCTTCATTTAAACTCATGAAGCATAAAATAGTTGAAACTGTAACTGGAAGAATTTCTCCAATTTAAAATATTGCTGAGCAACAGAATCACAGGCACAGAAGTACTCAGGGTGGAAAAGATTCTTGGGATCACCAAGTCCAACCAATAACCCTGCTCTACAAAGCTGAACCCTAAACCATATCCCCAAGCACCACATCCAGGCAACCTTTAATGTGCTGCAACAGTCTTTCCTCTTGATTTGAGAATTCTGATTCCTAGAGACTCTGTTTAAAAAAGAAACAAAACTTAATATCTGGAAGTTCTAGAGCCACTTCCTGCTGAGTGTAGTGCTCAATATTAAATGTGTGTAATTTGGGATGCAGGTTTCCACCATCTGCATTTTTTTCAGAGTGACCTCTAATGATAAAATTTTGAAATCCACTTGCAACATGTTTGATGTCAAAATTCAGCATTTTAGTTAAGATACTTCCTAGAAAATGAAGGATAAAACATCTAGATACTTGATGCTCTGTAAGTACTTTAGAAAGATGAAAAAGCACCACGAGCTAGAAGTGTTACAGATGTTAGTGTGGAACTTTTTTTTAGTGCCATTCCACTTGTGTATATCACAGAAGCTGCTCTTCCTCACTTGATCTTTCTAACACCGCCTCTTATGAAAGGAAAGATACTAAAGGCGCTCTAATGCATGCCAGTGTTGTGTGTAATCTCTTGTTAGAGTTCATCTCTGTTAGCATGCAATGTTTCTAACAAAGAGTTCAGTTACACTGATGGAGACAGCCCGTTGTAGCACAGCTGACATTTTTACAGGTGCTTCGCTCTGAAAGGTGAATTGAAATTTTTATTTGCTGTTAGACTGAGATCTTGTATGCCAGGCTTTACACAGTGTGTGCATGTTTTGTAGCACAAATGTAAAAGCTACTGGAAAAGGCTAGGGAGAGAAGATGGTGTTTCAGAACCAGACATCATCTGCCATGTCCTTCTCGTGTATCTTGAAATGATAAATGATTCAGATGTTTACAGAACACTGTGTCTAGCAAGTTGGTCTGTGGCTAATTATGGCTATACTGGCCTGCAAACGTCACTGATTATCATTTTATACTATAAGGTGTGGATCCTGAGTTGTATGAATTGACAACCTCAAAACTGGAAGCTTCCAATGCCAGCAGCAAAGTGACTGATGCATTCGCAAGACTCATGTCCACAGTGGAGAAGGCAAGCACGTCAACAAGGTAAATACTCTTCTGTTGTGCTTTTTTTTTCTTCTTAAAGAGTGTCCTGAAATGAGGTGTGAATGTGTGTGCTGGTTTAGGGCAGAAGTTCTGGAATGATCAAAAGGCTTAAATTGAATAATGAGTTTTTAATAATGAAGTTCATAGTGCTGTAATTCATCTTTCAAATTATCATAGAACTCTAAGATAACAGTGGAAGCAGTTCATGAGCTGAAAGATCACCAGAGCGTAAGTTGAAGATCTGGAGGAAACAACTTCCTGAAGAAGAGAGCTGCTTCCTTAAGAATAGAAGAGTAAACTGAACCACATGTTCAGTGACATAGGACTGCGACAGACACTCTGCTTAGATGTTTAATTTATAGATACAGACTAATCCACGAGTAAGATGATAAAGCTCATGATAATATTTCTTTTTCCTTAGATATTTCTCACACCTGTCAAAACCTCAGTGACCAAACATCAGATTGATTTTGCTGTTGCATGCTAAGGAACAAGCATGTAGTTGGTTTAGTATGCCCTTTGTGCTTCATGGATCTGATGTGAAGTTCTCTACTTTTTTTTTCATAGGTAAAGCCTATATTAAGGCTTTAAGTGCCAAATGTCTTATCATAGAATGGCTTGAATTAAGAGGGACCTTAACAATCATCTAGTTCCAACCACCCTGCCATGGGACACCTTCAACCAGACCAGGTTGCTCAAAGCCTCATCCAGTCTGGTCTCAAACACTTCCAGGGGTGAGGAGTCCACAACTTCTCTGGGAAACCTGTTGCAGTGTCTCACCGTGCTCACAGCAAAGAACTTCCTAATGTCCAGTCTAAATCTTCCCTGCTCTAGTTTAAAATCATTGTCTCATGTCCTATCAACACAGGCCCTTAGAAAAATTTCCCTCTCCAGCTTTCTTGTAGGTCACCTTCAGTTACTGGAAGGTTGCTATAAGGTCTCCCCAGAGCCTTCTCTAGGCTGAACAGCCCCAACTCTCCCAGCCTGTCCCTATAGGGATGGTCTTTGTGGCCCTTCTATGGACTAACAGATCGATGTCCTTCTTGTGCTGGGGGCTCCAGAGCTGGATGCAGTACTCCAGGGAGAGTCTCACAAGAGCAGAGTACAAGGGGATAATCACCTCCTGTGCCCTGCTGGCCACGCTGCTTCTGATGCAGGATACTGTTGACTTTGGACTGCTAGTGCTCACTGCTGTCAAGTTTCTCATCAACCAGCACCTCTAAGTTCTTCTCTTCAGGGCTGCTCTCCATTCACTCATCACCCAGCCTGGGTTTGAGCTAGAAATTGTCCCAGCCTAGGTGCAGGACCTTGCACTTTGCCTTGTTGAACTTCTTGTGGTTGGCATGGGTTCATCTCTCCAGCCTGTCAAGGTCCCTCTGGATGGCATCCTTCCCCTCCAGTGTGTTGACTGCACTACACAGCTTGGTGTATTTGGCAGACTTACTGAGGGTGCCCTCAATCCCGCTGCCTGTGTCACAGGCAAAGGTGCTAAACAGCATTGGTTCCAGTACCAATCCCTGAAGGACAGCAGTTGTCATTGGTCTCCATGTGGACATTTAAGCCTTTGACTGCAGCTCTTGGAGAGTGACCAGGTGGTCCTTCCATCAAATAATGTCCTTAGAATTTAGAGACCAGGATGTTGTGTGGGAAATGCTTTATACAAGTCCAGGAAGATGACATCAGTTTCTCTTCCCTTATGCACCAGCACAGTGACCCCATTATTAAAAGCCACTAAATTTTTCAGGCAGGATTTGCCCTTAGTGAAGCCATGATGGTTGCCACCAACCACCTCCTTGTTTTTTGTGTGCCCTTCAGGAGGATCTGCTTCATGACATTGCTAGGCACAGCGATGAGGCTGACTGACCCAGATCTGTTTCCCCTTTTCCAGTCAGTGGGAATTTCACCAGCCCACTATCACTTTTCAGATACTATAGACAGGGGCTCTGCGCTTTCCACTGAGTGATTCTCACCAAGTAGAACACTCCCATTGTTGAGAAATGTGATGTGCTTGAGCACATCCAGAGAAGGGCAACAAAGCTGGTGAAGGGTCTAGAGAACGTCTCGTAAGGAGTGGCTGCAAGAATTGGGGTTGTTTAGGCTGGAGAAGAGGAAGCTGAGAGGGGACCTCATTGCTCTCCACAACTCCCTGAAAGGAGGTTGGAGTGAGGTGGGGGTTGGTCTCTTCCAGAGAGAGGAAATGAAGTGACATTGTGCCAGGGGAGATTTAGGTTGGAGATGCACAAGTGGTCAGGCATTGGAACAGGCTGCCCAGGAAGGTGGTGGCATCTCACTTTGGAACGTGGTTTTAATGGCTGTGGCTTTGGTTGACAGTTGGACTAAATGATCTTGGTGAAGGTCTTTTCCAGATGAAACAGTTCTATGATTCTATGAGTTCATCCTCACTCCTAAGTGAGTTTTGGGATTATTCAGTACTTCATGCAGCGTGGCAGCTAGAGGGGAGGCACAGCCGAGGAGTCGTGGCAAACACAGTGGCTGGGAATGGTGGAAGGCCGACGGCTTGCTTGAAATGACCAAGGCCGTAATTTTCAGGAGCGCTTTTAACACGTACCCTTGCACTGGGAAGACTAGCCTACGAGGCTCCCTGCAGGGAAGATGTTACCGGGGAACACCGAGTGAAAGGAGGGCGAGCCATGAAATTTCAAGGCAGAACCAGTAGAGGGAACTCCACACTTCGATGCTGCATTTCTTCTCTCGGGCCTGTTTTGCTATTCATGGAGTGCCTATATTCTTTCTGAAGATACACAAATGGGGAGCTTGACTTTCTCGGACTACATTTGAAGTATTTTTGCTATCTAATTTGAAAGTAACCACCAAACTTTACATGTATCTGTACAAATTATTTAATCTCTACTTACAGATTTGTACCTGCTAGCTTGCTTTAAGATGTCTGGGCTTATTTTTTTCTTGCCAAAGAAGCAGATAAGCCTGCTTTGCTTACATGAAGCTTGACCTTCATTTTACTGTATCAGTTTTTGATTGGAGGAGTTTAACTTTTTTCCAATGCTTTCACAGTGCACTTGAAAGCTCTTGCTTGCACTGTTAAAGCTCCTTATCCAGATGTCAAAAAGTTCTTCCCCTGTTCTGGACAGCATTGCTCACTGATAAGAAGTAGATCATCTTGAGGGTAGGACGGTTCTACACAGGGACCTGGATGGGCTGGATCAACTGTATGACATTTAGCAATGCCATGTGCTGGGTCCCACACTTGCATCACTACCTCTGCTGCAGGCAGAGTGGCTGGAAAGCTGTCCCACAGAAAAAGAACTGAGGGTGTTGATTGACAGCTGTCTGAAGATGAGGCAGTATGTGCCCAGATGTCCACAAAGGCAGTCAACATCCTGGTCTGTATCAGGAATAGTGACCAGCAGGAACAAGGAAGTCATTGTGCTCAGCACTGGTGAGGGCACAGCTTAAGTCCTGGGTTCAGTTTTTGGGGCCCTCACTCCAAGAAAGACATGGAGGTGGTGGAGCATGTCCAGACAAAGGCAAAGATGATGGTGAAGGGTTTGGAGCACAGGTCTGCTGCGGGGGGGGGATGAGGGCATTGGGTTGGCTAAACTCCTGAAAAGGAGGCTCAGGGGAGACCTTGCTCTCTACAACTCCCTGAAAGGAGATTGGAGACAGGTGGGCACAGATTGCTTCTCCTTAGTAAGAAGGGATGAGAGGGAAAGTTGCCTTAAATTGCACCATGGGAGATTCAGGTTGGATGTTACAAAAACTCTCTTCTGATGAAAGGGTTCTCAAAGACTGAAAGAGGCTCCTCAGGGAGTTGAGTCCTCATCCCTGGAAGCATTTCAGAGAGTGCTGAGGACATGGTTTAGCCTCAGCCTTGGTAGAGTTAAATACTGGTTGGACTTAATTTTAAAGGTCTTTTACAACCAAAGTGATTCTGTGATTCTCTCTGTGAGGCTCTAGAGAGAGGCTAGGGGCTTCAGACTTGGCAGTTAAGTTCAGACCCAGAAGGATTAGGTGTTGGAAAGCAGCTCTTCTCAGTGTTTGGTACATTTTATGTTTTTGTCAACCTTGAATTTTAAAAATGTCAGGCATGTAATCCTTCAATCCTTCTTTTTTTTTTTTTTTTTCTTTTAATTTCACGTGGTCCAAAAAAGAAGCAGTCTGGGTTTCTGTCTAGAAAGTTTCAGAGAAATAAGAAGGTCGTATTTCAGCTGTATGCCAGATATGTTGCAGCATGTTAGCAAAAAAAAGGTTGTCTCTAACTTGTTTTAATTCTTTCATAACAAACTGGAGGCTTTCAAATAGCAGTGTGTGGGCACAGCCAGCTCAAAAAGGATGGCATTCATGGACCAACCTGGAAATAGGGACTGTAACCATTTCTGATAACCAATCAGGGGAAGAGGCAGTCCATGCCTTAATGTCACTTCTATGCAACTTCAGTTGTGCTAGGTCTGTTCCGTGTCTCTAACTTGAACTAAATGCTCTTTAGAGTGAAAATTCCATTGTTGAAGCCATGTGAAGAGTCGTCTTTTTTTGTCTGAAGTAGCCCCATCTTTTGCTTGCAAAGCTGTGTCTTGAAGCTGGAGATTCAGTTTCTCAGAAGGGAGGTGTTGGCAGGGGATGGGAAGTTTATTCCTAAGCTTGAGCTTGGAACCCTGATGGCAGCAGTGAGTGGTAAAGGTCAGGGATCCAGTACAGCATTCCACAAATTTTACAGCCTTTGCCCAGTACCATAGACTTGGCAGAGATGAAGATTTTATCTGCTGCCTTTTTGAAGGCAGGCAGAGCACTGATACAACTCCAAGAATTGGCTGAAACCCTCATTGACAGGGTAAATACTCCTTGGGGATGGTGTTGGATGGAGCAGGCGAACTCCTTAATTACAGAGTGATTTTTGAAGTGTGCTTCTCTAATCAACTCATTGATATTAGAGCCTGCCCTTGCTGGCACTGTCCATAAAACCCTTTGCAAACAAGAGAGGTGACCAAAGCCCTGTAAGACTTTAATGGTGCAGGAGGGGGTTGGAATGCCAAGCAAAACATTCCCTATTTATTGCTAATTTTCTTCCTACAACCTTTCCTGCCCATCAGTCTGTCTGATTTCTTGTAGCTTAGTGCCTTTTGAAAGGGAGCTCCATGCCAACAGGTAGAGGGACTGGCATAATTGTTTGGATGAGGGCATCCCTTCTGTCCTTTTTTTGGGAAGAAAGCTGGTGTAAGAGAGGAGATGGATGGGGGCAGAGTTTTCTGTAGTGGGTATTTTTACAACCTGGATTAGGCAAAGACCTTATTTTGAGCCAGTGCTGGGTCTTTTCATGGTTTAGTAATCAAAAGCTCTGGTTCCACAACATACAGACATAGTATGTATGTCTGCCTGCTCACTGGGTGTCAATTCTGTAAGCTGTGGTACCAAGAAATTAAGAGTGCATGAACAGGAGAAGCTCTGCGACAACCCCCACAGACCAGCATTTAGCAAAATAAGCTCTTGAAAATGGGAAGATCTTCAGCAGAAGTGAAATTAAATGCACCTGACAGGGTTCTTTCTTTTGCCTCTGTTCAAAAACACCACAGTCAGGTAGTTTAGGAAGTTTGCAGGGTAAGAGAAGTCTTCAGCAGTGATGTTAATTTGTCTTTTAGAAAATGAGTGAGTAGTTTTTTTAGGATTACCTTAGAAGTATTTGCTTCCAAAGGTGCTGACTATTTCCCAGAAAGGGCACTTGCAGTGTCTATTCTTACTGTCTTCCAGAGGAACTTGCCTTTCTCCATTGAGGAATGGAGGCTTTAGGCTGTCTCATTCCTCCCTCTACTGAGGTGATATAAAAAATATTGTGAACCTTATTACAAGTGATTGTATCTATAGTTGCATCTAAGTAGTGCTTGCTGGGTTAGTGTCCCTCCTTTATAGATGCTTCCTACAGAGCACATTAACTAGATGCATTTATCTTCGGCCAAATCCCCATCTCTGGAGGTGTTGAAAAGAGGCAGAGATGTGGTGCTGTGGGACATGGTTTAAGCCCAGCATTGGTAAAGTTAGATACTGATTGGACTCAATGATTTGAAGCTCTTTTCCAAACAAAGTGATTCTATGATTGTATGGCAAAAGGCAGTATCTCCAGCTAGGAGGGGAGCATTCAGTAACCAGGTGAGAGTCGCATCTGACTGCTCACTGGTGTGCATGTCCCACAGGGAAGCTGCAGTGACCAGCAGGTATAAGAGCAATGATAAAGATCTGTGTCCTGCATATGACCATCAAATCAAACACGGTGCTGCCTCTGGGACCCAGCAGTGCCATTTCTGAGCATGCCACAGCTGAGCAGAGGAGGAAGAGGCATATAAATAGCAAAGAGTGTGTGAGCTCCATCTCTGTGCCTGATTAACAATTACAGGAACTCCTTTTAGTGCAGGTCTCTGAGTCAGCCCTCTTCCTTTGGCTTCCTCTGTCAAATGCTCCTTGCTCACCGGGAGTTTTGTACTTTTAAGAGGCTTATGGTAAGTGATTACTAATAGTGGCACCAGATACTGATAACACAGTGGTGGGTGAGAACCACATTTCAACAGCTTGGATATAGTCCTTCAAGTGCAAGCAGAGCTCAGTGAACTTGTTAGGGACAGCACATGCTGGCTCTCTGCTGCTTCCTTCAGTAAATCCAGCACACAGCTTTGTTTATCCTCCAGAATTTGGTAATCTGCCTAGGCTGTGGCTCAAAAAGTTCCACTGCAGCAGAGAAAAGAAAGTACTACTACCCTAGTGAAGTAAAGTCAGATTTAGTATCTAGGCTGCCTCATCTAGAGATTCTTCAACAAGTAGAGATTTCTGGTAGCAAAAAATGATAGGTCGGTGTCAACACAATGATCAGCAATGTCAGGGATGAGTTTGAGTCCAGTTCTTTTTTTCTTCTCCTGCGTAAGAAGTTGTGATGCTGCACTGAAGAGAATCTATAGCCCCTCTTGCTTTCCCCTGATCAGCTCAGGTAACAATCCTGATAGAATGGTTTATGTTGGAAGGAACTTTAAAGATCGTGTAGTTCCAACCCATTTACCTCCATGAGCAGGGATAAGGATAGGTGGTGACCAGAGAAAACAGAAGTGCCTGCTGCTTTCTAATCACATGTGGCCATTGTCTTCTCATGGGCTCAATTGAGTTTATTGCTAAACAAGATACAGAAAAAAAGTTTCTGAAGTACCTAAGAAGAAGTCACTTTATTTGGTTTAAGTCTTTTGTCTCATCTCTTTGCCCGAGAGATGAGGCAGCTTATTTAGCTGATGCTTCTAATGTGGGTACAGACTGTAGCAGGTGCATTTTGGGAACTGGAGTAATGTTTGATGGAAAACTGAGTATTTTTAGTAATAGGCAGCATTTGTCAAAAGATGAGCCAGATGTCTGTAAAGTCTGGCTGTTTGGGATGGAATGTTTGTGGGGTGTCTTCTGCAGCAGTCTGAGCCAGGCTTCATTTTCCTGAGGAAACTTGAGGGCTTTGTGTAGTAGTGAGAACCAAGTGACATGGAATTCAGACCTCTTGACTCATTTTGCATCATTCACAAGAATTACTGAGTGCAAAGGTAAATACCAGTGATCCCCATGCTGCTGTGTGGCCTGGTGAGGGCTCTCCCCATGCTGCTGTGTGGCCCGGTGAGGGCTCTCCCTATACTTGCACTTCAAAGCAAGTCACTAGAAGTTGTGAGATACTACTCTACATGGTGATCCACAACCTCTTTGCCCGTCCCTCGCAAAGGTCTGATGTGTGCACGATCCAAGAATGATGGTGTTGGAAAACCAGCATGAGTATCTTTTTATTTTAAAAGTATTGAGAAGTAAGTTAGATGTCTTTTCAAGTTTTATTCCACTTAGTTTGGAAAGATTGTATTGTGTTTAGGTAGTTTGATGCTGATGTTTCACTGCAGAATGGTAAGGGTTTTGTTAAAGCAACCTCTGAGGTCATCCGTTCAACTCCTCACCTAGAGCAACTTGTGTGGGAAATTTTGTTCCCTTATCTCTAAAATATGGACATGGTTGTTTCCTCAAGTGACTTCTTCACACTGGAACCTAAAAAGGAAAAAGTGAGCACTGGAATAAAAAAATCTTCTGTATTTTTTTTCCTTATTGCAACAATATACAGGAACATTTTGCTGACTTTTGTGTTAACATTTCCTTAGTAGGCAGGTAGGTATTATACCATTAGGTAACTTCAAGTAGCTTACAAAAGTGCCTGTCAGTGAGAGACAAACTGACAGAACATTGCTTCAATCAGTGATTTTTCTCTGATCCAAGGGATATCAGCTACTGGATTAACGCACTTTGTTCTTTTCTTCTCCACAGGAAGCCTAAAAAGGAAGAACATCTCAGTGAAGAAGCTGCCAAGGTGATTTCTAGCCTTCCTGACTTAACTTTCATGCATGCCAAGGTGTTGATGTTCCCAGCCACATTAACACCTTCAACAAGCTGCCAAGAAAAGGTAGACTAAAGTGATGTGAATTGGACGTTTTTTATTGATTAATTTTCCTTCCCCCCCTTTTTGTTTTTAATTGTTTCTTTTCTTCCCTCGGTGGGTCATAAAAAGCAATCTTGCTTAAACTGAAAAGAAAACAAGTTCAGATGATTTGTTGGTAAGCAGCACTAAAAAGGTATACATAGTAATGTATATTTATTTACATACCGGAGTCCTAAATTTATATTAGAGGAAAAAAACAAACCAAATTGTAAATAATTGGGGGTATATCTTTTTTGAAGATCTATTCTTTTTGTTGTGCCGGGGTGTATACATTTCTGTCTTTGTGAAATACACTGGTGGTGTCCTTCTTACAAAACTTGAAAAGTTTAAAAAAAAAAAGCCTAGAAACACATCATGAAAACTTCACAATCTGTGAAGCCCTAAAAGTTTTCAGCTTGCATTGAGCATCTTCTTTTTTTTTTTTTTTCCCCTCTTTCCTGCATATATTAAAGTATTTATTGCTGGGGAAAAAAAAAACCAAAAGCAAACAGCAACAAAAGGTTGCATTGTCCCTTTGTGGGGTTGCAGTTACTGTTTCTTTAAACCCCAGCAATTTATTTTGTGTTTTTAAGAAGCTTAAGGTGTGGGTTTTCTTTTTCTCTTTTCTCTCCCCCTGTTTGGTTGGTTGGCTGATCAGTTTTTTACATTCTTAAACTTCAGTGGTATTTCTCTGTCACTATATAGCCTTTTGAAAGGTCTGCTGTCAGTAGCTTCTTGTTCCAGCTATGGGTCACTGTCAAAACACTTGATTATTTTTAACTTGTGGGGTTTTTTTTTCTGAGGGTCATTAGAAAGGTTGTCTGCTTTTAATCAGTTTGATTTGGAAATGAAGGACCAAAACTATATGAATGTTTTACAATGAAATTTACCTGTTCATTTTTTTTTAATGTTCTGTTGTACCACTATTTCTGTTTGATTTTGCACAGTGTAAAATGACATAATCATAGATTGCTATGGTTTTAGGCTGTATATACAGTAAAAAACTATGGGTTGTAAATGTCTGGGGAAATTCCTATGGAAAAAAGAGAGCTTATGTAGAAGAACCTCTAAAAAAGGTCAATGTGCATGCCCAAGGTCTTTTGAGATTTAAGTGTGTAAATTTCCTTTTAGCTTACACAAAATAAAATAATTTAAAAGATATGTATGCATACAGTCTGCTCTCTTTTTATCCATCTCTACAGAACATTGCTCATGTGGCCATCTGCTGTAAAATCAGTGCCCTGCATTAATAGCAGAACCTTCTAACTTGCCTTGTGCACTCCCACAAAACGAACTTATCAAGGTCCTGCAGAAGGAGAAGCAGACTTTTCTGGAACTGTCCTGCCTCTTTGAAAGCACCGTGATGTAGGTTTTTATTTGTCTCCAGCTTGCCTTCTGGCTCACAGGCCAATAGGCTCAAGAAAGACCTCTTCAGTCATCACCTGTTGTCAGCTGTAAGAAAGACAAATGGTGAGGTGAGGAGGGGCAGCTGCTTCTGCCTATTCCTTAGCTAGAAATAAGAATGTAAACCCAGCATTTGCTTAAGTTCTGTAACATGTTAGCTTGCACAGTAGCTCTTCAGGAGGGTATCAGTCTGCAGATAAGGTGTGCTCTGAGTGCTGATATTTCTTGAGGGTGTCCCTCAGCATGGGTATGGACTGTCCCAGATCTAACCTTTACTGCATGCACAGCTCTTCAAGTGCTCAGAAGTCACCACCAGTTCATCAGTTAACATCTAGTTCTAAGAAATCTCTACTTCGTTTTCACAGGACCATAGAATCCTTTTGGTTGGAAAAGCCCTTTAGGATCATTTGAGTTCAACCGCTCTCTGACTCTTCCAAGTCAAGTGCTAAACCATCTCCCTCAACACCACCTCTGCCTTTTTGAAGCACCTCCAGGGATGGGGATTCAGCCACCTCCCTGGGGAACCTGTTCTAGTGTTTGAGAACCCTTTCGGTCAAGACGTTTCTTCTGATACCCAGCCAAACTCCTCTGGGTCAACATGAGAGGAAATGACCTCAACCTATTACTTGTTACTATGGAAAAGAGACCGCCATCTGGCTTCAACCTCCTTTCAGAGAGTTGTAGAGAGTAATGAGATTTCCCCTCAGCCTCCTTTTTTTCCAGACTAAACAACCCCAGTTCTTTCCTCGTCTTTGAATTCTTTATCATCTGACAGTAGTTGGCTCAGGAAAGTTAAATTTTCACTTCTCTGTCACTAGCTGGTTAGCTGAAATGTTGTCCTTGCAGAAGGATGCTTTTTCCATCTTGAAATGTCCTCAAGTGATGAGTTCTGGATTTTCCACAACTGTAAACACAGGAATTTCAGTGAGTGGTGGTTACTTAGGATTGAGAACGCAGCTCCTATGGTTGTCATAATGTTGATTTGTGAAGGCTAAACTGGCTCCTTTGCCTTCGAGTTAGTACTGCAGCATCCAGCGCTGTGGTACCAAACTGCACCCTGTGGGAGCTGAAAAGGTTTTATGAAAAGCCATCAGCTTTAACGTGTAGCCCCAGACCCACTTCTGCTTGCTGTTTCTGTAGATTTTTTTTGTTGGGATACTGAGTTCATGCCTATGAAGTGGCTAAGTGAGCCTTGCTAATCTCACAGGTTTAGTATAGTATTGATTAAAGAATGCTTGTTACATTGTTCAGTTCTGGTGTGGGGCTGATGTAGGTTAAAAACAGCCCTTTTGTTTTCCCAACTGTGGTGTGTTCCTTTAAAGCCATAGCGGTGGAGCTGCAGCAGAGAGCTATAGCTATTGTTTCAAGGAGAATATGTTTAGGAGCTGACTCATGATCCTTGTCTGACAGCCAGTGGACTGAAGTATTAAGGAGAGGTGGGGGTGGAAGTGCCAGCTGCAAGTTGATCTTTAGTCTCCTCACAATTGCCTCTAGAGGCAGCTGCCCATTTGTCTTCCAGTCTCCCAAGCGCAGTAGTGGTGGCCTGCTGTAAATGGGGGAGGGGGAAGAAATGTCAGGGAGAAAAGGAGATTTCTCTTGTGACTGATGTCCCAATCTGAAACTTTGTGAAACCAGGTACTAACTAGAGTGTGTTTATGGGATTTTTATGTCCTTTCTACCACCAAAAAAGAAAAATAAATTGCATCCCACAGAACTTCACACTGCTAAAAGTTATAAATCTTCCATCTAAATTCAGGCTTCCGAGGTGGGCGCTGCTTGCCTTAAAGCATAGCGTTGCTTGATCTTTTTCTTCCCTCCTAGCATAAGCCCCCTTCTTTGTCGATTGTGAGATGGGCAGACAGGCAGCTCAGCCTCTCTCCCTCCTGCCTTGTACAAGAAGCTTTGTTCTTATGCAGAAAGTTTTGTCTGGCAGAGCAGGCAGCCTCGGGGTTGTCCTTTCATGCTGTATCCATTGACACGCTGTGCCTTATCTAGCCTCATCTTGCTGGTAGGTTTCTGAGAGGGCTGGTGATTGAAGCTTTCTGCACATACGTGTTGCTGTGCATTGTCATCAGACATGTCAGTGCGTGTCACCTACTGCTGTCACTGAGTGGTGAGCTGCCTGTGTGCCCGTCCAACAGAAGCAGCAGAGCAGGCTGGGTTCAGATGAAACTGCCTGAGTTGGAACACGGCCATGAGGCAAAGTCCAAAGCTCCCACTGTGAAGCGAGCTGCAGGGCCCTGAATGACTGCTAAGAAGAGCTGGACTCTGTCTAAATTATCCAAAAGGCTGCACTCTGAGGCTCCATGGTTCAGTGCTAACTGAGTGAGAGCATTACCACCTGCTGCAGGTGTTACCAGTCCTGTTCTTCCCATGTTGAGAGCTTCTCAGAGTGTCATTATCTTGACAGATTCATTTTGAAATGCCAAAAATAAAGCTTGCAAACAGTGCACATAGATGCCCTCAAACACCATTAGTGTGCATTGAAGTTAACCTTTCAGCACACCAAGCTGTACAGCATTTTACCTGCAGATGAAATCAGCAGGTGGAAGGTTGTGGTGTTGTCTGCAGGACTGCTGCAGTTGGATCAGATACCAGGGGGTCTGTATAGGATGCAGTGGGGACTCAGCTCAGTGTCTGTGAGATGGATCAGCCTTGGCCCAAGCGCTTACAACTCTTTGGTGCCAGATCTGCACCTCTGCATAAGGAGTGGCACGCTGCTTATCCTCATCTAGTCATACTGAGCAGCAAACAGTTTGCCACTTTCAGAATCGCAGGATTTGGAAAGGACCTTTGGAGATCATCTAGTGGGAGTGTTCAAAAGGTGCAGAGATGTGGTGCTGAGGAGCATGGTTTAACACCTTGCCTTGTTGGAGTTAGATAGTAGTTGAACTTGATGATCTCAAAGGGCTTTTTCAACCCAAATGACTCTGTGAAAGGATCCAGGAAGAAACAACACATTCAGATTCAGAAGGCTGAAAAACAGGGTAGGGAGGAGCTGGAGGGAAATGCTGAGGAGATGCTTTGAATTAGGGAAATGGGAAAGTGAAGCAGGACTTGGAGTGCTAAGCAGCTGGGATAGCTATAGGAAGAGCAGGTGGTGGAGAAAGCGGGATACAAGTGTGAGGAGCAGGGGCATTTGGAGAGAGAAAGCCTGGGATGGATTGCAGACGCACACAGTGTCCACTGGCTGCCTTTCTCCAGAATCTGGAACTGAGCCTCAGAAGCCCAAGTCTCTGTTACTCTGCTGCAGCTAAAACATGTCAGACCCACTGGGTGGGCATGAGTCACGTGTGTGACAGCAACCTGCTTTCGGTTATTTTTGGTAGAGAGCTGCACTGCAGGCCCAAAGGCGTTAGGTGCAGCTGCTGGAGCCTGTTTTAGCATTGAGACAAGTCCAGTTGTTGGAAGACCTTTTTTTCCAAATTCTTTTTACATAAAGAGGTACTGTGCAAATGCAGGCTGTAAGTGTAAAATCCCACTCTTGAAAGCTAAGTTCCACTGCTGTGATTTGGAACTGCATCTTCAGCCCTGTGGTGCATCTGCAATGTGACAGTCATTACTTACACATCATCTTGTCCTCACCTCCTGTCTTCTGTGGATTAATAGTCAGCCTAGCACAGTGAAACTCTTCCCTGCAGGGCCCCTTCTGCATATGGTTGAGGAGAAAGGATGGCCTTAAGTGGACACGATGGAGAAGGCACAGTGAAGGGTGGTGCTCTCCTGGCTTGAAGCAGCTGGCCATAGCAGCTTTTTTTTGTAGGAAGTCACTTGTGTAATGCTGTCATTTGGTGCCTAGTGTGAGAAGCCTCATTGGGATGTGCAGAAATGCTAATTTCTCCAGGAGGCAGTTGAAGCAATTAGGAGCATTGTTCATTTGATATACAGTCGGAGCCCTGAAACTGCTGGAGCCTTGTTTTCATCTTGTCAACCTGTTGTTAAACCTGTAACACCCCTCTGTAATATTTGCAGGGTTGCAAAGCTCTGTTTGAAAGGCCCTGTGCTCTTCTTTTTAGTTTGTCACTGGTAGCTGAGGGGAACTCAGTTGACAGAGGCATAGGAGAGTGCTCACTGTCATACATCTGGATTCACTCAATGGGCACCAGAGAGAAGTATGTTCCTAGTTTAGAGGCTTTGAATCTCCATCTGTCGTAGATTCACTGGTCTTTCTAGGGTTGTACTCGCCTAATATTTGGGCATATATATCTGCAAAGGTTCCTAATACTTTTCTCCACAGAGGAATTGGATTGTGTGCATTAAACAGAGCTCTGGACTGCTTGTAGAATGTGAAGGGCTGAAAAGCTGCTCCTTGTGGAAATAAAGTGGTGACCCTTTAGAAAATGAAAGAAAGAGATTCTGTAATTAAAGACTAATTCGAAGGAGAGTACAAATTAAAATGGTGTGGGTATTTTTTACTGTTTGCCTAAGCAGACTTGATGATCTTTCTGAAATAGTGTTCCACGTGCTTGATGATCTTTTGGACATATATTTGTGTATCATAGAAATAGGGAATTATTTTGGTAAGAAAAGACCTTTTAAGATCCAGTCCAGCTATTATCTAACTCTACCAAATCTGATACTAAACAGTGTCCCCTCATACCACATATATGCTTGAAATATGTGCCTCTGTGTGTAATAAACTGAATACAGACACCAAAAAGAAGCTTGACCTTCTCAGGGTGTATGCTGAAAGGTGCTCTGCTGGGCTTCAGTCTGTGTCCTCACTGTTTTGTGTGACCAAGGTGGTATTTGCTGCTCACCTGCCACGTTTGTGTGTACTGCTGTGACTGGTCCTTACTTGTTAGGTTTCAATCATGAGGGGTTTATTGGTACAAAGACATGACCAGTCCCATGCATTTGAAAGGTTGACACCAGGTCTAGCAAATAAATCCCCTCGATACAAGTAGGTTTCCTGCTGTCCTTGTGTCAGCTTACCTCCTGTATTTAAAGCAATGAAGCTCTTAAATGGAGTGGGTAGGGAAGGGAAGCAGAGGGGCAGCTTCAGCTCCACAGCCCTGTCAGTGCCTTTGTCTCTGCTTTTCCAATGAAATGTGTCTCAACTGTTTCTTGGTCTTTAAATGATAAAACACTTGGTGTTTGTTCCCTCAGACAGTGAAGAACCGCAGTGAGGACAGCTTGCTGAAGACAGGTGTGGTTTTCAAGATGGCCTTAATCTTATAAATGGCAGGAAGTGTAGTCTGACCTGAGCTGGTCTTCAGAAAACTTTACACAAGGAAAGAAAAGCCAGTGGTTTGGATCAGGTCTTCAGCTGTTGACTGGTCTCCATCTACTCAAGAGGATGTCTCATAGGAAAAGAAGTTGTCCAGCATGCCTCAGGTAGTTGTTTTTGTGCCGAGGTACAGAGAGCACTGCAAACCTTGCTGCAGTGTGAACCCTGAAAACCACTGTAGTGTTCACCTCTGTCCTCAGGAGCTGTACTGTCACAGCTAGCCTGGCTTTTGTGGAGGGGTAAAGCTTTTTGGACTCAGAAGTGGTGGTGAATGGAGTTAAATCCAGCTGTTAGCAAGTCACAAGTGGTGTTGCCCAGGGCTCAGACTGGAGACAGTCCTCTTTAATATCTTTATTAATGACCTGGACAAGTGGATTGAGGGTACACTCAGCAAGCCTGCATGCAACACCAAGCTAGGTGGGAATGTTGCTCTGTTTGAGGGTAGAAAGGCTCCCCAGATTAAGCTGGGTTTCGATGGGCCAAGGCCAGTTGTATGAGATTCAACAAGGCCAAGTGCTAGGACCTGCATTTGGGTCACAACAGCTCTGTGACTGTTCTGGGCTTGGGGCAGAGTGGCTGGAAAGCTGCCCTGCAGGGAGAGATCTGGGGCTGTTGTTTGACAGCTGGCTGAAGATGAGGCAGCAAGGCGCTCAGGTGGCCAAGAAGGCCACCATCATCCTAGCCTGCATCAGCAGTAGTGTGGCCAGTGGGACCAGAGAAGTGATTGCCCCCCTGGACTCAGCACTGGTGAGGCCATACCTTAAGTCCTGGGTTCTATTTTGGTGCACTCACTCTACAGCTCCCTGAAAGGAGTCCTCTGTAGTTAACATCTACCTATGCAACTTCTCGGTCTCTTCTCCATAGTAACAAATGGAAATGACCTCAAGTTGCATCAGGGAAGATTGAGGTTGAATATGAGAGGAAAATTCTTCCCTGAAAGGGCTCTCCACCACTGCAACAGGCTGCCCGGGAAGGTGGTTGAATCCCCATCCCTGGAGGCGTTTCCAAGAGGCAGAGATGTAGTGCTGAGGGACGTGGTTTAGCACCAGCGTTGGCAGAGTTAGAGAATGGTTGGACTCAAACTTTCATGTCTCTTCCAAAATGATTGTGTGATCTTGGGGAGACCAAGCCCTCTCAGCCCACCCTCAAAATGTGTGGTGGTGCTCTGTGCCTCTCTGAGGAATCTATCTGCAACAGGTCACAACTCTAGGAGTAAAAGAAACAGGCAAAGTGGATTCTTCCTCATGGTATTTCTGATTGTTAACTACAGTCTGTATCTGTGTCTAAAATGCTAGTCAGGATCTGCCTTGGCATTTGGGATAGCAACAAGCCTTGGCCACAGTGGTACAGGGAAAGGGAGGGCAGCCCTGCTGCTCTTGCCCGATGATCTTATCCCAGCCTGCTTTTCCATAGTCGGTGAACAGCTATATTGTTGGAGGAGCTGGTTGCTTTATGGTGGGATGTGCAGAAGCCATGTTGTGGTTATGGCAGAACTGATTCTGTCTGGTGTCTATGTTAGTGGCCCCTTGGGCTGTCACTCAGGTCTGCAGGCCTGTGATACTCAGTGAATAGTAATTTTGACTGTGGTTGGAGCTGGTTTTTCAGGTCTTTTTCAGCTGGGGAAAAGAAGGGTGTGAGGAGACTGCCTGGAGAGCTGCATGCAGACACTCCAGGAGTAGTTGGACTGCTGGTTTTCTTACTCCATTATGCTCTACCAGTCCAAGGAGTTTACAGAACACAAGACAACAGGTTTTGCTGGATCTCTTCCTAAAGCCTTCCAGCTCTCCACAGCAGTCTTGGAGAAGAATCAGGGAGCAACTTCCACAAGAGTTCAGAGCAGAGCAGAAAGTATCTAACAGGCTCTTCCACAAATGCAAAGGCACTCTCAGGGTCCATCAGCTCCTTTCTGATCATGTTTTGGATTTACACTACAGGGAGCCTTAGCACAAACACAAAAGTGTGGCTGTTTTGGAAGCAAATTGGAAGCAGACATGAAGTGTCCCACACAAACCTTGGAACCCTCTCTTCCTCTCCTGTCCCTCCCCATCCCCAAATCTCATTAGATGATTTGTCCAAATCTCAATAACTTGGACCTGAAACCTGTTTGCACAGAACTGCTACTACCAAGAAGGGTTTTTTTATCGTGGCTGTGTTATTTTATTGAGTGCAGGGAGTGTGTTTTCATTAGGAGCACTAAAGCCTTTTGTCACTTGGTCAATGCAAGTTAAGAATCAACACGCAGCTGGTGACAGGTGTTTTGCAGCTGGTGGGACTATTGCAGGTTGCTCCACTTTCTCTTGGACCAAGCTGCCTCCCTCTGACAATGGCAAAATGAGCATTTGTATGGCTGCTTTGTGCTCTTAAGTGTACAGTTTTCCTTCCTTTTCCATTTTGAAGGGATGTCTTCTCCCGGTCTGTCTTTGTCCACCTAAATAAAGCCTGTTCTGGCAACTTTCCTCCTCCTCTGGCCAGGAAAGAGGATGCATGGTGGAAAGGGAGGACAAACAGCTGTCCTTTAGGTTTCAAATCAATGCAGCTCCTTAGCAGGCTGGCAGTGTGAGTTCAGTCACTAGGAAAGCTGCTCTTTCAGTCAGGAGGCAGCCTGAGCCAATTCCGTTCCAGCCCAGGACCAAAGAGGTAGGAAGCTCAGTCCTTTCCAGCTTGTAAAACCATTGCAGCTGGGACAGGCTTCTATTCCCAGTGTTTCATTCATGCAGTATGTTGGAGGACCATGCTGGCAGTTGGGAGGTCAGCCTGTCTCACAAAATCATTGGAATACCATGCCTTTGCTGCATGAAATCCTTCTTCTGGAGAGAGCAACATTCCCCTGAGACTGCAAATGGATGTAGAAAGGAGATCTGAATTTTCCAGTTGATCTCTGATTAGGTTAAACTTCTGAGTTGAGCAAGTTGTAAGAAAATTAAATAGATGGAGTCGTCAACCCTGCAGGTGCTACTAGTACAGTAGAATCATAGAACCATTTTGGGTGGAAGAGACCTTTAATATCATTGAGTCCAACTAGTATCTAACTCTACCAGTCTGGGGCTAAACCATGTCCTGCAGCACCACATCTCTGGCTCTTTGAAACACCTTCCGGGGTGGAGATTCAACCACCTCCTTGAGGAGCCTGTTCCAGTCTTTCAGAACCTTTCAGTCAAGAAGTGGTTTCTGATGTACAACCCAAACCTTACTTGAGGCCATTGCTTTTCCTCTTACCACTTGTTACTAGAGAGAGGAGCCCAACACTCATCTTGCTCCAGCCTCTTTTGAGGGAGCTGTAGAGTGAGAAGGTCTTCCATCAGCCATCTCTTCTCCAGACTAACCAACCCCAGTTCCCTCAGCTGCTCCTCACCTGATCTGTTCTCCAGACCCTTCACCAGCTTCACTGCCTTTCTCTAGACCTACTCCAGCACCTTAATGTCTTTCTTGTAGTGAGAGGCCCAAAATGGAACCAAGGCCTTAAGGTGTGGCCTCACCAGTGTTGAGTCCAGGGGGACAATCACTTTCCTGCCACTGCTGGTGACACTATTCCTGATCCAGGCCAAGATGCTGCTGGCCTTTTGGCCATCTGAGCACACGGCACGAGCAGTGCTGTATAGCAGTTGGAGGTCCTGCACACAGGGCTAGTGAATACCTGAAGCTCCAAGTGATTCCTGCAGGACCTTGCCACAGTCCTGATGAGATACAGGATGTTTGTCTTTGCCCCCTCAAAATGCATGCTGCTCCTCTTGCCGTATTTCTATAAAACTGTGCCTGGATTGTGACTCTGTCAAACTGCTCTGCTGCTTATTGGGTTGAGTTGTGCCACTTACATGCTGGAAAACATACAGAATCCCCAGGGAAGATGGTCAGAGCAGGGCTGATGCATAATTAGACTAGAGCCTAACTAGCACTGGTGAGGTGTCACCCAGCCCAGATCTGCCTAGTGGCACTGCAGCATGCAGGAAGATAGTTCAGGACTTGCTGTTAACCTGTTTCTGAGTGTTCTGACCTATGAGAAGTGGTCTGGTTTCCTGAATGTGAGTGGGGACAACAGCAGCCGAAATGTCATTAGCAAATGCTAGACTTTGTATGCAGAAATCTGCCTTGCTGGCATCAAGATCTCATCTCGCCACTTCTGATCACCAGCCTTGTTTTGCAGGTGTGAACATAATGGCACTGCCCTGTTTTACAAGTGGCAGTGGAAGGAGCCATGCCATGCAGTGGCAAGGAGGATTTAGCATATTGTGCAGATTTCCCAGCGTTGCCGTTAGAGAAGTTCATCTTCTGAGGGATACAGAAGGTGGGGTCTGGAAGATCAATATGCCTGTGATAAGGCAGCAGACACCAGTTAGCTGCAGGAAGGTTGGTTAGTAGGAAAAGTCCTTCTTTCTCAGGTGCTCTGAATTTGAGTATAATACCCTTCTGCCACTGCTCAGTGTTCCTCAAACCTGAGAGCCTGCAGGGTGCTGACATCACTACTGACAAGAGATGAAAAACAAAGCAATGCAGTGGTGAACTTAATGACCTCAAAGGTCTTTTCCAACCAAAATGATTCTGTGACTGTGCTGCACAAATTAAGTATTTCCACCTTCAAAAGAATTAGTCCTACCTCCAGATGTTAAAGAAATGTTTCCAGATGCTGTGTTGCACTGCAAGCCCGGGTGTATCTTTGGTGTGCTCAAGCAGCATGAGGCATGTGAGGAAGTCTGGACTGTGTCTAGGCACGTGTGTTCCCCGAGTGAAGTGGGAGTGGAAACTGCACAGTCATGAGATTTTTTTGGCCTTGCATGCCTCTTGGTCTTCTGCTCTTAGGAAAGCTGCACTTCTGGAAGATGGATATCAGTAATGCTATTACCTCCAGGTAGGCTTCCCTTGAACTTACAGGGTTGTAAAGTGAAGGTGGACTCTGCAGACACTTGAGATTAGCAGGGCAGTTGTGACTGCGAGGAACTCCTGTCAGCAACTCTCCAGATGTCTTTCAGAAAGAAATAAAAAAGGGAGGGGGAAAAGGGAGGGAGGAAAAAAAAGATGAAAAAAAAAAAAAACGACAGCAGTGTTGGGGCAGCCTGGTTTCGACTCTGTAAGGGCCGAGTTGCTTCTTCATTGACAGGCATGTGACAGGCAGAGTACAGCAACGATGCACTGAGGCCACTCAGCCTGCTTCCTTGCAGCACTGGCTTCCTTGGAGCAGAGCTAGAGCATGAGAAGGCGAGGGAAGACTTTGATTTATGTACTAGTAGGATCTGTTCAGTCTTTGCCCTGGCTTCTCTGTGTTGTTTTTTTTTCATGTGTGTTCAGTGCTTACTTTTTTTCTCCCTAGGTTCTTGTCCCAAAACTTTCTTTTAGTTCATTTGTGTTGAATCTTCCCAATTTGTCTCCAGCCTGGCTTGCTCTAATCCTTGCAAGTCACTGTGCAGCTTGTGTGTTTGGTAGTCTTTGGCTGTTTGCTGCCATCAGCACATCTGATCATGGAGTTTACAACAAAGAGAAAACACCTGGCAAAGAAGCAGACCTGATAACCGGTTCCAGTTTCTTCTCAGCAGCCCAGAGGGGTGGAGGTTGCCGAAGGGACACTGGCAGGATCACAAGGGAGTTCCTGCTCTGTTCTCAGCTTGGCATGCTTTTATTTCCTGAAGGATGGAGCACTGCAGACCCCTCTGTGGCTGTAGTTTCCCCACAGAGTGGAAAAGAGGAAGACAAGACAGAGGTAGGCCTTGTTCTTCACTTTCACAACAAACCCACAAAAACTCTTTAATAGCTAGAGAGGAAGAGGAGGAGAAGGCAGTTGCTGCTGTAGCTGCAGAAGTGTAGCTCACAAATCGTAGGTGCCCTTTCCCTGCAAGGAGAGTTGGCTCAAATACAAGGGTCAAGAGAGACATTAGAGCTGCAGTGTGATTGTTTCTTGCTCCTTCAGAGTTGGTCAAAGGAAAGGCTGATAAATTCAAGGCTGGCTTCTCTAGCAAAACACTGCAGCTTCAGTGTCTAAGGAATTTGCAGTTGCTTTTTGTGTCTTCTCTGCTGGCCAAACTATTCTCCCTGCCTAGAGATAGCAAACTGGTAGCAGTTGGTTTGATAGAAGGATCCTGTTTGGTGATATATGGTTATGCACTCGGAAGGACAGCTACACAGAGGTAGATAGATGTGACACTTGATGCAGCTGAGATGATTCTGTGAGGTACTGGATGCTATTTAGGTTGGTACTAGGGACCAGGATAGAGGCACCTCATGAGTGCAGTGCTCAGGGCTTTGCCGCATGTGAGGATGTTTAGGAACCCTAGCTCTCCACACTTCTACACAGGACCAAGCTTTTGTGTTCTTTCATTTAACTCAGGCTAGCAAGCTGCACTTTAAAACCTGAGTGGTTTGTGGGGTGCTGTCAACTGAAGGGCCGATGAGATCCTGCCTTCTTTGGCTGAAAGACAGAAGAAATAGCTGGAGCTACTAGAAGTAGAAGCATGTGGCGGAGCTCCCTGGACCTCCACTCTTAAGTGTGTGCGACAGCCTCCTTGGAGGGACTTCCAGTTCCTTTCATTGGAGCAGGGTTGGAGATGGGTAGTTTCTCCCTGGTGTGAGAGAGGAGTGAAAGCTGAAGATGGTCAAGCAGGACAGTCCTTCAGACTTCATCTGTTGAAAACCACCATTGCCTAAGGACCCAGCTGCTCCCCTCCGGTGCCACTGGACCAGCCAGCCGATCGGGAATTAGAGGTGCTTTCCAAAACAGAAATAAATCACACCTGTCTGGTGTAGGGCCTGCAGTATTCAAATGAACTCATGATAAATGGAAGTGCTGGCTCATTAAGTCTTGTTTTGCCATTTGCCCTTGGGAAGGGCTATGATTTCAGAGTGTAGTTGTGATCTGAGATAGTCCTAATCCTAGTTTGTTGGGGGTGAGAGATTCATTTGTTTTTTTTTTCCTTCCAAGGCTTTCTCTGGATTCAGATCCACTTTCATTTGTGAGCTCTTGAAACAATTTCTAGCAAACTCTGGCTGCCCATACTTGTATGTTTATGGCACAGGAAAACCAATTCTGTTTTGTTTGCTATTGGTTTAAAAGCAAGGCTTCACCATCATACTTGGAGTATCTGCTGCTTGCTCCACAGAGGAGCATGGTGTGATGTTAGAAGGTCGAGAGATGTTCTTCCCCCCCCTCTACTCTGCACTGATCAGTTCACATCTGGAGCATTGCGTCCAAGTTTGGGACTTCAGTTCAATAAGGAATTCAGGAAACTGCTTGAAAGAGTTCAGCACAGCCACAACGATGATTAAGGGAGTGGAACATCTCTCTTACAAGCAAAATCTGAGGGAGCTGGGGCTCTAGCTTGGAGAGGGGGAGACTGAGAGGTGATCTCATGAATGTTTATACAGATGTGAAAGGCAATGTCAGGAGGTCAGAGCCAGGCTCTGCTCAGAGATGCGCTGCACAGGGGGCAGTGGGTGCAAGCTGGAGCACAGAAGGTTCCACATGAACATAAGGAAAAACTTTTTGACTCTGAGGGTAACAACACTGGAACAGGCTGCACAGAGAGGTTGTAGAGTCTCCTTCTCTAGAGACATTCAAAACCCACCTGGACACATTCCTGTGTGACATACTCCAAGTGATCCTACCCTGGCAAGGGGGTTGGACTGGATGATCTTTCAAGGTCCCTTCCAGCCCCTAACATTCTGTGATTCTGTGAAGCTCAGAATAACAAAGGCAAGCTGTGCTAAAGTCCAGCTTACTTAAAACCTACCGCAGCTAGAAAAACATGTCTGCTTGCTCCCACTTCTTCCCTGGCACTTAATGCAGTCCTATTCTGAATGAGAACCTGAATAAATCTGGACAAGTCCCATCCATTTCTCTGGGCCCAGGTGTAAGGCACAGTTCCTGTCCCGACAGCCAGCCTGTCTTCCCCCAGGCATCAGAGCCATCCAGCAGCCATTAAACTCAAGCCTTAAGCTCCCAGCAAAAGTCTCAACAGGAGGGGTGGGAGGCCCTCAGTATCCCAAGGGTTTAACTCCTACCTGCCCGGGGCCTTAACTTTGCCTGCAGCATGGAGTATAATTGTAGAGTAATTTTCGTTGGATCTTATGACCATCGAGTCCAGCCATTAGCTAACTACAAAGTCGGGCTAAACCGTGTCCCTCAGCACCACATCTCTGCCTCCTTGAAACACCTCCAGGGGTGGCGATTAAACCAGCTCCTTGGGGAGACTGTTCTAGCGGTTGAAAACGCTTCCAGTCAAGAAGTTGCGTCAGGTGCCCAGCCTAACCCTTTCCAGGTGCACTGCAGGCCATATCCATTTGTTACTAGGGAGAAGAGACTAAGAAGTTGCATAGGTCGATGCGGCTCCAGAGCACAAACAAGCAGAAGAATCTTCAGATGAGACAGACCAGGAAGTAGCAGGGTGTTAAATTCTGGAATTACATGAATTTGAGTGGAAAGCCAGAAACCTGCATCCCGAGATTAAAAGTACCACAGCCTTTACAGAGTGGCCTGCTAATAATTGTTAGCTCGCAGGACAAAAGCAGCAACAGGGTAGAGAACTGGCTCACAAGAGCAGTTGCTGTATCGTAATCTCCCAGTTCCTTTCTTGCCTCGCTAATAAGAAGTAAGACTAATTTAATTTTTACAACATTCCAAATCTGTGTCTATACGATTCAGAGGCTTAATAAGATTCTCCTGCTGAGCCAAGGAAAGCTTAGTAGTGTTTTTTTAGCTTAACTTTCTTCTCCTAGGTTTTAGTTCCAGGACATTTGTGCAGTGGCTGAGACCTTTGTTTTGTTTTAAAGTCTGCATTTCATTAGGATTTACTGATGTCTCTGTTGAAGTTATTGTGTGAATTGCTGGTGTTGGAGCTCAGCAAAACCTTGAGCAAAAATAACCAAAACCCACTAAATTTTGGCAAAATGAAAGCAATTTATGAGATGTTTCTCTTTGCCAAACTTGTTTAGAGTTTGTTGTTTGGGTGTTTTTTTTTCTGGAAAGGAAATTTTAAAACTTTCTTATTTTCTTCCAGCATTTTCTGAATGGAAGGTGTTGAGATGTTTCTCCTTGAGTCAGTTATTCATGTTGAGTGGTTTTCAGTGCTAACTTTTGTCAAGGGTTGGAGAGACTTTTTTTTCCCCCTTCCAGAATCACCAAAGATCCAACAAATCAGTTAATTCACCCAGCTGGCTATACCATGTACTGACCAAAACTTGGACTTGGGAGCACCCCAGTGCTCATGGCTTGAAGTCCAGACGGAGAGTAGGGACAAGAGATGTCTCTCAGGGGTCTGTACTGGGACCTGTGCTGTTTAATGTTTTTATCAATGCTATAGCCAGTGGGATCAAGGCACCATCAGCAAGTGTGCAGATGACACCAAGCTGAGTGGTGCTGTCCATACACCAGAGGGACCTGGACAAGCTGGAGAGGTGAGCCCAGGTGAACCTCATTAGATTCAACAAGACCAAGTGCAGGGTTCTGCACCTGGGCCAGAACAATCCTCACTATCAGTACAGACTGGGAGATTTGCTGATAGGAAGCAGCCCTGAGGAAAAGGACTTGGGGGTGCTGATGGACGAGAAGCTGGACATGGGCAGACAGTGTGAGCTTGCAGCCCAGAAGGCAAATGGCCTCCTGGGCTGCATCAAATGCAGCACTGCCAGCAGACCCAGGGAGGGGATTCTGCCACTTTGCTTTGCTCTGGTGAGACCTCACCTGGAGTACTGCAGCCAGCTCTGGAACCCTCAATATATGAAGGACATGGACCTGATAGAGCAGATACAGAGGAGGGCCACAGAGATGATCAAGGATTGGAGCACCTCAGCTATGACAACAGGGTTGTTCAGCCTGCAGAAGAGGAGACTCTGGGGAGACCTAATAGCAGCCTTCCAGTACCTGAAGGGAGCCTGCAAGGAGAGAGACTGTTTGCAGAGGCCTGCGGTGACAGGACAAGAGACAATGGCTTCAAACTACAGAAGAGCAGATTTACATTGAGTATTAGGTACAGGTTCTTTACTGTGAGGGTGGTGGAACACTGGAACAGGTTGCCTGGGGAAGTGGTTGGGCTCCATTCCTGAAGGTACTGAGTGACTCTGTGGTGCAGCTGTTGCTGAGCCCTCTGTTTATAAGTTGGTAAATCACTGTGCCTCTCAGGGCAGAGGGAGTGGGTAACCTGTGGGTTAGCACCTGGTTTGTCCCCTTCGTGTTAGCAAGGAGACAGTTGTCACAAAATCTGCCCTTGTTCTTGTTGCGTGGCTGCTGGACAGCTGCAGGACCTGTTTCCCACTTTGGAGACTCGATTATGCAAGGAGAAGACTGGAGCTGGTTTAAAGCAGCAGAGTCGAGCTTGGTTTTGGGGACAGCTTGACTTCCAGAAGATCTTTTCCTGATTCTTGCACTCACAAAGTCTCTGATTTCCAGGGTGACTGAAGGCAATACTCCACTTTTAAAATGTATTTTTCCTCTGGTTACTCTGGAAGACAGACTGCTGGGGAAGGGTCTGGAGAGCAGGTCTGGTGAGGAGTGGCTGAGGGAACTGGGCTTGTGTAGCATGGAGAAAAGGAGGCTGAGGGGAGACCTTCTCACTCTCTAGAACTCCCTGAAAGGAGGTTGAAGTGGGGGTCAGTCTCTTCTTCCAAGTATCAATGACAGATTGAGAGGCAGTGCACTCAGGTTGCACCAGGGGAGGTTTAGAGCCTTTCTCCTTCCCTGTGCTTGTTTGTTTCACCCTCTGCACCTCTACTTCCCACAAGGGCCTGTTTTCTAGGCTCCAGTTTGATCTCTGGATGCCAGCTCCTGCCTGGAGGGAGCGGCTGTGTGGCCGTGTGTGCTGAAAGGAAGGTCGTGGCAGGAGCACACCGTGTGGGAGGGGAGGCAAGAAGAAGAGTTTCTGGCGGGAGGGAGCAAGCTGGGACTTGTGGCCTTTCCAAGCACATCCGCAGGGCCACATCAGAGAGCCACCCCTCCTGCCTGGGAGGTTTTGCTCCCTTTCTCCCCCACTTCATTGCTTGGGATTACACAGTCCTGGGGGCTGGCTTTGATTTTGGGCATGGAACTTCAAACTGGTTTGCACCGATTCATAGCAGATGATTCACTGGATGGATTTTGGCCCACACTTTTGTTCCCACAGTGTGTGTCTGCGAGTAGGCCTGGGTGTCCTGGTGACCCCTGAGCCATTGAGTTGAAGCTTTCCAGTATCCCAGTTCGAGTGGCAGAGGGAGGAGGTTGTTCATTGATTGGTTTATTAATTTTGTTGCTGCTGTTGTTGCATTAGAGGCTGAGAGACCCAAGGCTGTTTAGATTGGAGAAGAGCAGACTTAGAGGGGATCTTCTTAATGCTCAGCAAGAGCCAAAGGGTAGAGGTCAAGAGGATGGGGTTGGGCTCTTCTCAGTGGTACCCAGTGCTAGGACAAGGGACAGCAGGCACAAACTAGAACATCGGAGTTTTCACTTGAACTGAAGGAGAAACTTCTTCCCTGTGAGGGTGCCACAACTCCGACCCAGGCTGCCCAGAGAGGTTGTGGAGACTCAAAACCCACCAGAGCGCATTCCTGTGCAGCCAGCTCTAGGCATGACTATGTTAGCAGGAAGGTTGGACTGGATGATCTCCAGAGGCACCTTCCAACTCCCACCTTTCTGTGATTGTATGATGAGGGTTTTTCACTTGGGTTGGCCAAATGTTACCATCCAGAACTGGGTTTATAGCAATAAGCAGCGAGACTGATGAGGCCACACTGTGTTTGGGGAGTAATCTGTGACTGGAGGGATGGAAGTGGTGTTTGGAACTCTGCTTAGAGCTGCTGCTTCTCTCTGTACTTGAGTCTGCTGCCAGTTTGTGGTGGTGGGGTCATCTAAAGGGTGGCTTCACTGCCATCATTGCTTACCTGTGTCTGAGAGGTTAAGAAGAGCAAACTGCAAGCACAGCGCTTCCTCAGCTCCTCTGCCCTATTGCTTTCCTGAATTCTTTTCGTTTCCAAGGTGGGTGCAACCTGGCTCCCACAGCAGCAAAATCCACTTTTCCCTCCCCAGCAGAGGCAGCTGTGAGTCAGTGTGCTTGTGGGGTTCAGCAGCAGGAGGAACTGGTCTGAGGAATTGTGACTGTGACACTGTTGGAACGCAGCCAGCTGGGATCTCTGCTGATGGCTCACTCTGAGTTTTGCTTTCTCCATGCTTGACAGCTTTGGAAAGGAGGAGACAGAGCAGCTGCTGCTTGTGGAGGCTACTAAGATCAACAGGTAACTCCCAAAGACTTTGGAGAACTTAGAGTTGTGCTGCTTCTGTCCCGACCTCCTCATCCCTCCTTGTATGGGGATAAAATCTTGCTACTGGAGCTGGATTCTCTCTCTAGTGTGTACTGACTAGGCACTGGGTGGGTTTGGGTGTTGCTGCTGCTTCCATTTGAACATGTTTCCTCCTGGGTCCAGACCTTGCTGTTGCTTTAATTCAGTGAAAGCTGAGGTCTCAGTTCACCAGACCTTCCTCAAACCCCTGGTGCAGCCTAAAGCTGTGTCCTCACAGCCATATTCACTGAGGTCTGTACCTGTGGCTTGGAGGTAAGTAAGAATTTCGGGGGTGCACATGCTAGGTGCTCTGGCACATTAAAAGTGGATTTATATACAGAGTCGCAGAGGGGCAGGGGTCAGAAGGGACCTCCAGAGACCATTTACTCCAACTCCCCTGTCCATGCAGGTTGACCCAGAGCAGGTCGCACAGGAATGCTTTGAGGCAAGTTTTGAAAGTCTTCCGAGAAGGAGACTCCACAGCGTCTCTGGGCAGCCTGCCCCAGTACTTCACCACCCTCAAAGAAACTTCTCCTGAAGTTCAAGTGAAACCTCCTGTGTTCCACTTGGTGCCTGTTGCCCCTTGTCCTGTCACTGGGCCACATCCTCTTGGCCTCCACCCTTAACAGGACAGAGAGGGGATACAGATGTTCTCCAAACAGAGAAAGAGTGCTTCTCAGCCTGATAGGAGAGAGTTAACTCCTCTGTCTTCTCCAGCTGGAAACAGCCATGAGTGGCAGAAGTGGCCCCTCAGTCCTGTTCAGGGTAAAAGAAGCAGCTTGCAGAGGGCAAGGGCTGTGAAAGCAGATGGCCGTGTTTAGAAGTGGCTGTCTTGAAACCCATCATGCCTCACCTTGGTGTCCTGAGCCAGCTGCCTGGCATGGAAAACGCTGCTGCCTACTCAACAGGTAGGACTTGAAGCCCCTGCTTATGCACAGTCCCACATTTCTAGGTTCCTGGTGCTAAAACTCCTCTCTGGATTCTTCATAGTAAGGTCTCCTGCTCCTCCTCCCCACTTAATTTAAGGTTCTGTTAGGAAGATGAGCTTCACAAAGCCTTCCTACCAAACATGACAGGCAGGGAGAGAGGTGGCAGACCACACAGTATGACAGTGCTGAGGGACAGACTGCACCCTCTGCCCCCATTACATTTGCAGATGACACCAAGCTGGGTGGGAGTGTTGATTAATTTGAGGTTAGGAAGGCTCAGCAGAAGGCCACGGACAGGCTGAATTGATGGACTGAAGTCAGGCTGAAGCCAGTTGTATGAGGTTCCACAAAGCCAAGGGCTGGGTCCTGCCCTTGGGTCACAGCAACCCACCCCATGGATGCTCCAGGCTGAGGGCAGAGTGGCTGGAAACTGTCCAGCAGAGGGAGACCTGGGGGTGTTGTTTGACAACTGGCTGAAGGTGAGGCAGCAGGCTGCTCAGGTGGCCAAGGCGGCCACCAGCATCCTGACTGGGATCAGAAACGGCGTGAACAGCAGGACCAGGGTAGTGATTGTACCTCTGCACTGGGCACTGGCGAGGCCTGGGCTCCATTTTGGGGCACTCACTCCAAGAACGACATTCAGGTGCTGGAGCAGGTCCAGAGAAAGACAACAAAGCTGGTGGAGGGTGTGGAGAACAGGTCTGGTGAGGAGCAGCTGAGGGAACTGGGGTTGTTTAGTCTGGAGAAGAGGAGGCTGAGGGGGAGGCCTTCCTGCTCTCTACAGCGGCCTGAAAAGAGGTTGGAGCCAGGTGGGGCCTGGTCTTTTCTCCCTAGTAACAAGTGATAGGAGGAGAGGAAATGGCCTCGAATTGCCCCAGGGAAGGTTTAGGTTGGACATTAGAAGAAATTTCTGCACTGAAAGGGTTTTCAAGTACTGGAACAGGCTCCTCAGTGAGACAGTTGAATCCCCACCCCTGTAAGTGTTTCGGAGAGGCAGGGATGTGGTGCTGAGGGATATGGTTTAGTACCAAATTTGGTAGAGTTGGATAATAGTTGGACTTGATGATCGTAAAGGTTCCAATCAAAATGATTCTGTGATTAGGAGGAAACCTTCGACTGCAGTAAGGTGCCACCCTGGCTGCAGTGATAGGTGCAATGGCTCAGGCCTGAGGCAAGTGACAGCATCAGCACAGAGGGAAGGGGTTTGCCCAGAGCAGCGTCCCCAGAGCAGGCAGGAGTTGGCTTGCCACATCAGCTCTGCTGTGTGGAAGAGAGAGCAAAGCTCATGCTGCTCTGCCCCACTGTCTGCTAGCAAACTCCCGGTTTGACGGTGCCTCCCTTTTTTCCCCTCCCTAATAAATGCAGAGCTTGGCAGAGGCACAAACCCCCATGTCAGCCCTGCTCGCAGCAGAGACAGCGAGCAGTGAAGGCTGGAGCCAAACTGCAAGGGAGAGAAAGCAATGGGCGAGGAAGAGGTGGAGGAAGCCCAGTGAATAGGGGGAAAAGGAGAGGAAACAGGATAGGAAACAGTCCAGAGAAAGCAGCAGGAGGTTTGCAAGGCAGGGCCGGGAGAATGGAAGGAAATCCTTGCAGAAATGTGTGACTGGGAATCTGTTCATTCTGTGCCCTGTGACGTGCCTCCTCCTGGCAGATGCTCTGGATCTGGAAATGTTTGGGGAGGAATTGGCTTGGCTTTGGGAGATGTGTGTTATGAAAGAGACAGGGAAGGAGGACAGAAAAGAAACCTCCCTGCTCAAGACCCTGGAGTACCTGGAGGCTCAATCCCAGAGGGTGAGTCTTGCAAGCGGGTGGCTGTGCCCAGCCCACACAGGGCTCCTGTGGCCACAGCACACAAGGTCTTACAGCTCCTTCCCCCTCCCTGGCTGTCTCGTTATCTGGAGAAGCAGGGGGTGGGAGGAAAAACCCACGATCTTGCTGGCCTGCTGCCAGTTGCTAAGGCAGCTTCTTCAAAAGGGAGAGGAGATGGGGGGAGGGACCTGCCTGCAGAGGAGGCAGATGATGCAGGCAGGCAGGGACCAAGCAGAGAGAGCAGCCTGCAGCCACCCACCAGTGGTGGAGGCAAGTGGGACCATGGACTCAGCAGGTGCGGAGATGAATGAGCCCAGAAGGAGGAGGGGGTGAAATGGCAAGGGGGTCACCATGGAGCCAGCATCCCTCTGTGGACCTGAGGGATCGCTTAGCTGTAGTTCAGAGCAGTTCTACCAAGTGCTGCCTCAGGCTGTGGGGGATTTTTTTTTCCCCGATGGTGTTTCCCTTGTGTGGTTTCTCTGGTGCGGAGGAGACATATGTGGGCCAGGGAAGCCAGCTCTGCTGCACATGCAGGGCCAGGACCAGGGCTTGCTTCTGTTGCCAGCACTGGGAGGAAGATGTGTCCTGGGCACGAGTCAGGTGTGCAGGTGAGTGGCAGGGTGCATGATTCCTCCTAGGTGAGGTCACCAGGAGTGCCATGGGACAAAGGTGCCTTTTGCTTTCCCCTTGTTGCTGTGTTTGCCCACATGGCAGGTACCTGAGCAAGGACTGCAAAGCCTGGTGACTGTCTGGCCACACCACCAGGTACCTGGCCCCAGAGAAGAGCTTAGTGCCTGTCGTTAGTTATGGAGTTGCTGCTTGTGGTGATGCCAAGCAGCAGCAACGCTGAATGCAGACTTGGGCCAGCTCTGAGCCATCACTGCCAGCAAGCAGCCACTGCTCAGCACTGCCGTAGCTCCTCTGCTGGGACACCTGAGGCACACCAACAGAGAGAGGACTGTCCTTCAGTCCTGAGGCCATCTCAGGTTCCTAAGTGCCTTAGCCCTCTGGTGTGGTGGCAGTGTGAGAGACTTCAGACACAAACCTCTTCCACGGCAGGTCAGTACCCAAACCTGGTTTCTGCTGTTTGTGGTGAGATGTCTGGCAGCTGCTGGGGAGCCCTCTAGTTAGGGCAGATGCTGGAGGGAGGTGCAGCTCAGCAGCTGTTGTAAAAGCAAGCCCAGTGCAGTTCGGAGGGTCTGCAGTGAGTGGTGAGCTGCTGCCTTAAGGAAGAGGTAAGTAGGGCTCTAGATGTAACCTTGATGGAGGTCATGGAGGTCCGTCTTACTGTTGAGTTGTGAGAAACACCAGCTCTGCAAATGCTAAGTGGCAACACAAACCAGGCCGGCTTTGGGAGTGCAGCAGCATCATCTCCACTGGCCAGTGCATGACCACTGGAAATGCCTGGGTGGGAGCTGGCAGCACATCAGGACAGGGTGGCCACTACCCCACATCATCCTGGGCACATTTCACTGCTGAGCTGACAAATTCAATCCCTGGGCTGGCTTTAATGCTTCTGCTTCTCCTTTCTTTGCATTTCTCTTGCCGTGTGTCCCTGCAGCTATTTGTCCCCGAGCAGCAGCTGTTGTGCGGGGCCCTGTGCCCTGGCTGCTGCTGGCAG
The DNA here is from genome assembly GCA_013400475.1 of Tricholaema leucomelas. Classification (NCBI taxonomy): domain Eukaryota; kingdom Metazoa; phylum Chordata; class Aves; order Piciformes; family Lybiidae; genus Tricholaema lacrymosa; species Tricholaema leucomelas. The sequence goes on from WAAF01016877.1 coordinate 883,477, forward strand.
CCGCAAGGGTAACATGAGCCAGTTCGCTGCAGCTCAGCTGCTGTGTGCAGTGTGTCACGATGGGGAGAGCTTGCTGCTCTCCTCGCTGGGTGTCTGGTTTGTTGTCAATCTAAAATGGAGCAGCGCTGTTTCTGTAGGTGCAGGAGGCTGGGAGGAGGGCAGGAAGAGGGCTGACTCATTCGCTGCACGCTTCAGCCGGGGCCAGCCCGAGTGGCACTCCTGGCGTGCGCTTCACTGCTTCGTTGCCACAAAAGGCATGAGCCAAAAGAACAGGAGCCAGAGCTCCCTCCTGGCTGGCCCTGAAAGCAAACACCAATCACCAGGGGCGGGGCGAGAGGGAGGAGAGGGCACTGATAAATGAAGCAGTGGATTAAGGTGTCAGATGTTTCCCGCTGGGATTTAATGCCCTAAAGGACAGTGCATTATATGTATTAAAACTGGACAAATTCTGCTCTCAGCCAGCCTGACAGCACCCCGCTAGTTGCACGCACTGCACAGCCCCGCTCAGAGCCGCGCCGCGCCTCGCATGGCAGCAGGGTTCAGCATCCCTCAGCGTTCGCAGCCGAAGAACTGGTGCAGAAGAACGTGGTCACTGAGGGCACCTCTCCACATCAGGGACAAAAGCCTCAGGCCAGGAACGGACCTCCCACAAGGTGACGTTTCTCTTGTTCCCTAGGGTGAAACTGGGCTGTCCCTCCCTCCTCCCCTGCCACCTCCTGCCGCAACTGAGACCCTCTGCTGCCGCCCCTTTAACCATCACCTTTCACAAAGGGGAAAGAATAAAGCCAGAGCTGATTTTTAACTGTTTATTGTATAATATAAAACTACAAAAGTAAGACTGCTCATTTCCATGTACATCTGTCCAACTGGGGGTTGATTACAGCCCATTCCTTGTGAATACAGTAATCTGGTTTCAGATGTATATGTCTGTAATATTGCATAGAAAAGGCACAGCTCTAAGGTCTGTGGGGGGGAAGGGAAATACAGCCTTTTTTTCTTGGGGGGGTTTCTTATCTTCCTTTTTTTTCTGTTTTGGCTTTTTTTGTTTTATTTTTTTTTTAATGTGTTTTTGTTTTTTTTTCAACAACAAGCCCTGTTCAAACAACCATGCATTGAACATGTCACACTATTTACACCTTTTCCAGAATCTTGGCCTTTACAGGCCCTAGGTATGGATTACGCTCAGAGCTAGACAGGAGTTGAAGTTGGAATTTTCATTTGTAATTTGTGTTTGTTGGGGTTTGGGTTTTTTTTTTTTTGTGTTTTGTTGTTGTTGTTGTCTTGTTTTGTTTTAAAGAGGTTCCAGAACTTGTTTATTCTCAGAGAAAGTGCTTAAAAGAAAACAAACTAATTCCTTTTAAAATGCTCAGTCTCATTAATTAATTAGAAGCACTGAAAGCAACTTGCACAGAAGCAGGATGCTGAAACCTGATGCGGGGAGGAGGGGGAGGAAAAACCCAACAGGAAAAACCAAAATCAAACCCCGACCCTGTAAGAAGAACAAAAAGTTCTAACAAGAACAAAAAGTTCACAAGATGCCGGAGTGAATTAAACCCCTTGTCAGACAGGACCCATTGCCATTGACTCAATTTAATAACGATAAAAGTGTAAACTTTGGATTCACACCATTGTTTTCTAAACAGCTCAGGCTATTACCACACAGCAGTGAGGAACAAAGCTAGAATCACCTTTGCAAGGTCCAAATCTGTTCTTACAGGGATTGCTTCGGACAGTGCTTTCCTGCCTTGCTGTTGGAGCTGGCTGCAAGGAAGGGGTCAGACTGGTACCCCCTCACGTCATGCTGCCCGACGACCTTGACCTTCTCCAGAAGAGGGAAGCTCCCTTTCCTTTGTATACAGGGCTATGCAGTCCCGCTGGGCTCTGGAAGGGACTGCTGGTGGCTGAGGACGGGGCTGGTTGACCACATGGAGCCACGCAGGTAGTTTGAACTTGAGCGACCAAATCCTCTGCCACTTGTGCAGAGTGTGGCTGGGACTTCTTGTCCGGCCTTACCTTCTGGCAATGAGGTGGTGGCAGCTCTGGCACAGCTGTTGGGGCTGGAGGCAACACCCTGCAACCTTCTTCAGCTCTCCAGCCCAAGGGACTTCAACTGGGCTTCATTTACCAGGCCAGCAGGATGGAGATGAAGGCATATGCTGCTGCCTCCTGCTGCAGATTCCAGCAGAGTGCTGGGGGAGGCTCATCTTGAGATGCTTACAGGGTAGAAGCCTGATAGGGACTAATTTTGACCACAAAACTGTCCCTCCTCCAAACCTTTGTTTGTTTGTTTTGTTTTTGTTTTTTTGCATATTTCAAACCAGACCCAGATTAGAGAAAGGGGGTGGGGGAAGGGGAAAAAAGGTCACATGAACCATGCATATCCTGACTGGAACTCAATTAATTTTCTCTGAATCTGGCTCCCATACCCTTTTTCATACAGATTTACATTCCTACAAGAGAATACATTCCTACCATACATTCTGTACATGTTACAATCCAGATGTTGTTAGCTTCACAATAAAATAAATATATTTACAGAAGAAAAAAGAAAAAAATAAATAATTTATGGAGGGGGGGGGAAATCACTTCAAATCCAAAGCTCTTCTGTTCTGCTCCCATCTTGTCACTTCATTGCACATTAACATCAATCTCCACCCCTGCTCTAGGTCTCAGAGAAGTCCCAGGTGTGGCTGCTGTTAGGACCATGGCAAAGGCCATGCTACAGGCAGAAAGTGACTGTAATGGGGAGAAAGCCACAGCTGAGCCCTTCCTGCGGTAGCCTGCACCAGCCCTCCAAACTTTTTGCCTGGCCCCCACAAGTCAGGTATGGCTGTGTCCTCATGGATTCCCAGGAGGACCACCGTGGGACATGCCCTTCAGCACCAAGGATACACAGATGTCTTCTGAGTGGTAAAATGGATTTAGGCCTCTTCTGACGATACAAAAAACTCAGCCTGACCTCACTCAACAGCACAAGATGGCGGCAAGGTGAATTTTTGCCCAGCAGATGGGGTTTGGTTAAATGCATTAAGTAACCCCAAAATAAAAACCCTAGCAGCTCCAGCATACTGTAAGTCAGATTTGACCAAGGTGATGCAGCTGCTTACGAAGGTGCTCAGGCAGCATGGTGATGGTGCAGACACACAACTCCCAAATGGTCAGCATGTCCCAAGTCACTCCCAGGAGATGCAGAATCCATCAGGGCTGTTTCATTTCACAAGGACCGAGGAGAGCAGCTGAGTGAGGTCTGGTTGCTGCTGGGTGCAAGACCATCTCCCACCATCTCCTTCCCCACCTCCTCAATGCTGATGGTCCCTAGAGCTACACTTGGTCAATGCTTTTCCTAGCCAAAGCAATAACTTAACTTTCGCAGTTGTTTCCTTATGTAGACTGAAATCGATCAGCATCCTGTTGCTGCATGGCATTGGAAGAAAAACAGAAGCAAACACACTCTCTGAGCCAGTTTCCCCCAGCTCACCCTGGCTGATGACTGCAGCTTTGTAAGTGCAGGTGCAGCGCTCCAGTTGTATTAGGAGTTCCTTCACTGCCAAACAGTGTCCACACCTACACCACATCTACCTACCTACACACTAATAAATACAGCTATGGCCTGCTTTAAAGTGCCACTACACAAACAAAGCCGCCCCCTTCACAAAGGCAGACGAGACCCAATTTCATCCTTGACAAGAAGGGAGCAGAACGGACTGAATATTGCCAAATGACATCAAACATAATTTAACAATTCCTTAAATAAATACAAAAAGTTACTCCTACAGAAGCCATAGGGGCATGTCAACACTACGAGTTGGAACTGGTGCTCAAACAGCTCAAAGTACCATCGGGGAACTAAAATATACGGCAGCAAGAGGCGTGATACGTCGCCAGCAGTTGCCTCTTAAATGAAAGGTACACCCCAAAGAACTTAAAAGGACGACAAAGCAATCGGTGCGGTGATGAGAAGACCTGTGGGGGCGTCGCTGGGGAGCAGGACCATGCATAGAAAAGCTGTGTCTGTCTCTTGGTTATCAAACAGGTCCGTAAAGTGTAAAGCAGGTAAGACAGCTGCTGCGAGAACCCGACCCTAGGCGAGATGCCGAGCGGCATACCGCGACTGGCTCCAGTTTCAGCGGCAATGGATGTCAAAGCAAGTCCATCCAGTGCAGGTAAGAGATGCTTCACTGCAGTTAATACTGAAGTTGCCTTTTTTTTTCTTTTTCAGCACTTAGCACAGTGAGGTGGGGAAAAGGTAAGGAGAAATGCTCCAAGAAAGGGCACGTAGATGCTGTTGACGCCAGTCTTCTGCCCGCTCTGTGCACACACGCACCCCTATGGTAGGAAGATTGCAGCCAGAGGGTGGCTCTCAGTGGGCACCGGGCACCTTCCCCCTCAAAAGCCATTCCCCAGAGCTTCCGGGGAGGAAGTGCTAATTGGCCGCCGGCTTAAGGCGCTGCGGGTCACGCAGGAGGGATGCTCCCAGCAAGGGGACACAGTCCCAGCGCCAGGGCGGGGAGGTTGCAGCCGTGTGGTGATGGTGGTGGCGCTTAGGGAACCTCTGGGTGTCAAGTTCCACAACTGTTTCCTGCCGACTGCTTCACATAGGTGTTGGAAAAGGAACATGGCTCTGAGTTTGGGGAATCACAGTAGTGCGCAGTGGGTAACAGCAGGGAGCAAACACTTGTGAAACTCCTACAGAAGTAGCTCCCGGCCCTTTCTTAAAGCACTTTTTGTTTTGTTTGCATTCAGGGAAACCGGCCGCAGGCTTATTTGATCCAATGATTTCTGTTATCTCTTTGCACCGTACACATATAAAACATTACAACTCTGTATAAAAGTACAAGTGGTGCTTGTACAGCTGAAGTATGCGGGAACTACGTGAGCAAATCCTATCAAAGTAGCTTTTTTTTTTCCTTGTCTGTGTATAAACAGCATTTGTTTGGGTGTTGTTTTTTTGGGGGGGAGGGGTTGGTTTGGCGCCTTTTTTTTTTTTCCTTTTTTTATTTTTTTTTTTTAGAAAAAACAATCTCATAAACTGCAGAATCTGTACAAAAATAGAAAATAAATTTGGGCAGCAGTTTTTCATTTGTTGGGTTTGTTTTTTTTATCCCTAACCAGCCATGTAAATGCGACACTTAAAAGAGGAGCAGGTTAATGCCTTCCAAAAAAAGGCTGAGTTGCTGAGTCAACCTAGACAGGGCTAAAATGGGCTGGAGATTATCTAAATAATAATTCTTTGTGGTTTTTTTGTCGTTTTTAACCTCTTGCAATAAAACTTATAGAAAAAATAGACAAATATGCACATGCAATTTACAGCTTTCCCCAACATAATTCTTGTGCTTAGCTTTGACTTTTTTTTTTCCTTTTTTATGTTTTTTCCTTTTTTTTTCCCTTTTTTTTTTTTTTTCTTTTTTGTTGGTTGCGTTTGGATGTTTTATTTTTGTTTTGTTTTGGTGGGGTTGTTGTTGGTTTGTGGGTTTCTTTTTGGTAATAACATTGTTTTACAATATTCTTTCCTATACCAGGATTTTCGGTCTTCCTTGAGGAACCACTTTTATAAAACAACGACAAAATAGTAGTAACAATAATAACAATAATAATAATACATTAGAAGTGGTCATACGTGGATGAAGGCACTCCAACTCTGCTTGAAGCAAAAAACTTAGTGTGATCCTTTTCTCTTCCAAAGAAAGGCAAGCAAAGGACGCATGCACAGTGCTGTGAAATCGGCGCTGGGAAGGGACTACGGAAATACTACCGAGTTGTATATACTGGTACTTAAAAACAAGAATTAAAAACAAAACAAAACCCCTAACAAAAAAACCCAAAACCAAAACAAAATTTTGCTCTATTTCTTATGGGTTTTTTTTTTAAGACCCAACAAGCACCTCCATGATGTGATCCAGTTCTGTGAGGTCCATTTTGAAAGGCTGATTTGGAGTTACAGGTTGAGTGCTGTAGGGAGCCAGAGTTTTGAGGAGCTCGTCCGCAGAGACGGGAGCCATTTTTGAGGCAGCTCCCGTGGCAGATGTGCAGGGGTCAAAATCATACATGGACGTATCAATGTCAGCGAACAGAATGTCATCCAGGGTCAAGTCTGTGAGGAACCCTGTGGAAGTCGTTATCTCAAAGTTGCCAGGGAGGGAGTCCATGAGTTTTGATTCAGCTGTTCTGCTCTCTGGGAAGCCCTCTGGCTTTTGAACGCTGGACTCGCTGAGGTGGTCCTTAGAGTCGTGGGCTCCTGTTTGGGCTGCTACTGCCTCTGCAGAGGTAGGTGCTGGACAAAGCTCCTCGATTTCATCCAAGGCTGAGGAGAAGCTGTCCTTTACTGGTTGGAGAGCAGGAGGTGGCGGCTTTGTCGGACCATCGTGCTGGACAGCCGGGGAAGTGCAAAAAGTGTCGTCCTCCAGCAAAGAGGCTGGGGTGAGGCAGGACTCCAGAGGCGTAGTGCTTACCAAGTCAGTGGGGAGGAGGGGCTGGGAGAGGTGGCTGAACGCCGGCTGGGCCTCGCGAAAATTGTCACTGAGGGGGTCGGTGGGCTGCGAAGCGGTCACGAACACGGGCCTCAAGCTGCCTTCTTGTTTGAGTTCTTCCTGGATGCGCCTTAACATGTTGTTAATTAAAACTGTCTTTTGCAAGCTGGGCTCGGTTAATGGCCTGTGGTTATACAGTTTCATAAGGGAAATGTTGAAGATAGTCTGACGCTGTAAGGTGTAAGACACCTTAGAGGGACCATCAGTGGGAGACACCACTTTGCCTTCCAACCCATCTTCATGCTCCTCAAACTTCCGCTTTCCTCCTTTCCCCAACATATATCTGAAAGAGAGGAGACACCAATGAAGCCAACAAAGCTTGCAGCCTCCTCTCCCCACCTGAATCGCTGAGGCAAAGTTCACTGCACGCACATGGTGGAGGACAGATTGGCCACTCCTGTCACAGAATCACAGAATGTCAGGGGCTGGAAGGGACCTCAAAAGCTCATACAATCCAACCCCCCCTGCAGAGCAGATTACACAGGAATGCATCCAGGCAGGTTTTGAGTATCTCCAGAGAGGGAGACTCCAAAACACCCCTGGGCAGCCTATTCCAGTGTTCTGTCACCCTCACAGGGAAAAAAATTCCTCCTCCTGTTTACATGAGAACTTCCTATGTCTCCACTTCTGTCCCTTCCTCACTCCTAAGTGTCCCCTACCGCAGAAAGCTGTCCACATAAATAAGTTTCTTGTGGCCCACAGCAGCCTGATGAGGACACAGAACCCATTTTTCTGCAGTGCTCTGGCTCATGGTGTTTAGGCACAGCCATGCTGGTCAATTTCAATCAGGAATTCAAACAAACAGCATCTGTAATGCTCAAGCTCTTATACCTCTGACAGCAAACTTCACTCCTACCTGCATTAAGCACATGGCCCCAAAGGTCTGTGCAAATGTGCACAAGCTACAGCTAGTACAGCGTCATAGCATCATTAAGGTTGGAAAAGGCCTCTACAATCAAGGCCAACCATCAACTCAATACCACCAGTTTCATCTCCAAGATCACTCTCCACACTACACTCTGCAGCCAGGGCCCTCAATCCTGACAGTGCCTGGGTTCCAATTTGAGGACAGGAACATCTGCCTTAAAGCTCTGAAGTAGTTTGGTGACTCCTGAGCAGAGCACATCCCTCCAAGAAATGGGCCCCCAGGAGCACCCTGAGTCCCACACCAAATCTACATGGCAGTGCAGGACCCTGCCCATCCCTCATACTGGAGGGGACACCTGGGCATGAAGCCACGTCAGCTCTGACAGAGCTGAGGTGTGCTCTTCTCTCATCCCCTGCTCTTCTGGGAAGAAGCATTTTCACATGGTGGTGTTTGAAGCGCTTTCCTCATCTTTCACCTAGCTAAGGCAATGCCAGCAGCCTTCGCTTCCACAGGAAAGACGTTCAACTCAGGAGCTTGCTGGACACAGCCAGAAGAGCTCTTGGACCTGAGCACTTTAAATGCACCATTTGTCTTTGCTTCTCCTCCACCAAAGCCTGTTGCCCATTCAGGTTTTGTTTGAAAACAGAAGAATGCTGTAGGGCTTATCTAGAGAGCAAGAATCAGCAGAAAGGCACTGGCTCTTCTCCTGGTCAGACAGCAGACTTTGAAGGAAAACAAAGGCAATTTCACCAAACTTGCCCTGCATCATAAATCATTTCTGAGCTCAGAGAAAGTAGGGCAGTTCAATACTCAGTGCTCTCTCCCCCAGGATGTTTCAGGGCACCTGGAAATGTTCCTCTACACAGCATAGTACCAGCATCATTTTATCACCTGAAGATTCCCCACAAATACAAAGGCATGAAGGAATTTCAACCCTCTGCCCCACACCTCCACCCATCTTGTGTGAGCCAGGGTTTACAGTCTTGAGATATCTGTGAACACCTGGGTGAAACAGCATGGTCCCTATGCTTGTGAGATGGTAGGTCACCTCTGGCTCTCTCCCCCTGCATGGACCCTCCAACAGATAAGGTATTTTATCACATCTAAATCTAACCTAGAATCAGAATTGGTTTGATTGGAAAAGACCTCCAAGATCATCCGGTCCAACTGTCAGCCTAACACTGCTATGGCCATTAAACCAAGTCCCAAAGTGCACGTCCACACATTTCTGGAACACTTTCAGGGACAGTGACTCCACCACCTCCCTAGGCAGCCTGTTCCAATGCCTGACCACTCTTGCAGGAAAGAAATTTTTCCTAATCTCCAATCTAAACCTCCTCTGGTGCAGTTTCAGACCATTTCCTCTCATTCTATCACCTGATACTAGGGAGAAAAGGCTGACCCTCACCTCACTCCAACCTCCTTTCAGGTTGCTGTAGAGAGTGACAAAATGTCTCAGCTTCCTCTTCTCCAGGCTAAACAACCCCAGCTCCCTCAGCTGCTCCTCACCAGACCTGTCCTCCAGACCCTTCACCTTTATTACCCTTCTCTGGACACCTCAATGTCCTTCTTGTAGTGAGAGGCCCAAAAGAGAAGGAACAGAGGCTGTTACTACTCCTCACTTGCCTGTCCCATTGGCCATGGAGAAGTCCTGTGGAGATGTGGGTCAGACTGCAGGCGCTTCAGAGCAGCACCCTGTGCTTGGCCTGCTTCCATGTCTCTAGGCAAACGTATGGGAATCGTCTCTCATGTTCCTAGGTAGAGCAGTGAGGTGCTGCACAGTTGTCATTTAATAGGATCACAGCCAGCTCCCCCCCGGCCCCCACCCCATTCACCCTTGCAGCACTCTCTCCCCTTAACAAATTGCTACTGGAACAGCATGAAAAATCACAGAACGTCAGGGGCTGAAAGGGACCTTGGAACATCATCCAACCCCCCTGAGAAGCAGGATCACCTAGACCAGATGACACAGGAATGCCTCCAGGCAGGTCTTGACTATCTCCAGAGAGAGAGACTCCACAACCCCTCTGGACACCTGTTCCAGTGCTCTGTCACCCTCACAAGAAAAAAATCCTCCTCAAGTTTCCATGAACCTTCCAATGCCTCAGCTTCCACCCACTGCCCCTTGTCCTATCATCAGGCATCACTGAGAAGAGAGGAGGAAATCAACCTCTTTTTTAAAACTAAATGTGGAAAATGCGTCCCAGTCCCATCGACCCAGAGAGAAGTTCAGAAGACACAGATATTTTTAACCCCAAACTTCACTCCTCTCACATGAGCTTTATGGTGCAGCTATTGTCTAGGAGACAAAACTCACCTTCCTTATTGGAGTGCAATTCCCAGCTGCCCTATCAACATCCCTGCCTGTGAAATGACTACACCAGGCAGGTCTAACAGCAGTTTGATCACCATCCACCTGTTCTGCAGACAGGCAGCATAGCTAAGGACTTGCAAACAGCCTCAGCAGCAGCTGACAGAATATTTTAAAGCCCTTGCAGTGTGGAAGAAGGGGGCAAAAGAAGTCACCATTTCCATGCAAAAAGAAGAGAGCTCCACAGCATTTGCTGGATGTTAAATCCAAACCCGGAGTGGGTGAAGGGAGCTTCTTCTGGCTAAAAATAAGTCCCAAATCCAGATCATTTTCTAGCATATTATGCAATTAAGAAAAAAAACCACCAACGGGGAGGGGGGGCGGGGAATGAGCTGAGCAGAGCTGAAGAACGGGTAGGCTGCCATCCAAGTTCCTTGGCCAGCTCCCAGCCATCCTCACGCCTGGAATCTCAGCTGAAGAAAACCTCTGAAATCTAGCAGTGCTGCCGAAGCCTGGGTTTTCTCCGCTCCCTAGTGTCACTTCCATGGACTACTCCAGAGCAGTGCACGTGGTCTGGGGTGTGAGGGGGTGGGGGGACTTTGGTGTTCACATGGTGATGATGGACGCGCTCCCTTCCACTTCAGATAGGCAGAGCAAGAAAGGGAGGAGTGGGCTAGCGAGAAGCGAACCCCCTGCCCAGCCCAGCGTCTTTTCAAAGCAGTGATGGGTTAGGAGCTGAGGTAGCAGCTTTCCAGCCCTTCCTGCGACCTCCTCCCCCTGAAAAAAATACAGACTGTTCCAAAGACATAGCAGTGCTCCTTCCACAACGCTCTATTTAAAGGAAAAGTTTATAATGTCTTGGGGAATAGGAGAGTTTTGAAGTTTGCCATGCTCTGCCGGGAATGTATAAAAATACTCAACTCCACAAGGCAAACCTTTTACCCCTTGATGAAGGGAACAGCCCATTTGGGCAGCCACGCTGTCTTCTCTCTATTATTAAATGCCACTATCAGCATTTTGAATGGACCCAGCTGAGTCTATCTGCACCCAAGACTGAGATGCTGCTAGTTCAGATGGTTTTGAAGCTGATTGACAAGAGCTGTGGGATTATGGTGAGTAAAGGCAACAATCATCTCCCTACGTCATTTTCCAGGAAGCTTAGAAACGATTCAAAGTTTCCTGTACGTGTGACTGTCAAGCTTTCACATCTCACTCCATCTTCACGTAGCTGGCTTGAATAATAAAAGATAAAACAGTTCAGGCAACTCCCAATTTCACCTACCAGCTCTTCAGCATGGCTTTTAGATTCCTTTTCCCCAGTACTGTTCTCCGAAGCACGTTTAACCATTCAAGCGGCAATCCAGCATGCCAGCCTAAGCCAGAAGAGTTTGTTCCCCTAAAGAGGCAGCTCAAAGGAGCACTACTAGACTCAGCTTTACCAAGTTCTCCTCTGGCATATAACTGGGAATTGTAAACACATTTTCCTACAGCTTCCATAAATCACTTTATTCATTCTAAGTGAGGCAAGGACTTAACTGACAGAGGCTGGTGAAAACAGACAGCTTTCAGGCTTCCAAGCCCTTTTCTGATGTCCATAAAGGAATCTCAGACTTTCTGACCATGAAAGCTTAAGACAACATTCCCACTTGTTCTCTACAGTTCAAACCATCTCATCCCTTCCTTGTTCCTCCTTTTCCTCCATGGCTTCAATAAAGGAATCATTTTAAAAACTATCTGGTTCAGTTCTGCTAATCTCAAAAACTTTGCTCCCAGTCTTTCCGGATGAAACTCCTACTAGGAAAAGGAAAACACCAAACTCAGACATCAGATTGGTCAAAATGAGATATACACACACACCCTCCCAAGTGTCAGAAGACACAAGAGCTGGCCTCACAGGACCATAATGGGGACAGCTAATCAATACTACCCCACCAAAAGACAAGATGTGACAGGCAGCAAAGAGTCATCTGCATGGATGATCTTCCATGCTGCTATTTTGGCTGAGCAGACATCCCAGCCAGATGTATCTCTGCTGCATTTCCACCCATCTGCCAGCAAACCTGAATTGGGGGGCAAGTGTTAAGAAAGTTGAGATGGGATGTGATGTCACCTTGCTGTTTTAACAAAAGGGTGCTGCAGGCATTTGGTCTGCAAGGTGAGTTTCGATCTTCCTTCCATATGTGGAATCAGAAAGCTGAAGAAACAGGCAATGGAAAAAACCATATTTATCCAGAGATTGAGGCAGGGGGCAGGCAGTTACTTGGAGGTCTTCCCCAATATTACCCACCGGTTGGCTCCATCTCTGGAAGACCAGACTCCAGAGCTGAACCACTGCTGCTGACAAGGCTCCAACTCGCCTTTTCTGCCCATTTAGGGCTACTGCACAGGCCTCAGAGCCAGAGTAACCCTAGCATTGTTTGGGAGTTGTTTTTTTTTCTTAACTGCAATACAAAAGTAACATGTTTGGTTCGTTGGTTGGTTGGTTTTTTTTTTATCTGCATGTCATTTAGCTTCCTTTTATTGGCTCTGCAAGCTCTGCAGACAGAGTTGGGAAAAAATGCAGTTGGGGCTCTGTAGAAGAGATAATCAGCCTGCAGCGGGTGGTTCTCTGGAGTCAAGCATCATTCACTAAAGACAGAAAAGCTCATGCAGTGTCTGAATATATCTCTGAGTCCCCTTAGTGACAGTCCTTTGCTCTCCAGAGGATGGAGGTAAGAGAAGCATTGTATTCAATCACAGAACTGGAAAAGGCCTTTAAGCTCGCTGAGCGGATTGTACTCAGGATGTTCTACCTTGTCGTTGCTCAAACCCTCTCTGAAGGCTTCAGTAACTGGGAGTTTAGCATAGGGAAGGTGCTAAAAACAGGGTGATTTGGTGATCACACCAATAATACAAATGCCTTTTAATCTTATTTCTCGAAGGCTTCTAGCAGTTTAGTTTAAAATGCCTCTCAAGGCTTTTCTTGGAAATCACAACCCACTAGTCCCTCCCCACTCATCGAGGGAGGCAGGAAGGTAAAGAAAGAGGAACTGAATGCCAAGAGGGATGGTGGAAAAGGGTGTCTAAGAAGTCACACTTCCACTGACACATTTATGCCACTGTGTCAGTGGGCCTAGAGGACGAAGAGCTTCCTACAGCCAGATTCACTTTTAGAATGCATGCTGAGCTGCTCCACAAAGGTGACAGCATCAAACCCCAGAGTCCAGAAAACCACTCATCCCCAGGCAGAGAAATACCATAAGACACATGTGAACAGCAAGGGTTCATCCAAGCCAGACCAGCTACTCTCTGCAATCTCAGGTAATTAAAACCAAAGGAGAAAAAATAATAGAGGGAGAAAGAAAAAAGTCACTTGGGGGAGTTAAAGTAAAATGACAATTGCACAAACACACGTGCACAGAAAACAAACAGCAGCAACTAACAGAAAATCTCCCCAAGCTGCTATGGGAGTACTGACTTTGCACATTTTGTTGCCCAAATAAAGTTTCCCAAGCCTCAGGTGCAAATGAACCTCATCAAGTGTTTCTGGGAGACTCCATCCAGTGAATTACACAAGTGCTTTCTGTGTCACTTCTGGCACAGGGAATATTATTGTCTTTCCTCCATCCCTCCTCATCCTTGAGGGCTGCATTGGCTATGTCCTGCCTCAAAGGTAGTCAATGAGTGTTCCGTTACTGACTTCAGCAGGATCAGGATTTGGCACCCATAGCTGCAGGTCCAAAATAAAAAGGCCTTTTGTGCCAACTGGGTTCAATGGCAAGATGAGGGAGAGATCCGCTGGGCTGCGGCGAGGCATTGCAGTGCTGCCAGATCCAGCCCCAGGGATCATCTGAACTTGTAACCAGTCCCCACAACTTCAAAGCATCTGTCTCCTGACAGCTACAGAGGCCAACAGGTAAAACTCTCTCCTTGGCCCTATTTTCACATCCCCAAGGCCATGGCAGAGAGAGGGACAGTGGCCAGGCCTAAAGAAGACCCCTTGGCGGCAGGAGCACAGGCCTGCCCACCACATGCTCCTTGTCCTGCAGGAGTACACCTGCCCTGGCAGCTCTTGAGAGCACAAGCATCCTTCTCCCGTTCAAAGCTGGAAAAAAGAGAAACAGCAAAGGGGAATGCCAGCATAAATCTGGCACACTCTCCCCCCTCCCAGCCTCGCTAAAAACAAGCTGAGCAACCCAGGTGTCAAGGTTTAACTGCAGGGCTGGAGTGAACAAGCAGCATGGACTTCAAGAGGTGACAGGCACAGCCTGCTGAAAATCACCCCCCACACACACACTTTGAAGATTTCATCTGTTGACACTGGGGTCTGGAAACCCTGGCACAGCGGCATCCCTGCGAGCTAGCACAGCGTGTACCACGCGGTAACGCACGGCTCCGCTCAGCCTGCTGCAGCTGGCTCACCACTGACACACTGAGGGCTTGTGGGCTCTGCTTTGTTGGGGGTTTTTGTTTGCTTGTTTGTTTTGGGGCTCTTTTGCAAGGCTGCTTGATGCAGATTGTACGTGTTTGAGTGTAATGCATCCAGGCTGCCTGGCTAGAGAGAGGATTCCTGCCAACCTCTGCCTGGTTAAGAATTGCCTCTTGTCACATGAGTTAGGAAACAAAACCCTCGGCCCTAAACCAGAGGTACAGGGAAAAGAGCTGTGCTGGGCTTTCGTGTTCTCCAGTCCCCGTGTTCAGGCACTCCCCGTTTACAAGGTTTGTTTTTTCCCAACACATTTTGCATTAATTCTGTCTGTGCCTTTTTTTTTTCCCTCTTTCTTTAAGCTGAGTGAGGTTTAATAAGCACTTACCAGGCTCTCCTTTAGTGCTGTATCAAAAAATTGGCCTCCTGGGTAGCTCTGCTTCCAGAGTAGAGGGAATTGGGCTTTGCCTTGGCTGCAAGGCTGCCAGTCCCAACAGCAACTGTACGCGGCAGGTATTTCTCACCTATTTTACAGGCACCTAACCCTTCCCATTTCCTGTGATGGATGGGTGAAACTGGGCTCTTCCAGAAGCAGCAGAGGCAAGCAAAGCTGCTCAGCACCTCACTCCTGCATTTCACAAGAGAGACTTTAAATGGCAACGGAGCACTGGAACAGGCTGTCCAGTGAGGTGGTGAAGCCTCCATCTCTGGAGACATTCAAAACTCACCTGGACGTGTTCTTGTGTGACCTTATTTAGGTGAACCTGTCTTGGCACGGGGGTTAGACTCTATGATCTCGAGAGGTCCCTTCCAAACTGTACTGTTCTGTGATTCTGTGTCAGCTTCCCTCTCCCTACAGCAACACAGCATTAGTTCCCCTGCTTCGGGCAGCCTTGAGCATAGATTGGCAGAGCACGGTTGGCAAGTCTTTGCAAGATCAAAATAATAATAACCAAATAATCCAATAATACATTTTATTTCAAAACAAAAGCAAGAAGGAAAATCGTAATGAATGACTTTCAGAGGCTAACCTAAGCAGGAATCAGGGACTGGGCAAGGAAACCTCCTGGCAAACAGGAGGAAGCTCACTCATTTGAGAAGGATCTGCAGTCATGAAGCTCTTGTGGGGGTTGACTGGTACTCTGAGCCTAGAGTCCCCAGGTCCCCGAAGGCACATCCACGTTAATCAGAAAGTAAGGTGAAGCCTTCTCTAGCAAATAAGCAAGGCAATTATAAAGCCAGTCAATAGCCTAACGCCGGCCAACGTGTTCCAGCGATATTTTGAAACTGTAATCTGATCCTACTGTTTCCATCCCCGTGCCTTGCCTGCTCTCCCTTGTTGCATACTGTACTATTTGAGGCCCAGAGGGCAAGGCAAGCTCTCGCTGTTTGTTAATGATCAGAAACCACGTTTGGAGCAAGAGCTCTCTCTGCACGTACCGCCCACAAGACTTTTCTTGATAGTTCCTTCAACTTGCAGCCCATCAAAGCCCCCCCAGAGAAGGCTTTCAGGAAAGCAAAAGCAAGTAAAACAACAACAACAACAAAAAGTTACTACAAACTCCACTCCTGTCCCCAGTTTCCAGTTCCTTTTTACCGTGCTAAAAAGAAACCAACCAAAAAACCAAGGCAAAGCCACAGTTGAAGGCAATCTCCGACTCTGCAGCGTGTTAAGCCTTGCAAGAAACATATGCTTTCATTAAACTGGGAACAGCTTCTAATGCTGTCAGACTGCTAAACCTAACGTGTCCCCTTGGAAGAAGTGGAAGGTTTTTTAACGTTTTGGGGTTTAGTTTTGGTTTTTAACTAACTGCGCACGGCAAACTGAGTATGTCTGATAAAGCTGGAATGGACTCCCATAAATATAGCTTAGCATAAATTACTGCCTCATTAAGTAATTGTTTGGAAAAAGGCGAGCAGGCTTTCTAGATTATAACCATGTTATTAAGGGTGTTTATAATATTAGGAATTCTATCAGGGTAGGAGAACTTAATGCAAGTTTAAATCAGACCAGCACTTGTGAGCTCGTTAAACCGTTAAAGACTACCCTGACAGAATTAGAAGGTGAACGGCAGCGCACAGGTTCTGTGTGTGGAAAGCTAGCTGGGATATTTCAAACCTGCTGCCAGGCTCTGACAACTTCTTTTCACAGAATTGTAAGGATTGGAAGGGACCTCAAAGATCATCCAGTTCCAATCTCCCTGTCATGGGCAAGGACACCTCACAGTAGATCAGGCTGTTCAGAGCTACCATCCAGCCTTAAACACCTCCAGGGATGAGGCTTCCACACCTCCCGAGGCAACCCTGTTCCAGTGTCTCACCACCCTCATAGTGAAGAACTTCCTAACATCCAATATGAATCTACCCATTCTTGGGTGGATCCATTCCCCCAGTCCTATCGCTGACTGACACCCTAAGAAGTCCCTCACCAGCTTTCCTGTAGGCCTCCTTCAGACACTGGAAGGCCACAATAAGGTCTCCTTGGAGCCTTCTCTTTTCCAGACTGAACAGCCCCAGCTTTCTCAGTCTATTTCAGTGTGAATCAAGAGGGGGGACAGAACCTTGTGGCATACTAAAGCTAGAAAACATTTATTCCAAACAGGTTTTATTCATGTAACAAGGAGGCAGATGTCTTTACTGGAAGAAAATGAACAGGTTTGGATTAATTTCTATGTCACAGCCAGAATGTTGATTCTCACATGCTCTTCAGACAGAACCTCCCATCAGCATCCTCCAGATGAAAATAAGACTCCTGCCTGCCCTTTTATGGCCTGGTCCTTAACTGGAAGTTACACTAAACATGTCTTCTACAAGTGCTAAAGTCACCTCAGCCCTTTTCAGGCCTGGTGCGGAAGCAGCGACCAACAGCCCCAGCAGTACCTGCTTTGAGCCAGACTGAGGTGAAGATTCCCCTCTTCCTACCCCTGGAATCTGTTTTGTAAGGGTTAATCACAGGGGAGGTTGAGGTTTTGGCAAGATGGCCAAGTTGTTCTCTCTTTGGGTCACCTCTGTGTCAAATCCTCTTCCCCAGGCTGGCTGCACACATCACCTTCTCACAACAGCACCCAAGCCACTCACCACAGAACAGCCTCCTTGCTGGAGGCCAGCTCGGCTGAGTCTTTGTGCTTCAAGAGCTGGGCTAAAGTTATTCTGAAATTCAGGCTCTCCACATGGCAGCGTTGAGGAGGCAGCCAGGCCAGCCACACGTGAACCACATTCTACCACGCTGCATACACAGGGGCTGAGCATCTCTGCTGCCCATGTCAGAGCTGCAATAAATAAAATGAGGTACAGCACCAGGCCAGATCCTTTGGCTTTACCACGCGATTAGCTGATCACTCAGCAGACACTGCTTGTTGCCACCCAAAAAATACGCAAGGGTTTCTACACACAAACCTCCTTGGGACCAGCCAAGCAGCTCTCCCTGTAGCTTCACATCGCGGTTTATTCTCCCAAGTCCAGCACTCTGGGCCTCCTTACACCAAAGTGAGAGACACTGGGACCACAGCCGATGAAACCTCCCTGCCAGTGGGCAAGGAGCCACACCGGAGCTGGTGCACACAGCTCTGTCCTGGCAGAACCAGAACCACAATATCTTCAAGCAGTGGAACAACAGCAATTAAGACAGCCATGTACTGCTTCAGGGCCCAGTCTAGCCAAGAACTGCCTGCCTTCCATTTCTTCCCACTGCAGGGCTGGCAGGCATCAGAACAGCAAAAGCAGTGGTTGAAAGGAGGCACCTGACTTGTAAATTCAATTCAGAACAACCTGAAAGAGCCAGCACGGCCACCAGATAGTAACACAGGCTAGCAAACATGCACTCCCTTGCCACTGCTACAATGACAAGATGCTACTGGTCAGGCTTTGAGGGAGCATGATGAAACAGCAGGGCTGGCTGCACATCCCTCCTCCCCTGCACCCTCCCTCTGAACAATAGATTATGGCAACACTGGTACAGTATAGCGGCACACACACATGTCATGGTCTAGCTGATTATTTTTAGCACGGGTAGGGACTGGGTATTGCAGCCCCAGCCCCATCTTCACTGGGTGTGTGCAATTCCTGCAAAGGTTAATGAGAGCTGTGAGTGCATCCAAGAGAGACGAGACCCCTTTGTGTATAACAAGAGAGAGTTTTTACTGGCGTGTGTGTAATGACTTGGATGGAATCCTCGCTTCCAAGCGGATGGCAGCATCTTCTCCCCAAAGGTATCTCATTTTTCCCCTTTGTTGCAAGAGTCTTAATAAACACATGTAGGGGGGGTTGAATGCACACACACACACAACTGTGGAAAGAACTGAATGGTTTGCCAAAAAGTAGGTTATTGCTCTGAAAACAGTGTCGAATAAATTATCACAGCCAAACTGAAAAGCAGCGAATGGCGGGGGGGGGAGGGGGGGGGGGGAGGGGAGGGGAAGGGGATGAAAAAATCTAAGCCTCTACCAAAATATACACTGCAAAACACAGCACACATCCCAGCTGTGGCAAGTCATTTTAGTTTCTGGCCTGCAGATTTTATTTGCTAACCAGTTTCTCACTAATGAGAGTGAAAAGAGGAGAAAATAAAGGAGTTTCCCTGGCTTTTTGTTTAAGCACCAGTATGGCCTGAGAGTTGTTTTCAACATCTTTGCTTAAATGAAAACGAACACAGCCCTGCAGACAAGTATATTCTGTGAAAAAGCACCCACTCACTCCTCGGTTTCTCTTAAAGAGGTGGAAAAGCTGTTGGGATGTTTCTCCACCACCAGATTGAATAAGCAAAACAAAAAAAAAGAAAAACAAAACAAAACAACAAACAGAAAAATTAAAAAAAAAAAAAAAAACACAAAAAAAAAAAGGAAAAAAGAAAAAAAGGTAGTTAAAGCTTGGCATGGAACTTTGCTAAGACAGTGTGATGTTAGACAGGATGGTAACTGTTGTCCTCAGCCTTTTGAAACCCTTGTGCATTTGTTGAAATACAGCACTGTGTTTTCACATCCTATGAAGGAGCCTGCTGAAAACTGATAAAGGGAACTTTGGCCAGCCTTGAACTATCCCCGACCTGCAACAGCTACAAGCTGGAGATGAAAGAGATCCCATTTTTCATGACACCTGCTTGATTACACAATAAAAAAAACAAAAAACAAACCAAATAAATACCCTTTAAAAACTGTTACCGTGGGATCCACCTAACTTTTACCTGTAGTAATTTCAATACTCACAAATAAATCAGTTAAATCTACACGGGGACACTCTTTTAAGACCATATCTTAACGACACGTGCGCTAAGACTGTATTTCAAAGCAGGCTTCAGTACAGGTCAATTAACCTGGAGCAAACTTAATCACAAAAAGCAGGGAATTAGCTTTACAACATCAGTATTTTTTACAACCTTGAGCAGGACTGTTTCAATCTTCACATTCACCAGAAAATGGCTGAATTTTGCTTTGAAGGCACTGAACTCAGATGGAGATCCAGTCAGATGGAGATCCAGTCAGATGGATTTAACTCTAAAATCATAATTCAAAAGTAATTTCCACCCATAGGATGGAGAAGAGTAAGAAACACACGCAGGTGGGATTTGGTGGGCTGGAGGAACTTCATCAGGAGTTCCTGCCTGGGCTCCAGTGAATAGAAAGAGGGCGGAATATTTTGAATTTTTTTTCTTTGTGTGCTGCTTCTGCTACAGAATCATTCAAAAAATCATGATCCCAGTTCTACAGCCACACTGGAACCAGAAATCTGGTTTAAATCAAGACACGCATGCAGCTCTTACAGCAACTTTTCTCAGCAGAGCCAACCTGCTAGTTTTAGGTTGAGCTCTAAGCTGGTCTTGCTCCTACCTAATTTTGCACCTCATTCACAGCTTGGAAATTGGGAGTGGAAAATACAGAAGGAGAGGAAATCAGGAAACCGAAACTAAACATCTTCAATTTCACATTAAACCAGGCACACAGCCCATTCACCTCACCCAAGACAGCGTTACACTGATTTTCCCCACCACTGAAAAAAAACCACCAAGCAATCACATGGCAGAACATATGCAACATGTATGTGCCCCTACCAGCCAGGGGAGGCAGAGCAGCAACAGGAAGTTTCCCAGCATGTTACACAGAAAACATTCTCCCTCTTCTACTCACTCACAAGCTATTTGAGGAAGACTTTAGCTAGGGGAGGGAAGGGGAACTTGTTCCATTAGAAAAGCCAATTTTGCCAAACAGATGGAGGGGGAAGGTTAAGGGAGATGCCAAGCTAGATCACAGGAGGGTAACCTAAGCAGGTTATTGTACCCGTGGGACAGTCAGCATGGAAGTACACTGCTTGAAATCCCTCTGGACGCAGCACAGACTAAGAATGTCACTCCTCCTGCAGAGGGACACGCGAAGGCACAACAACAAAAAAGCTTAAATGGAGCAACTTCCCTCGCATGGAGCAAACAGAAAGCACAATGTTACCAGCGGTTTAAAAGAAGGCTGCAGTTTGCACATGGACACAGCCTTCTATCTTGATGAAACCTTGTGTTTCTGAAGTATGCAAATGATCTGCTCGCACGTGTGTGCACATCTACTGAACGCTGCTTCCCAGAGGGACAGAGTGCCTGTAAAAACATGTGGAAAGTCAAGAGGGCTGCGGAAGCACCGGAAAATGATGATGTACTTCTGACTTAGGTTCTAAAACTTCATTTTGCAGATACCTGAAGTTAAGACAAAGCTGCCTTTAGGCATCTCAAACTAGTCAGACCTGCTGTAGCAGTTGCGTAGTCTGCTTCAAATATGCCCTCTACGCTCCTTTCAACCTCCGCCCCAACATATATCCGCATAGTTTACCTCCAATCATGGGTGGTTCTTTCTATAGTGCAGTTCACTCACCCTCATTACCTGCCTGGCACAGCAGGAGGGTTTTCTAAAGACTAATGTTATAGGCTATCAGAAGAAATTTTAAGAAAGAAACAGTAACTGTCACGTTTCCATTAAAGGTGAGTGTGGCTCAAACGGCACAAGGGTTTCCCAGGTGAAAGGAAAATTTGGGATCAAGAAAATCGCTTTGTTTGTTACAGATCATTTGAGCAAGTTTAAGAGCGAGTTCAGATCTTTCCACCAACTCAGGGTTCCTTTGAAAAGGGAACTTCTTTCTTCTGCTACTTCCATACACTGCCCGGTTCTAAAAATAGCATTGGAAGAAAACAACCCACATCACCACTTTTCTCTTTGTAGTCTACTGTCTTAAGAATACAGTTTTTTATTCTAACTTCACTGGGAAGCGAAGATGCTAGATGAAATCAAATAAATCTTACTGGTGTGAAAGCAAAGTAAACAGGCTTTGACTCCTAATAATCACGCATACAGAGACTCGTGCCATTCGATACCACTTTAAAACTCACTTCTAGAGTAGCATTAATGAGAATTTCCTCCTTAAGTCCACTGCTCCTCAACACACTGATCATATTATACAGGTTGGGAACCTCTGATGTGACATGGCACCACTTAGGGTTTTATGTACCAAGCAGAGCAGAGTTCTGAACCTGGCCTCTTACTTAGAAGAGTAATGGTTTGAATTTGTCTAACAGGGCTCTTGAGCATGGTTTTAACATTGCCACAGCAGAACATATCTACAGTCACATTGAAGTGGTATGTGGTGGTGGCTGCTGTCTCAGCTGAGCCTCCACCCTCAAAGAAGAAGCACTTAAAATCCAAAAACTCACACACTGATGACTTGACACCAGTCATTTCAAGTTATCCTTCCTCTCATCGCGATTTTAAAGCCATTTCTGAAGACAATGAGACCATACCACCAGCTGTCCAATACTCATGGAGACCACCCCATCTCTCTCCTTTGGAAATGCCCCTCAAATCATCTCTCTCCCATGCAGGAATTCCCCTTTGCACCGGAGGAAATCTCCCAGAAACATCTTCACAGCTCCTGCTGGCCACTTTGCAATGACACTAGGGATGTGACATGTACACTGGGAGCCACCAGTGAAGCAAACATCATTGAGCAGCTTCAGTTCTACACACCACTTGATACCGGTACAACCAATCATAAGACAAAAGGGCAGGGACCCTGCTGTGATCAGTACTGTACAGCCATAGGACATACGGGCCTATTTCTTTCACCAAACCTCTGCTGTCTCCCAGCCACACATTTGCTTTGGACTCTGTTTTGCTCGACTGCACCCAAAAGCATAGTTAGGGCTTTCCCTCCCGACTTGTGCTGAACAGACAGCATTACTATCTTACTATCTATCATAGTGTTCACAATGCTGAGCACAAAACCTGGCCTTCTTCACTAAAGAATTAAGGAACTAACACATATTGAGGGTCTCTCTCCCCTTGCAGAAAGCAGGTGCTTCTTGGTAGCAGCACCATTTCTCTGACTGATGGAAGCTCAGAAATAAAACAAGTGGCAGCAAACATGCAATGGTACGCCCGTCAAGAAAATGAGCAACATTCTCAGACAGCAAATCCCATTTTGTCCAAAGTGTTAATTAGCAAAAGATTCACCTGCACTCAAGATGTGTGTCTACAGCCAAACTGCTTACACTGAAGCTGGACCTTGCTCTCTCCTTTGGAACACTCCTGATCTTTGGACTTGATAGCTGAAAGCTGCCATTTCTGGCACTTATTTGTGTGCGTGATCATGTTAAGAAACCACTGCAACTGGGGCTGTCTCCTCACGAGCCAGCCGATTACACCTATAAAGCTGAGTGAAAAGAAGGTGTCTCTTTTGCTCCCCAGCCCTTATAGAAAGTAGATCACCAGAAGACTACTTACACTTTCAAAGTACTGCATTCTTCTCGCTTGACAGATTACACTTTAAGATGTTACATAAAAACAAAAAGTCACAAGTATTTTGGATCACCTGTCTAGCACTAGCACTGCTGGAGATGAAGTATGCCAGGAGTGTTTTTACATCAGTGTGAAGAAAATAAAAAAAGTCAGAGAGTTCCTAAAAAAGTGTGTGTGTGTGTGTGTCCATGAATTATTTATTGGAAAAAATAAAAGCAGCTTGTGTAAATTATGGCAAAATCCTTCAAACTAGATACTGCCTGAGATCTGTTGTACTTCATGGAAATAAAATGAAATTAGAATGTTGAGGGGCTTTTTGATATCAAGACATTATCTCAAGCTCCGTGATGCCTCTCAGACAGACAATTCCAGTGCTAGGATTATTTACTTTATTATTTCCATCAAAACACTGAAAAACTGTCAGTATTTCATCTTTCCCCCATTAAAAAGAGCAGGTGCACAACAGGAATACAACTACAATTTTTAATAAATCAGTACCTACAGATGTACTTGAAGCTCTTTAAAGACTGCTTCATCTACAGACAAAACCAGAAGTACCTACCGCTACCAAGTTTCTTTTTGTTTGGTTTTAATCAGCTCCATAGAAAAAGAAATCAGCTTGACATGAAAAAAATACCCACACAGATGCACAAAGTCTAGCTTCATTTGTTAGCTGCCCAATTCAGCTCCTGCAGAAAAGGAGAGGGTTGGTTTTGCTACCAACTCAAATGGAAGTAGAATCAGTCACCAATGGAGTAGGACGACCTACAGCTGCCTGGTTAGATGCTGCAATACTTGCCTGGACAACGGCAGGATTCCCTAGGACACTCCTCAGATACCTGTCCAACAGCACAAACTGTTAACCCTTCTCCTATCTCTACCAGCACCACTACTCGCTCATTGTGTTACATCAGATCCCAGATACAGCACCTTATGATGTAAAAATGTATGCGCTGTAACTTCAAGAGGAAAGGGCTACTTCCAATTTACATTGCTTAGTAAAGTGCTTAATTTCTACAGCAACATAAGGACAAGCAGCAGGGACTTTTAAGAAAATACTAATCCCTACAGTTTCTCTGACCATGTGAATGCTTCCTGTGCACTTAGATGGCAACTGAGATGCCTCTGTCAATTTGGTACCCCGGGAGATGCCTGGGGTGTAGGTGAATT
The DNA here is from genome assembly GCA_013400475.1 of Tricholaema leucomelas. Taxonomy (NCBI): domain Eukaryota; kingdom Metazoa; phylum Chordata; class Aves; order Piciformes; family Lybiidae; genus Tricholaema lacrymosa; species Tricholaema leucomelas. The sequence continues at coordinate 907,523 of WAAF01016877.1, forward strand.
CCTCCCCCTCAAGGAAAGAAAACAGAATAAAAAGCTAGTAAGTGTCATTTGAACTCAAGCAAATACAAACTGCTTGTTTCCACTTGAAAGACACCAGTACAACACCAATGTTAGGGGACGGCCAAGCATATTCTAAAGTGGCCAAATCCAGCACCCACTGACAGCAGTGAGCGCCACCCTGTTGGCTTCACCAGGCACCAGCTGAAAAAAAAGCCAGAACTTCCCTGATGCCGAGAGCTTTCGACTTGTCTGAACACAGAGTGCCACATGCAGCAGCTCTGGTGTGTTGTGCTGAAGTTTGGGGAAAGGGGCTGACAGCCCCCCGTGCCTCCGGGATGGGAGACGAAATGGGCAGATTCACTTTATTTTACACTGGCAGATGACCCATAGCTATTAATCAGTTACCAAGGGTCCCAGGGGACAACACAAAGCCCCCTCGATAGATTTCCAACAAAAGTGGCCCTACATTTTCCATCTGTGCTTCATAAAACATAAGCAGTGCCAGCAGGTAACTGCACTCCCTATTTTCTCGCTTAAGGAGAACTTATCTTTCGGCTGACACGAATAAAGCAGCAAACGCTCTAAAGCAAAGTCACATCGTAAAGGGATTCTTCTTTTCTTTTCTTTTTTTTTGCCAAGCATTTTCCCACTTCGAAAGCAATCCCAAGAAACACGTTTCTTTGTGATTGGTTCCAAAAGATGAAACCCCCCCCCACCCCCGGCCCCGATGCCTGTTTCTATGTGCTTGGCGCTGCTCCCAAGGAGGACCCAAGTGCTCAGGGAAGCCAACGCTAATCCCCTGCCCTAGCACCAACCCCTGCGAAGGTTCAGCCAGGCGGGTCCTGCCCAGCCATATGTCAGCTTTGCTCCAGCCCAGTGAAAGTCTCCCCCAGGCCCTCTGGAGCAATCCCGTCACTATGGAAGGCACTTCGGGGGCTCTCCCGAGGCCCCTGCTCGCTGGGTAAAGGGAGCAAAGGCTCGTCTTCTCCTGGCTCAAGGGGCTCCGCGCCGCACACCCTTCACTTACCGGGGTAAAGCTGGGTTCTGGCAGTCGGATGGAGCGCAGCCCTTGAGACCACAGCACCCCCCATAAAAAACTCTATTCCAACTACACTCAGACACCTGCTTCGGCCCAGGATCCCTGTGTGTCGCCGGGGTGGGGATCGAAAGGTATTTTAAGAGCAACTCTCTTCTCTGTTCATCTTGGCACAATCCCCCCCGCCTCCCCACCACCAGGATAAGAGGAGGAGGACACCCGCCCAAATTTAAAGGTAGAGCTCAAGCAAACCCCGATGACTCGCAAAGCGGAGGTGGGTGCCGCGGGCCCCCCCGCTCCCCTGTCGCCGCACGCCGCTGCCGCCACCCTGGCTCCCAGCCCCACTCACCACATGCAGCTCCACCTGAGAACTAACGCATGGAGCTGGAGGGGGTAAGGGGGGAAGCTCGGAAACTCTCGCCCTAAAGCAGCTCCATATGTCGCTCCCGCGCCGCTCCGGGGAGGGGCCGGCTGGGATGCGGAGGAGGAAGAGGATGAGGAGGAGGAGGAAGCGGCAGGCGCAGGCGGCGTGAGGGTTTAAGCCTCCGCTCTGCCCCGGCGGCTGCGATCACGCAGCATTATACAATGGAGGAGGAAAAGAGGGAGGAGGCACTAGCCCCGGCTCCCAGCACTTGCCGACAGCACTGACGACAGGGGCGGCTCCGACGAGCTCCTCGCCCTCAGGCCCGCGTCAAAGCTCCGCCTCGGCCCCAGCCTTTCCCCACCCTCCCCCTTCTCCTCGCTGCTCCTACTCCTCCCGCCGCGGCTTCCCGCGCAGCCCACGCGTGTCTCTGCTCCGAGTGGGCGGCACGGCCCCCACAGCGCGGCCCCCTCCGCCAGCACCGCGGGTCCCCCTGGGGAGCGCTGTGCCCCGGGCCGGGACAAAGGCCGGTGCCAAGGCGCCCCAACCGCAAGTATGACAAGTATCCCGGCTATCCGGCGGCGGGGGGACGCGGCGCGGCTGCCCGGGCCGCCCTGCCTCCCCTCGGGGCTGGAGCAAGCCCGGGAGCTCACCTGGGAGGCCCCATGCCGTGGGATCCTCGATGATAATCTGGGCACAAAAACGAGGCCGCACGGAGATCACAGGATGACAGAATCGTTTCGGTTGGAAAAGACCTTTAAGATGATCGCTTCCAACGGTTCGCTAACTCTGCCAAGTTCGGGGCTAAGCCATGTCCCTCAGCACCACATCTGCCTCTTTGAAACACCTCCAGGGATGGGAATTCAACCACCTCCTTGGGGAGCCTCTTCCAGTCTTTGAGAACCCTTTCAGTCAAGAAGTTTCTTTTAATATCCAACCTAACCCTCCCCTGGGGCAACGAGGCCATTTCTTGTCCTATCGCTTGTTACTAGGGAGAAGAGACCGACAGCCACCTGGCCCCAGGCTCCTTTCAGGAAGCTTGTAGAGAGCAAGGTCTCCCCTCAGCCTCCTTTTCTCCAGGCTAAACCACCCCCCCCTCAGATGCTCCTCACAAGAGTTGTTCACCAGACCTTTCGGATTTTTGAGCGCAAGGGAGACATGGGGGAAGGGGTGGGGAGAGCTCAGAACCAGGCACTATCTGGAAAAAAAAGACAATTGTTTTAGGTTCTCCCAGTGATGTTGTTCAAAACCGACGGTAATCCCAGCTGGGATTGTAAAATGCAATTCAAACACCTCACAGTTTTGGCTGCAGCCCCAGATCATTCACGTTCCACTAAACCAGTTGTACTTCAGGACAATCAAGTTTAAAGAACTAGCATAAAGGTGATTATTAGCCGTTAATATCACTACTTGCTTAGGTATTATACTCAAAACGGTAGGTAATGACTTGTGATCAATGGAGCTGATAGTCTTGTTAGAGAAGAAGTTCAGTTTTCAGCTAGAAAACCAAAAAAGAGATACTTGATGAGGGTACATTTCTTTAAAGTGGAAACCGGATTTGTCAAAAATCCACAAGGGAAAAAAACTCAAACAAACCAACGACTCTACAATTAAAACAGCAAGCCTGCCAAATCACAAGGAGATAAAGTTTTCTGAGTTCTTTACATTGTAACTGAAAAGACCCCATCTAATTGAGGTTTAAACACCAAGGCTTGGATTTCAGATGATACTCTGATGAAATCACTAAAATGGGATGAAAAGGGCATCAGATCTAAAATACCACCAGTTCTGGAGGCCTCAGCAAGTCCTTCTTCCACCCTTGCTACCAGCTATTCCTTTGAGGACAATCAAGCACTCCCATCCTCCATCTGCAGTACAGAGGTAGGCCTGGACTAGATCTGCAAAGCAGCTCGCGAAGTGCTTGCTGAATTTTCAGGAGTGACTTGCAAATTGCTTGCGAGCTGGCAAAAATTAAAAGCAGAACTTCCCCTGGCTGGATACTCGCCAGCAGCAAGGCACTGAGATTTGGTCCTTCTATTTAGGGAAGCAAGTCTAATGGTTGGACTTGACGATATTAAAAGTCTTTTTCCGACTGAAGCAATTCTCTGAGCCTATGGTTCTTGAAATCACAAGAATCATTATAAAAATCACTAAATAAAAGATTCATCCTCTCTGGAGCTCGAGCGGACTGGTGCCTGTGCTCATTGGGCAGATGGAATATCTGTGATACTTGTAGATTTTTGACTGGGATGGCTCTTTGCTAGATCCACTGAATTTCAGCACCACATTCTGCCCTCCTTTACACTGGATTTGTAACACAGCAGGATCTGGCCTTGCGTAATGACACTGTGGATGCATGCAGCCAAGTGGTGCCTGCCTTCCTGAGCTCAAAGTCCACAGGAGGTTTACAGTCCCTGTGCCTGGGTGTGTGCACACTATCACCAGCATCATAGGCAGAACCACAAACATTTGCTAAATAAGCAGCTGGGCTCCAGTCCGAGAGCCACGGCCCTGATCTTGCTATGTTATGCTCAGCTGTAAAAGGCCCCAGCCAGTATTGTCTGAGTTTTTAACTGATTCTGACTTTGTGAGGCTGCTTCAGTTTTATGCTAGCACAAGAGGAAACTCACCACCCCTTCTGTGCCCTACTGTAACTTCCCGTGGCCTTTCATAGCAGCAGTTTGTAGTTGAGCTGTAGTTCACATTGTTCCTAGTACAACCTGCATCCACACTCAGAAGCCTTCTCAGATGAGCACAGGTCACAATGTGAATCGATAGGAGCACAGCTCCTTCCGACACTTCACACATAACAGAGGCTTCATCGTGGCAGGATGGGTTTAGGCTATATGAGGTGAACAATCCTACTGCCACACTGCCCTTCACATTGCCTCATGCCTGATTTAAGGACACCTTTCTGCCCAAGAAACTCCATTCTGTGGCTCCAGAGCAACATGACCAGAAAAGCGTCTGCAAGGCTCAAACACAGTTTGCCCAAACTTGTCAGTAAGCACTGAGAACCAGCCTGCTGTGAAAGGAAGGGTAGCCAAGAGCCTGCAGGAGTCAGGGGAAAAGTCTGAGTGTCTGCAAGGAGAAGCCACTCAAAACACAACCCATTCTGGAATGGGGCATGCAAGGGCTTCCTAAGGAGTAGCAGTACAGATGTTAACTGTGCGGCCATAGTCTTGATACCATCCCTCCAACTGCTCATACATAAAGGACAGGGATCTACTGGAGAGAGTCCAAGAGAGGGCTATGAAGATGATGAAGGGGCTGGAGCACTGCCCTATAGGAGAGATTGAGAAACCTGGAGCTTTTTGCTCTGCTGAAGAGAAGATTTAGTGGGGATGTTTATAAATATCTGAGGGCCAGGGTTCAAGAGGGAGGGGACAAACTCTTCTCAGTTGTGCCCTGTGATAGGACAAGGGGCAGTGGATACAAACTACAGCACAGGAAGTACCACCTCAACATGAAGAAAAACTTCTTTACTGTAAGGGTCACAGAGCACTGGAACGGGTTCCCCAGAGGTGTTGTGGGGTCTCCTTCTCTGGAGACTTTCAAGACCCTCCTAGATACATTCCTGTGTGACCTGCAATATATTATGATACTGCTCTGGCAAGAGGGTTGGACTCAATGATCTCCAGAGACCCCTTCCAACCCCCAATGTCCTGTGACCCTGTGATGATGATGAAGGCAGCATGCTGAAAGAGAAGGAACCAAACCGATTTTTTTCAGCAGTGGTACCAACCTGACGTGGGCCACAGATGTGGTCTAAGCACAGCTTTTTCTTTAAGCGAGGATGGTCACAGTTTGGCTGGTTGAGGCCAGGCTTCCCACAGAGCATTCAAAACCCCTCCTGTGTTAAAGATAAATACATGAACAAAGAGAAATCAAAGATATGAAAGGTGAGGAGAAAGAAGACAGGCACTGGACTTCTTAGGGTAATTCACAGGGTAATCAGAAATACTACAGACTGCCACGTAACTTCTGCCTATCAATGTGTGTTAAAAAGGACACAGTGGCAACATTTAGTGTGCTCCAATGTTGGCATCCCTCCTCGTTCTCAAAAAAAGAGGCTGTGAACTGTTTCCTGTGTTTCTAATCATACCCTTGGCCTTTTCCTTTCTGATTGCAGCACAGGTTAATGCTGAGAGATGTCATCAAGTGAGCGTTGCATCTGGGGAAGAATAACCCCACGTATCAGTACATGCTGGGGACTGGCCTGCTCAAGAGCAGCTCTGGGGAAAAGGACCTGGGAGTGCTGGTGGACAGCAGGCTAACCATGAATCAGCAACATGGCCTCAGGGACAAGAAGGCCAGTGAGTAACATCCAGAGACACATGAAGAAGAGTGTGGCCAGCAGATCGAGGGAGCTTGTCCTCTCCCTCTCCTCTGCACTGACGAGGCCTCATCTGGAATACTGCATCCAGTTCTGGGCTTCCCAGAACAGCAAGAAACTACTGAAGAAGGTCCAGCAGAGAGCCTCCAATGTGATGAGGGGACTGAAGCATCCACCTTAGAAGAAAAGGCTAAGAGAGCTGGGGCTGTTTAGTCTGGAGATGAGGAGACTGAAGGGGGGATCTCATTAATGCTGATCAATAGCTAAAGGGCAAACATCGGGAGAATGGAGCCAGACTCTTCTTAGTGGTGTTCCTTTGCCAGGACAAGGGGCAGCGGACACTAACTGGAACATAGGAGGTTACATGGAAACATCAGGAAAAAATTCTTCCCTTCAAGGGTGGCAGAGCACAGGGACACGCTGCCCAGAGAGGCTGTAGAGTCTCTGTCTCCGGAGGTGTTCCAAAGCCACCTGGATGTGTTCCTGTGTGATTTACTCTGGGTGATCCTGCTCTCACTTGGGGGGTTGGACTATGTGGTCTTCTGAGGTCACTTCCAGTGCCTACCATTCTGTGATCTTCATTCTCTCTTTGGACATTTTTGCTTCTGTGCATGCTTGAGCTGGCAGGCAAATACCTAATACTACCCCCAGAACAGAAAAGTTTTACAAATAAAGACTTCATTGCCCTGGTAAGCTGGGAAAAGATAAACAAAGGATCTCTTTATGGCCAAGGATGCTCATTCTCCTAGAGCAACACTCCCCACCAAGCAACGTGAGTCTCAAGTAAAAAGCAACCATGCTACACACAAATGAAACACTGCTAAGACCCTGAGCCACCCCTGTTCAGGCCAACTCAGGCCTAGGGTCGACACCCATTGCACAGAGCAGGCCTCTTATCAAGCAAGGCTCAGCCACAAGTAAAAGCAACCCTTTCAAAAGCACTGGATGCTGCATTACTGCAGGTTGCACCCATACAGTAGCAGGGAGAGAGCTGCACCTAGGAGCTGAGCTGCTTTCCTTGAGATTTCAATTGCTTTTTTGCCTTTTTTTTCCATTTTGCTGGTGCAACTCTCCCACTGTAACAAGGCTGCCCTACAAGCCCCAAGACACAAAGGAACTAGTTAAGACTGAAGGAAGGAATTCTACCCTGCTTCTCACACCAATTTTAGCTTTTTTCCTCTTCATTTTCTGCTTTAGTTCATGTTTTTCTCCTTTAATGTTTCTGTGGCAGTAGGAGAAACACTGTTCCCTAGAATGCATAATATGCTTAATTATCATTCTCTGCTAGTTCTCCAGGAAAAAGAAAAAAAAAAAGAAAAACCTTACAAAAAAACCTAGAGGAGAAATCAGATTAATTAATGAGTACAACCAAATGCAGCCTTAGTTCTAATGCAGCATCATATATTATATGTCCAGCTGGGCAGTTGATCTTACTTGGGTGAAATGAACAGAGATGCAAAAAAAAAAAAAACAAAACCCAAACCATGGAGCTCATGAATCAATATTCTGAGAGTAACTAATCCCCTTTTGTACAGTTATTCTAAGCCTTCCTACAGATTTTGATTCCAACGTCTGTTCCCAAATCCTGCTTTTGGCTTGGGTGACACAGGATAGGGCCCGCACAGTCTAGTAATAGAAAGCTGTTGCTTGGCAGTACCAAGGGTTGTGCCACGTGGTAAATTCATGAAGTAGTTAAGAAAAAAACCCAAACCCTTAATGTCGAGATAGCTCTCAAACAGTCAGACACAGTAAAAAATCCCCAGTGTGTGGCAAGGGTGGCATGGTTTGATCTGAAAGTAAGGTTTGGTGATTTAGATGCTTTCCAAAGGGGCTGCTCTTCACATCTTAAATTATTAAGGAAATATTATGGAGCAGGATTATTGGGAAAGAGGAAAAAACAATAACAACAACAAAAAAGCAAAACAACAACGCAGCATGCATTAGCTGGCTTAGTCAGAGGAGGTTTTGCTGCATTCCTCACACATGGAGATGACTCCCTCCCTCTGCAATTCCCTGTGCACTCCCAGTCCTCTGGAGACTGCTGGTGTGCATCATCCTCACTGCTGCTGAAACACTCTGTCCTCTGTTACAGATTTGGGCTGCCTACCGTTGCTGGGGATCTTTTCACAGCTTTTTGCCTTTTCATAAACATTCATGTTCTTTCCCAAATCCCACTTAGGCTCTGCTACCTGCAAGATGTGCTCCACTTTTGCACCAGGCCAGAGTGTTCACACCAAGCACATGGGCTCCCCTTTCCACTCAAGACACAGTGGCTTGTACTTTGCATTGAGCTGAGTTTTAAACAAATTTCAGGCTGCTGTTCTTCCCCTTTCAGTGCTAGCTCGGCTGTCTCAATCAAAAGCACAAGTCATTATTTTCTGGAACACTTGGTTACTCTTTTGAAGAGAGGCTGTGCTGATCTCCTGATATCCATTCTCCTGCTGGGAACAGTGGATTTAGAGAAAAAAAGAAATCTGGAGATAAAACCCAAGGTTCTGTTTAAACACTAAGGAGGGAATACTTTTAATAAACAAAACAAAACACTGGAACCGTGGAGCAAAATACAGAGAAGGCCAGTTTTCAGGCCTAATTAACCACTAGTGTAAACAGATGTCATTGCAATCAAGCCAGAAGACTTTGGCCACCCACTAGTCTTTAGCTCAAACCCAATATGAGCCTGGAAAACCTTAACAACATGGGGCTGTCACACACGTGAGCCACGCATGCTTCAACATAAAGGTCATCACCATCTCCCTTATGCTGATACTACTACCTGTTTCTGGGTCACCAGGGGAGAGCAGCTCTACTGACCTGGCTTTACTGGGTGCACTGCACATATTCACAGAACCACAGAATGTCAGGGGCTGGAAGTGACCTCAAAAGAACACCTAGTCACCCCCTCCCTGCAGAGCAGGATCTCTTAGAGCAGATCATGCAGGAACACATCCAACCCTTTTCTGAAAGAAAGGGCTCTATATGGAACAATGTATTTTTGGAGCACAGATGCCCCTCACACTCTTCTTGAGCACTCCTCAAACCTGGAAGAGGCCTGGTTGCATAGGTGATTTGGAGTGTGTTTAGCAGTGCTTAACCCTGCTGAGATGCCAAAGGCTTGATAGACCAAACAGGGCCACCAGCAGGGTGATTGTAGGCTGCTAGAAATGGATGCTTCTGTTCAGATTTGTCACATTAAGGCACTGTTCACTGGGTAGCAATGTGTCTGGAGGCCGGGAGGGCAACACCAAAACGGTGTTGTGCTTACAATGTTGATGTTACAGAGCACTGTAACGTTATACAGGAGTTAAAAGTTGTTATAAGGAGTTAAAACCGCATCACTGGGGTCCACACTCAGGTTCCTTAGCAGAAAAAAAAAGAAGACAACCATTTCAATCCCTAAAGACATGAGTTACTACACTGACATCAAAACACCTCTAACTGCTTCTGCTAACTGCAATATGACCTGTAGAGCATATTAAAGCTCCTAAACCACCTGTGAGGTTTGAGCATTTTGTTTCTGCAGCTTCTGAGAGCCACTAGATCCAAAGGATGCTTATCAAGTAGGAGAGAAGCATTTTCAAGGTAATTTGCAATGATAAAGTCTTCCTTTGACTGCCCCAGGTGCAAAATTCTCTGCAGGGGCTGTTTATCTGTGCTCCTTTCAGACAGAGGTTTCTGAGGGTCTAATTTCAAGTGAACAGTGAGTGACTTCTTTAAAAGAAACCAAAAATGAACACAATATGAAATGACAAAAAAAAAGCTCAAATAAAAAAAATCAACATAAAAACAACAACAACAACAAAACCCACAATAAGCCAGAAGTTGATTCTTCAGGGCCAAATTTACAAGAGGGAAAGAGAAAAAAAAAAAGAAAAAAAGTGGCAAAAACCTAGCATGAGAACATCAAATGTGGCATAAACTCCCACTGCCATTCTGTTCCACTACAAATAAATTAAGATCATACAAAACTGAACCCATTGAGGCAGTGCAGTGACTGCACAAGTCTTTTTGGTTTAACCCTTCATAAAACGTGCATGTTCTTCAGATAGTGGGCTAAGAGTCAGCAAAAGCTTGTGCCGTATCTGTAGCTAAACAGGCTGTGGGTGAAGTATGTATTCTTTAACTCTACCTAAACCCACCCCTGTAATAGGCAGAAAAGCAGCTTCCGGAAGAAAAAGGGAACTGCACAGATTAATACAGGTTCTCCTCTACCCTGTTTTAAGCTGTCTTGCTTTAAAAAAAGCTCTTCATTTACAGTGGTCATTAGCCAAAGGCTAAGACAGATTGACACCTGATTAGTATCCCCAAGCAAAGATGAAACACCCAATCACTGCAAACCCACCCAGTACTTAGGATCTGGAAGAAAATGGCCTCAAGTTGCACCAGCGGAGGTTTAGGTTGGAGATTAGAAGACGCTTTGTCACGGAAAGGGTTTTCAACCCTGGAACAGGCTCCACAGGGAGGTGGTTGAATCCCCATCCCTGGAGGGGTTTAAAAGAGACAGAGATGTAGTGCTGAGGGGCACGGTTTAACACCAGACTAGATGGAGTCAGATAATGGTTGGACTTGATCTTAAAGGTCTTTTACAACCAAGATGATTCTATCATTCTACCACCAGAACAAAGCAAAAAGATTCCACCATTCATCATCACAGTCCATTTCCCCTTCATTTCATACTCTCTCCCTCCCACAGTGACTTTAGGGTGCTAATGTTCTTGAAATATGGCAGGGGGTCTGGAAGAGGGAGGAAGCTGCTTTCCTATCTGGTCACCTCCATATGGCATAAGGTGTCAGAATTTGCAAGCAAAAAACAACGAAGCAACAACAAAAAAGGGGTATGGCAGAGAGCTAGGGAAGCAGATGAGCTTCATAAGGCACACTGCTCTCCCCAAAACCAGAAGTGGCCTTCTGAGACCGTCATAAGCAGCTCTCTCAAACAGTCTATATATATACACTTCCCCCCACCCCACAGTTTTAGTCTTCGTTGGGGAGCAAAGCAGAAACTCGGTAGGAGTACAGAGAGGAGCAAGCCAAGGGAAGGGTGCAGAGCTGGTGATGCTGCTGAGTGTAGGGCATTCCCCGGGTTGATCTCTGGACAGCAGCAGCAGAAAATACCATAACGAGTATCACTGAAGCTCGCTCTCTGGTTCTTGTCCCCATCGTGAACTTTTCCAGCACAAAGAGATAGGCAGAAGGCTCCTAAACTTCCCTTTCATAGGAAGATTTGCTTTCCTATATAGAGAGAAGGGTTCAGCTTTCCAAAACAGATGCTATTCGGTTTATTTGTAGAAGGAAAGGTGTGAGAGACTGAGCCAGGACCCACCCCCAAGAGTAGCCAGCAGCCAAGTACTTCACAGAAAGGCACCCATCTCTTTGCTGGGTACCCTCTGCAAGAGGTTGAAAGCCAAGTCAAGGAGGGACGATTGTCCATCTGCTATGCTTCGTGCCCCAGGGCATTTTCTAATCATTTACACCCAAGGGACATTCCTAGCGTGATTGCTACTAAGATAAAAAGTCATCCTAAAGCCTTTGCTTGCTTGCCTATCCCTAGAGTCCAGTATTGTTAACCTGCTGGTTAAACCTTTTTCTTTTTTTTTTTTTCCTCTTCATTTTTTCCCCCCAATCTGCTCTTCTGCCAACTTTTCATCACTCTTAACTGGATGTTCAGTCCCAGCCATAACAGCAAAAGAAGTTAAGCTGATGTCAGTGCTGATAATTCGATTCCACAAACATACCCGAATTCTATTCCCGTGCAGGTCAGCTGACAGAAACCTCCTTTTTGCTGGCAGAGGAAACTCTCAGCTGAGCAGCCAGGAAAGTGCAAGTGCCCACTCCTACTCTAGTTGTGGGGTTTGCAGAAAGACTGTCCCCCAGCAGCTAGTGGGAAGGTAACATCATTGCTTTACCCTTACCAGCACGAAGGGAGGTCTGGCATTTGATGTTTGTTTTGGTTTTAAAACCAGGACAACCTAAACCAAACCATCTCTGTTAGAGAAACATTGTCTTCCCTGAGATCTTCAGGTGAAAGACCTCAGACTCCCAACATATTTTTGCTAGCTGTCACAGCTGATGTGGGTGAAATCATGAGAAGGAAATGCATTTGTTGTTCTGCACTGGTGTTTTTTTCCCTTTTTTCTTTTGTTTAGCAAAGATTCCCCTTAAACAAATGGAAGCAGGGAGATCTTGAAATAAGCCTTAGCAAGTTTTAATCACACTTTTTCTTCTTGTGAACAAGCCATCACTCAGTAGCTAGGTGGTTCTAAATAAAGAACTCTAGTCAACAACAGGAAATAACTCCCACAGAAAAAAAGGGCAGAATACAAACTCTCAGCAACTCTTGTACATAGCTCACAACGGCCTTTTGTTCCACACACATTAAGTCTAAAATCTTTACTTTTCAGAACATGTTTTTGCTCTAAGCAACTATAACTACTTTTTCTGGTCGCAAGGATGGATTCCTTTGTTGCCTTTCTCCCAAAGCAGTCACATTTAGCAGCCAGAGAATTACAAGAGATTCCAATTTCATTTCACAGGGCCATGCTAGGAATGCCATATGATGACCAGGATATTCAAAAGTTACTGCTGGTGGGGTTTTTCTTCTTCCTCTTACCCCCAAGCTTATTTTCAGCAGGGAGAGGTGCACTGCTGTGTCCTCAGCTGCAAACAGTTTACGTCCTTCTTAACTTCAAAAACCACTTGGCGTTCAGAAAGTGCATAGCACCTGGTCTGTGAGGAGGGGGAGACCACACATCTCTAGACACTTCTAAAAAACTCAGGCGAGTGTCTAGACTCATCAGCTTTTAAATTATACAAGATGTCAAGAGCCCAGTACCTGCCAACATTACCTGCAATGACCAGCTGTCTTCAGACTTCCCAAATTCAGCACAGGAGCCTGGCACCAGGATCTCAAAGGGCGCTAGGACAAGTGCCACGCATGAGAAGTGCCAGTTGCCACACGAGAAGCACTGCCTGTGCTTTGCAGAGGAAACCTCTTTTTTTTTTTCCCAAACCACAACCCCAGGATTTCTGGAGATTCAGATGAACCACTCTGGGTTGCAGCATCTTGGCCTGGATCAGTGATAGTGCGACAAGCACAACCAGGAGGGAACTGGTACTCAACACTAAGAGAAAGACACAGAGTACTGGAGCAGGTCCAGAGAAAGCCAACAAAGCTAGTGAAGAGCCCGGAGAGCAGGTCTTGTGAGGAGCACCTGAGGAAACTGGGGTTGTTTAGCCTAGAAAAAAGGAGCTGAGAGCTTCTCACTCTCTACAGCTCTCTAAAAGGAGACTGGAACCAGGTGGATGTTGGTCTCTTCTCCCTGCTAACCAGTGATAGGATGAGAAGAAATGGTCTCAGGTTGCATCAGGGGAGGGTGAGGTTGGATATTAGAATAAACTTCTTCCCTGAAAGGACTCTCAAAGACTGAACAGGGTCCTCATGTTGGTGGTTGAATCCCCATCCCTGGAGAAGTTTCAAAGAGGTAGAGATGTAGTGCTGAGGGACATGGCTTAGCATCTGACTTAGCAGAATTACATCATGGATGGACTCAATGATCTTAGAGGTCTTTTCCAACTGAAATGATTCTGAGTCTAAAAAACTTCAATTAACAAGAAACTTAGCCATACCAGCAGCTGAGGGATGAGAAACTGAGGGAATATAAACAGGAGAAGAGGAGGGGAAAAAAAAAACAAACCAAACAAAAATTCAACACAAAATACAATGCAGGAGATTGTTCTGGTTAAACTTTAGGCTGCAAAATAGCATCCAAAGCTGCTTTCACCTCGCCTGTCTAGCCTGTAGTGCTCACAACATCTACACAACAGTTCTGTAGCCTTTTAATAGGCCTTTCAGAAAAACAAAACAAAACAAAACAATACTAACAACCTGTTGGATTTGTTGGTGTTTTCTTTTGCTTTCTTTAATTCTTGAAAGTTTTCACTTACTCTGTGATGCTGTCAACAACAGGTGTCTGGAAACATACCTTAGCCCTACCATAGTTTCTAGTTTCTGCTAAGCAAAGATAATCCCAGGTGTTAAGAAGAGGATAAATTTCCCTTTTCACACTCAAAGAAGCTTAAACTGCAATCCCTCTTAAGAGAGGTAAGATTGGCCCCTCAGTGAAGAAGTTCAGCTCTAAAACATGGATTTGCAGACCCAGCCAGATCCTCTCATCTCAACTAGAATCACAGAATTGTTGTGGTTGGAAAAGACTTGTAAGTCCAGCCACCAACCCAGCACCACCATGGTCATTAAACAGCACCCCAAAGTGCCACGTCTACATGTTTTTTGAATGCACCCAGGGATGGTGACTCCACCACCTCCCTGGGCAGCCTGTTCCAATGTCTGACCACTCTTTCAGGAAAGAAATTTTTCCTAATCTCCAACCTAAACTTCTCCTGGCACAATTTCAGGCCATTTCTTCTCACCCTATCATCTGATACTAGGGAGAAAAGACCAACCCCCCACCTGGCTCCAGCCTCCTTTCAAAGAGTCATAGAGAACAATGAGGTCTCCCCTCAGCCTCCTTTTCTCCAGACTAAACAATCCCACATCCCTTAGCTACTCCTCACCAGACCTGTTCTCTGCACCCTTTCTCAGCTTTGTTATCCTTCTGTGGACCCTCTCCAGCACTTCATTGTGTTTCTTGTAGTGGAGGGCCCAAAACTGAACACAAGATTTGAGGTGTGGTCTTGTCAGTGCTGAAGTCCAGGGGAAAAATCACTTCCCCAGTGCTTGCTGATCCAGGTTAGGATACTGTTGGCCTTCTTGGCCACCTGGGCACACTGCTGGCTCGTTCAGACAACTGCCAAGCAGCCCCCTTAGGTCTTTCTCTGCAGGGCAGCTTTTCAGTCACTCTTCCTCAACCCTGGAGCAGTCATGGGGCTGTTGTGACACTTAGTCTTTTTGAATTTCATCCCGTTGACCTTGTCATATTGATCCAGCCTGCCCAGCTCCCTCTGAAAAGCTTTTATACCCTCAAGCAGATTGACACTCTCACCCAGTTTAGTGCCATCTGCAAAATTATTGAGGGTGCCCCAATCCCCTTGTCCAGATCATTGATAAAGATACTAGCGACAACTGGCCTTAGCACTGAGCCCTGGGGAACATCACTGGTGACCAGCTGCCAACTGGATTTAACTTTGCTCACCACCAGCCCAGCCACCCAGCCAGTTTTGAACCCAGCAAGGCATCATCCATCCAAGCCTTGAGCAGACACTTTCTGCAGTAGGATGCTGTGGGAAATGCTGTCAAGGGCCTTACTAAAGTCCAGGTAAAAAACATCCACGGCCTTTCCCTCATCCACTAAGCGGGTCACCTTGTCCTAGAAGATCAGGTTTGTCAAGCAGGACCTGCCTTCCATGAACCCACACTGACTGCAACAGACACACCAAAGCTTGTAAGGAACAGGTGAGGAGTATCGCTACACAAAACTGGCACTATCAGACCAGAAGACAGAATCTGATCAATAATCCACAAACAGGACCCTTTGTTTTGCTGGAGAAGTAACAGCACTCAGGCTAGTAAAAAAACATATGCAGACTGCAGAACCGAGCCCCACGTGCAAAAATGCACTCCCTGAAAGAATACCCTAACTGACTCCACCTGGCTTCAAAAAAGTGTGGGCTTGGCGTGTCAGGGAGGGGGGAATTTGAAGGTGGCTGCTGCTTGGTAGCTTCCATAAAGAGGTCTCTGCAGGAGATGAGGGAACTTCTTTAGGAATGTTGCTATCATTTGTGGCAAATATCTTTGACAGTCAGATGATTCCACCATCTCTAAATCACCTGGTGTGGCTCTGCCACTGTACAACTCAACTGTAACTCCCATTTCCATTTTGGAAGTAAGTCTTCTTGGATTACACAGCTGTAAGAATCAAGGTGACAGATCCTGACTGGATTTTTGGAGCAGGAATATGTGAAGTAGCTCAGTGTGTATGTAATTGTGTGTTTGTGTTCACATGAACTATCAAAAGTTTACAGGAAATTTAATTAGCTTCCTAACACAAAGGAAACAGGCTGAAACAACTCTGTGTTCAAATATAGCCCAGAGTGAGTCTTGATGATTACATCATAAAGTCCTCAAAAGTGGGTTCAAACCTGAATTTGCAGTTTCTGCAGCTTGCCTTTTCTGGTTTAGAAAACAGATGTTGATCCTGAGAGGTCCAAACTCCATTTGAACTTTCAGAAAGGAAGAAAAATCAATGCATCAAAATATCCTAGAGCAGCTCTGTCATCCTTTCCCAGCTCTCGCCCATTAGGTTAAATACTACAAGGATTTCAGTGGGACCACAACACTCTAAAAGATGTAGTCTCTGTCTTTTTCTCTCACTGAATGATATTTCTGCCCACATGCACTGACACATACAGTGTCTAACAAGGCTGTGATTCATTTTCAGTTCTAGTCATGCTCACAAGTGATGTAGCACACTTGCTGTGCTTTCAGGATCTGCGTAATTCAGATTCATTTTCTCTGCCCCCACCCTGCATTAAGTGAAGTTCCGACAAAGCCAAGTCATCTCCCACCAACTCACCCTCCCACCTGCTTGGGGGATGTGTACAGTAGGAGTCTGAATAATAATTTTTTTTTTTTTTTTTTTTTTTTTTTTAAGAGAGAGAGAGAAGGGGATGAGAGCTTGAGAGATATCATGAATTGTTAGAAAACTTCCTAACATCTACAGGGAGTGAATAACAACAATACCAGGATGTCTGCTACTAGATCACCGAAGAAGTTGGATCAACCATGAATCATCTCCCTTCAACATGTTAAAAGCTGTGATACGTCTTGCCTTGTGCATAATCATGCACATTCGTGCTAAGAATTGATGACATTAAACCTGAATCCCTGATTTATAAAGGCAGGCATCTCCTCAGCCTCTCCCACAGTTGCCTTGTAGTGCAACCCTCACTTGTGTCGTCCCCCCCCGGCCCTTGCAGTGATTTTGACCAAACACGAACGTCTGTGAAAGCAGTTAACATCCCAGCTGCAAACCTCTTGTGTCCAGTGGCTACATCCATCATGAATTACATGTGGTGGCTTTGTGATAACAAATCTTAAGCTGCTTCTGAGCTAACCTCTGTATATTTCAGGCACAGAGGCCACGCTTGAACAAAGAGAAAGATGGGCAAATTTTGTTATCTTGCTGGCATTCAAAATTCACTTCAGACATGCAATTTGCATCATAAAATGCTTCTCTAGTCCTTTGGAAGAGCCAAGATGCTTTAACATGTAAGTTACAAGGTGTTTACACCCCCATCACAGTAATGTTTCTAGCACCTTCAACTTGGAACTATGTTTTGATGGAAAATAAATCCGATTTTTTCAAAAGAGATGTCAGCTGCATATCTTTAAACATCCCCAGACAAAACTGTGTCACTACAGGCTCCTTCAAGCAGATCTTAATGGTCTGTGTGATTCCTTTAATCCTTAACCAATGAAAAAAAGGGAAAGAAGAATAAGCACCAAAAGCTAGAGGGTACTCAGTGTTGCCACCACAATATTGAGAGGATCCCTGTCACCACAGAGCTACAGCAAGCTAAGAGGGAACATATCACAGAGTAACAGAATGGGCAGGGGCTGGAAGGGACCTCTGACGATAGAACAGGACCACCCAGAGTATATCATACAGGAATAAGCCCAGGCAGTTCTGGAATGCTTCCAGAGATGGGGACTCCACAACCTCTCTGGGCAGCCTGTCCCAGTGCTCTGCCATCCTCAAAAGGAAGATTTTTTTTTTTCCTAAATGGAAACTCCTCTGTTCTAGTTTGTGTCCTCTACCCTTTGTCCTAGAATTGGACACTACTGAAAAAAGCCTTGCTCCCTCTTCCTGACATTGACCCTTTACCTACTGATCAGCATTTAGAAGATTCCCCCCCGCCCCGGTCTCCTCGTCTCCAGACTAAACAGCTCCAGCTCTCTCAGCCTTTCTTCCTAAGGTGGATGTTCCAGACCCCTCATCATCTTAGTGGCCTCTGATGGACAGTCTCCAGTAGTTCCTTGTTCTTCCTGAACTGGCAAGCCCAAAATTGGACACAGTATTCTAGATGAGGCCTCAGCAGGGCAGAGTAGAGAAGGACATATGCTCTTTCTTCCTCTACACGTAAGGCTCCCCACTATGTAAGACACACACAGCTTCAGCCAAGCAGCACTTCCCATTCCTGACCTCCATTCACAACCAACCAAAGCGTTCAGAGATTCAATTCACTACTTGCTGTAGGGGCCATCTCCTCCTCTTCCTCACTCATCAAATGTTCACTCAGCCCACTTACTAGCATATCCCCAGTTTAGCACACTTTACCATCTTGCAAAGGCAGAGCCCAAGAGGGCACCAGAGTTTTGGGCCACCCCAGGCTTGTCCCCTTGTTAAGGGAGATGTAGTTCCTCAAGACGATGTAGTTCCTTTCTCTGACTTCCTCCCAACATCCTCCTTTCTGCCAAGACGAGCTTGGGTAGATCAGGAGCTGAAGAACTACATTTCCTCATGGTCATTTGTTCCTGATCTCTGCTGCTCCTCCTCAGCTCTCAACTCTATCAAAGAACTGGAGGAGCGACCACAGTCAGGGAAGGGCTAATGTACATTTCTGATACGTGTCTGGGAAGCAACTGGACCATTCCTTGAGACTGATTATCACAAAGGACTCCAGGAGCTCTGACACATTTGAAGGAGGATAACTCTTAGAGGCAGACACTCTGTTGGGAGTAGCAGGCCAAGAAAGCAGCACACAGGCTACCGCCTCATTTTGCAAACTGAAGAAATGAAGGACAGGGAAACTATGGGATGGTTTCCTGTGGAAATAGAAGTCAAGCCTGTGTATTTGTATTTCCAGAGCACTCAACACAAGTCCAGCCTTCCTTATCCACAAAGTCACGTTGTAAACATCCTCAGGGCAGGGCCTGCACCTCTCTCATTTGCTTTATGTCTGTACCTTCCAACCTTTCCTGGTTTGCGGATCCCTTCACGCCTTCCAGTAGGGCTGTGCATTTAGAGCTGCTGACAGCAGGCTTGCTTTCCCTGGCTTTCCTGCACATCTTGCACGTAGCCTGTGGGCCCTAGCGAGGCAAAAACTATGCTCTGTTCTCTGCAGCCTTTGCTGCAGATTCCCTCTTTCCCTACTCTTCTCTACACACCACAAGAATCAGCAGCAGGCATTTTCCAAGTAGCCCTAACTCAAGTCTAGTTGCCCTGATTCCACAAAAGCACAGAGCTTCCCTCTCGTTTCAGCATTTTCCATATTAAGGTATGGGAGCTGTTGATCTCCCAGATGAAAATGCATTATGCTGTCAGCCCAGCCTAAGGGCTGTTATTTAATTTACTTGAGGAGGTAAGTGAAAGCCCCTTCATGCAAATGCTTACAATGTGATCTGGAAAACAGCAGGCGTAATTAGATAAAATGGCAGCAAAGCCCACCAGGGAAATAATGTTAATTCATGAGGATTTTCCTCTCCACCTCCCTCTCAAGAAGGTTTGAAGGCAAGGATAAAAAGGAAAAAAAAATCTGAATGCACCTCAATTATTTATCTCTTGGTGAAAACAAGATAGCAAACAGTGGGGTCATCAAAAAGATGCCTCAGCATGGCACCTCTGGCAGGATTGGCAGCCCATGCTCCTAAGTAGTGAGGCATCAAAAGCAAAAATTGCTCTGTCACTGTCATGAGTTATTCTGAGACATCATAAGCCAACATCGCCCAACCAAGGCCTAAGCAGGCACTGGAGAAAATTTATCACACGATAATGTCATCACTGCAATTCCCTACCCCAAGTAATAATAATGATAAACTCAGAGCTCTTTGGAAAGTCTTGAGAAGAGACCTGGCATTTCCAAACCACTCCCAAATTCTTTCCCTCAAAAATAGCCAGGAAAGGGTTTTGACCAAACCATGTCACAGCATCACTGGTAAAGGAAAGCACCAGGACACAAGACCCTGGAGCACCTACAGGAGCAGCAGTGAAGCTCTCAGGCAGCAGTTGTGGCCTCAGGAAGCCGTAGCTTTGTATTTCAGCTTCTGTCTGCTTCATCCTCCCACCCATGAACCAACCAGCAAGTCACCTCCTGATTGCTGACCTGCCACTACCAAAATGGATTCCAATTAGCCAACTGACTCACAGCTATTAGGAAAGAGAGACATGTTTTGTTGTTGAGTAATTACTCCTCACGAAATGGCTTACATGGTGAGTTGATTAGGTCACAACACACTGTGAACCAACTGATGTAACAGAGATATCTTTAACCCGATAAATTAAGGCACAGGTTCTCAATATAGAAACCTTAATTGAAGCCATGCATGGAGGACTTAGCAAAGGCAGGTAGGCACAGAATTGGGACGTTCACAAATAATGGTTGAGATTGAAAGGCAGTCTGTACACAGCCAAATTGCTTTGGGGGTGGGGGGAAAGCTGGCTTGTTTGCTTACTGTGAGGATAGTAAATGACTCAAAGTGAACAAAGTAGTCTGGCTACTACTAGGAGGTTGTAGTGAAGTGGATGTTGTCTCTTCTCCCTAGTAACAAGTGATATGACAAGAAAAAATGGCCTCAAGTTGCACCAGGGAAGGGTTAGGTTGGATATCAAAAGAAACTTCTTCACTGAAAGGGTTCTCAACCACTGGAACAGGCTCCCCAGGGAAGTGGTTGAACCCCCAATTCTTAGAGAGGCAGAAATAGGGTGCTGAGGGACACGGTTTAGCCCTAGACTTGGCAGAGCTAGATAATGGTTGGACTTGGTGACCTTACAGGTCTTTTCCAACCCAAATGATTCCATGACATGTGCAGCTCAAACACGTAATGGCAATATTCAGGTGGTAAGTATGAAAGAAAAGACATTTTAGTGGTTGTTGTTTCTTTTTGTTTGTTTGTTTGTTTGTTTTTTCTTTTTCAGTTTGGGGGTTTTCTTGGGGGTGATGGTGGGTGGTTGGTTGGTTCTGGTGGGGTTTTTTTGTGTTTTTGTTTTGTTTTGTTTTTTTTTGTTATTGTTGTTTTGGTGTTGTTCTCACCCCTCCCCCCATGTGCTTTTCTCCCACTAAGAGAGTGAAAACCTCTTCTACTCAAAGCTTCACTTGTTAAAGCAATCAGAAATATATAAAGTTTACACAAAGCCAAAATAACCACATGGTAAGTGTGCCACAGCAAGGGTTCCTAAAACACAGCCCACAGAGCCCCTCTAGAAGAGTCTTTAACTACAGGCAGCCTGGGTTATAAATAAGCTCGATCACATTTTCTCTCACTTCACAAAATCCCAACCTTTAGTGTCCTTCCACAAAAGAAAACTTCAGCTGCCGGGAGAATGGCAGCTCCACTGCCATTTCTACCCAAGTTCTATCCATCCTAGTACACTGGCTTGCTTAAAACCAAGCCAAATTCCCCAAGCCCATAAATACCAATGACTTCCTGATTTTGGGACTTGCCCATCTATTAAAAAGGAAACCGTTCGCTTTACAGACTGTGGCCCTAATCTTTCAAACAGTTATGCCTGTGCTTAGCAGGAGCATGTGAGCACTTCGGTCCAATGTAAGCATGTGCTGAAGCCAGGCCAATATTTCCTGTTGCAGTTAAAAACACATTATACAGTTAGGAGGGAAAAAAATACGACCACGACACAAACCCAACCCTTCTCTCCCCGTATCAGGGTGGAGGGCGCCAGGGAAGTGCTCGCAACGTAAATATCTGTGACAAGAGTCTGAGCAGGGTGAGTGCCACGAACAGCTTTATACCCTGTTGGCTTCCTATGTCGGGAAACCAACTGGGTGCCATTTAATCTCCCAGATTAAAATCACTTAGTGAATATTGTATTGTTTGCCTGTTCTCACTGTCATTTCAGCGCTCGGGGCCTCGCCGCCGCTGTGCTGCTGGCTAACTCGCTGCTAATGAAACCTCGTGCAGGAGCAGCTGCCGGAATCTGTGTCAAACTGCATCTGGCACCCATCTATCTTCCAGCCATCTAAATTCACCTCTGAAATCATACAAAAGCAGCCGCAGAGCTCCCTGCAGCCGCTCCAACACACCAGTCTTTGTCTCATCAAGCCTGTTAAGCAATTTAAAGCAATTTCTTACCCCCCTCCTTTTTAATTCTCCTTCTATTTTTCAGCAACAGCTTTCTGCAAAGAAGTGAAGAAGTTAACAAAAATGTGGGGAGGGGGAAAAGGGAAAAAAAGTGCCTTTTTTTTTTTTTTTTTAAGTCTGTCAAGCTCTCAGTAGACTATCATTAAACCACTTTTGGCTGAAACTGTATGTTTAGGGGTTTTCCAACAGAGACACTCTGGTGCCTGCAACACTCAGACAGGGAGGGGAGGCTGCTATACAATTGTTGAATTGTTGTCATGGCTATTAAATATGCTGTAGCACAAATACCCAACAGGGCTGAAGGTTTGCCGTGTATTGGCTCTGGAGAGGTATCAAAAATACTGGCATTAACTAGCAGATAACTGACTTATACAAGCACTGAATAAAAGATTAAGTCAAAAGATTTAAAAGGTTTATTAACTTCACTCCAATCTTTTCCCGCCTTCCTCCCCCTCGTCCCTCTCTCGGGGCTTAAAGTACCCTGTAAATTCAAAATATTTGACATTTACTGTAGTGTTAATTTGACCAAGTCTCCTCTAATATTTGGGGTAAAGCTGTTTCTTCTCCCTTTGCACTTTCAGCAGAGGACCGGAGTTTTACTCCACCGTCTCCCCGGGCTGACAAGCAGCAGTTTGAGAGTGGCCCAGTAAAGCCATGACTTGCTGACTAAAGCAGGTTAATGAGAACCAGGCTAGTGATTGAAAACGAACCGTTTCATTTCTCTCAAGGAAGGGATTTATTGTCAAGATAAAGTAGACTCTAGCGTGTCTATTAAGAAACTTTCAGTTGCCTGTCGCAGGCTCCAGTGCCCTGCAGGGACAGACACCGTCCTCTCCACACCACAGCTCAGCCAGCTGCTGGGAAGCAGCATTCAAGAACACGCTGTACAGAGGGACCAGGGTGAAGTTGTATATCCAGCCAAACAGGTCATGAGCCCAGACCCAATGACATCCAGACTTGCGGCATGAAGGACTCCCGGTGAGTGTGCCAGGCCAACTGTGAGGGCAAACGCAGCAGGCGTTTCCTAGACTGAAGGCTGCAAACTGGGGAAGGAGCAGGAGAAACAGGATCTGTCAGCCCATCTAATTAAGGTGCACAGACTGACACACGTCTCTCCAGGCTAGAGAGCCCTCACTTCTCGCCTCAACCCAACCAGACTGAATGTTGGATTTTTTTTCACTTCTACGACAATTTGTTCTCAGCACTTCTCAGGGAGAAGCACAACGTACGTGTCCTAAGACAACTTCACACGCTTGCAGATATCCCCATCTCTGCTGCTAACTGCATCACATTCATCCCCTTTGCAGCTGCACTGTTGCAGCAACTGGCTGAGTTTACTCCATGTTTACACCTTTTGGAAAACACTGAAACCATGCTCCTCTCCTACAAGCATCCCAAAGGACTCACGTAGACCAGAAATCACATTCTTGTAGAAGGGATACAAGTCTGGCTGCCAACATTGCTACTCATGCTTACCCTCTGGGTAAGAGGGAGATTTACTGTGGAATCACAGAATCATTTGGGTTGGAAAAGACCCTTAAGATCATCAAGTTCAACGATTCTCTAACTGTACCAAATCTGGTGCTAAACTAGGTCCCTAAGCATCAGATCTCTGCCTCTCTGAAACAGCTCCAAGGATGTGGATTTGACTACCTTTCAGTCAAGAAGTTTGTTCTAATATCCAACCTAAACCTCCCCTGGTGCAACTCGAGACCATTTCCTCTCCTCCTTATACCTATTACTAGGGAGAAGATAACAGCACCATTTCTTTACACCAAGGGTAGGGCCACAGAATCAGAGAACCTTAGAGGTTGGAAGGGACCTCCAGAGATCATCCAGTCCAACCCTCCTGCCAAGGCAGGATCTCCTAGGGTAGTTCACACAGGAATGCATCCAGGCAAGTTTTGAAAGTCTCCAAAGGAGATTCCACAACCTCTCTGGGCAGCCTGTTCCAGTGCTCTTGTCACCCTCACTGTAAAGAAGCTTCTCCTCATGTTGAGATGAAACTTTCTATGTTACAGTTTGCAGCTGATCACCAAAACAGATTGGTTCCATCCACTTGACACCTGTCCCTCAGATATTTGTACACATTGAATAGATCTCCTCTTAGTCTTCTCCAGACTAAGCAGCCCCAGGGCTCTCAGTCTCTCTTCACAGGGTTGATGCTCAAGTATGCCAGTCATCCTTGTGGCTCTCTGCTGGTCTCTTTCCAGCAGGTCTCTGTCTCTCTTGAACTGGGGAGCCCAAAACTGGACACGGTATTCCAGGTGTGGTCTCACCAGGGCAGAGTAGAGGGGGAGAAGAACCTCCCTAGACCTGCTGGCCACACTTTTCCTGATGCACCCCAGGGAGCCATCGGCACTCTTGGCTACAAGGGCACATTGCTGGCCCATGAAGAACTTGCTGTCCACCAGGATGCCAAGGTCACATTATAAGAGTGTCTGAAATAAAATCACCAGTGCTGAGAGAGGCTGAGCAACTATGCTGGGTGCCCCCTTCAAGCCCGCAAATGAGCTCTGCAGTAGGACTTATCATAGTCCCAGTACCATGGCCACAAGGAAAAGCAACATAGCTCAACAACTCATTTTTCACAGGCCAAGGGGCCAACCTCTGGACAGCAATGGAACAAGTGAGCATAAAGGTGACGAAGCTCTGTATACACCATTATAAATCACCCCAGCCAGCCAGCAGAAAACCTGTGCACTGCTGGAGTTAGCTTCCTTTTTGTTTTTTAATTTGTAAGCAGAGTTTACATCGCCTCTGAATGCCCATATGGCAGATAACAAAAGGGGCATTCTCACATCCCACTCTCCAGAAAGCCAGAACTGCTAGCCCAGGACAAATGACTCAGGTGATGCCTGTGGTCCAGGTGCTGCTGCATTGACCTATTTCTAGGCTACAGAAATTTGGGTTGAGAAATATGTGCAATGCCTAGTGACTGGGGAGGGGGAAGGGGCCACAAGCAGAAGCAAATCAGTAATGAATCCCAGATCCTATGCGTTATCCTTGTATTTTCGGAGGCAAGTGATATCCTTATTCTACAAGGTGCACTCTAAACCATTTCCCCAAGTACCACATCCAAATGGCTTTTAAACACATCCAGGGTTGGTGACTCAACTACCTCCCTGGGCAGCACATTCCAATGTCTGACCACTCCTGCTGGTAATTTATTTTTTCTAATATCCAGTCAAATCTACCCAGTTGCAGCTTAAGGCCATTGCCTCTTGTTCTCTATCACTGTTTATCTATAAGAAGAGACCAGCACCAACCTCTCCACAATGTCCTTTCAGGTAGCTGTAGACAGCAATGAGCTCTCCCCTCAGGTTCCTCTTTTTCACACTAAATATCCCCAAGCTCCCTCAGTCGCTCTTTGTAAGATTTATTCTCCAGGCCCTTCCCAAGCTTCCCTGCCCTCCTCTGCACTGGCTCCAGCACCTCCACATCCTTCTTGTAATGAGGTGCCCAAAACTGAACACAACTCTCGAGGTGTGGCCTCACCAGAGCAGAGTCCAGGGGGACAATCACTTCCCTGCTCCTGCTGGACACATCATTTCTAATCCCAGCCAGGATGCCATTGGCTTTCCTTGCCTCCTGGGCACACTGCTTGCTCATGTTCAGATGCTTGTCAATTACAACTCCCAGATTCCTCTCAGCTAAGCAGCTTTCCAGCCACACTGCCCCAAGCCTGTAGCATTGCTTGGGGTTGTTGTGGCCCAAGTGCAGAACCTGGCATTTAGCCTTATTGAAGCTCATCCCATTAACATAGGCCCATGGATCCAATCTATCCAAGTCCCTCTGTAGAGCCTCCCTACCATCACAAAGATCAACGCTCCCACCTAACTTGATGTCATCTGTGAACTTACTGATGACACACTCTACGTCTTCATCAAAGTCATCAATAAAGATGTTAAACAGAAAGGAAGAAGACAAAATGAAGGCACAGTGGCACAGCCTCAGGATGTCACCATCTGGTGCAGAAGTAAGGAGAGGAAAGCATCCTCACTGTGGGAAGTAGAAACGTCTGCTGCTTAGAACACCAGTGTCCCCAAAATCTGGTTTCCTTAACAGCACAAAGCATCAGGAAGGAGAACTACTTCAAAGGCAGGCAGGCAATTCAATTCCCTCCTCCCCCATGCCCAACAAGCCCATTCATTCAAAACCCATCTGCTTCCCCCTTTGATCATTCACAGCCAGTACCTGCCCCAGCACCACTACCAGGTGGCTGAAGTTTTAAGCAGGTACAAGCTGTCCTGTAGCTGGGGCAGGTGTATCTTCTGCTCATTTACTAGCTGCAGTGTTTCTTGAGTCATTTCTCTCTCCATAGGGACTACACAATCAAGCTCTGTAGCAACAGGGTAGATTTCCATAGCTAAGCCTCCCTCTTGCAGGATTTTCTCTGGTATAGGCTGAAGTATCATTGGTTATCTTGTTGCTTTTTATGACCAGGTGACCCACCTGGTGGACATAGGGAAGGCTGTGGATGTAGCCTACCTGGACATCAGTAAAGCCTTTGACACTGTCTGCCAAGGCAAACTCCTGGCCAAGCTGGCAGCCCATGTCTTGGACAGGGGCACTCTGTGCTGGGTCAAGAACTGGCTGGATGGCTGGACCCAGAGAGTGGTGGTGAATGGTGCCACATCCAGTTGGCAGCCAGTCATGAGTGGTGTGCTCCAGAGATCAGTGCTGGGCCCAGTCCTGTTTAATACCTTCACTGATGATCTAGATGAGGGGATTGAGTCCTCCATCAGTAAATTTGTAGCGGACACCAAGTTGGGAGCCTGTGTTGATCTGTTAGAGGGCAGGAGAGCCCTGCAGAGAGACCTGGACAGGCTGGACAGATAGGTAGAGTCCAGTGCCATGAGTTCTAACAAGTCCAAGTGCCAGGTTTTGCACTTTAGCCACAACAACCCCAAGCAGTGCTACAGGCTGGGGACAGAGTGGCTGGAGAGCAGCCAGGCAGAAAGAGACCTGGGTGGTACTGGTAGATAGTAGGCTGAACATGAGCCAGCAGTGTGCCCAGGTGGTCAATAAGGCCAATGGCATCCTGGCCTGTATCAGGAATAGTGTGACCAACAGGATCAGGGAAGTCCTTCTGCCCCTGTACTCAGCACTGGTCAGGCCACACCTTGAGTTCTGGGCCCCTCAGTTTATGAAAGATGTTGAAGTGCTTGAAAGTGTCCAGTGAAGGGCATCAATGCTGGTGAGGAAGCCGGACCACAGCCGTGTAAGAAGAGGCTGAGGGAGCTGGGGGTGTTCAGCCTGGAGAAGAGGAGGCTCACGGAAGTAGCTTATTGCTCTTTACAAGTACCTGAAGGGAGGTTGTAGCCAGGCAGAGGTTGGTCTCTTCTCCCAGGCACCCAGTGACAGAACAAGAGGACACAGTCACAAACGGCATCGGGGCAGGTTTAGGCTGGATGTTAGGAAGAAGTTCTTCACAAAAAGAGTGATTGGCATCAGAATAGGTTGCTCAGGGAGGTGGTAGAGTCACCATCCCTCGAGATGTTTAAGAGGAGGCTGGATAAGGCACTTAGTGCCATGGTTTAGTTAATGAGAAGGGTTAGGTGATAGGTTGGTCTCGATCTCTAAGGTCTTTTCTGTGATTTTAAAGTGACTCTTCTGACCCAGATGGAGGCTGGCACTGCCCTACATATTAAAACAGTATTTAAAAACTTTAGGCATTGTACTCAAGCTGCAATCCAGAGGAAATTCCACAGATGTTATGAAGGGAAGCAAATGAGGTTGATCTGCACAGGACACAGCACTACTTTGGTTAAAGGAGACTGTCAGACGATCTGTATGCACTCTTCCTGTAATCTTTGGGACCTTCCAACTCGACAATCTCTTCAGATACAGGGAATGCTCTGTGGATAAGCTGTCCCGGCTCTTCAGTCTGCACACACAACACCCCAGAGATACAGCTGGGTTGTACTCAGGTCGAGTACTACTCCACTTGGATGAGACTGCCTGGAGTACTGCATCCAGTTCTGGAACTCTATCACACAAAAGATCTAGACACGCTGGAACAAATCCTGAGAAGGGCCATGAGGATGATCAGAGGGCTGAAGCACCTCTCCTATGATGACAGACTGAAAGAGTATGGGTTGCTGAGTCTGGAGAAGAGGAGGCCCCAAGGAGACCTTATTGCAGCCTTCCAGTATCTGAAGGGGGCCTACAGGAAAGCTGGGGAGGGACTTTTTAGGGTGTCAGTCAGTGATAGGACTCAGTGGAACAGACTGGAGCAAAACTAGAAGTAGGCAGATTTAGATTGGATGTTACAAAGAAGTTCTTCACCATGAGGGTGGTGAGACACTGGAACAAGTTGCCCAGGGAGGTGGTGAAAGCCCCATCCCTGGAGGTGGCACTGAGCAATCTGATCTAGTGTGAGGTGTCCCTGCTCATGGCAGGGGTGTTGGAACTAGATGATCTTTGAGGTCCCTTCCAACCCTGACAAATCTATGATTCTGTGATTAAATTCTATACTATCTGGCACCTACACATTGCCTATCCAGAAAAACATGCAAACAAAATATTCCTTTCCAAAATACTTCACTCTCTCTACTGATGAAGGAAATCTCCCCAGTTTCATTTTCCAGGAACTCCTGGAAAAGCAGGCAATCCTTTATGCCTACCTCCTCTATTATTTAAACAATAATTTCCCTCAAATAATAAAGAGAAGGTTTGGGGTTTGTTTGGGTTTTTTTGGTTTTGGTTTTTTTTTTTTTTTTGATGGGGAAAACCAGAGAAGTGAATAGACCTAGTTTTGTATTAGGTGTTGTGTTCATTTAGTGAGGTTTTCTATCGTGTAATAGCTTTCAAAACAAGGCAGCCAAGAATTCCCTTCTTCACTATCTATAAATCAGGGCTGGAGAGAAAAGAAACAGTCCTAGAATGCGGCATGCATTGGTCTGAGCAATTGCTCCCAGCAAGTCATGCAGGTAAAGAGCTACCCGGCCTGTTAGCAAAAAAAAAGGCTCCATCTCAAAGCTAGCACACAAAAATAAGCTGACAGCTCCACCAACTAGCCATGGTTATCTGTTTAAAGAGGGGAAGAAAGGCAGCTACACCTCCCCATCCCCCTCTCCCCCAGCAGACACTGCCCACAACAAGCTAAGGGGCCAAGTTCCACTTTTAGGAGTTTCAATAGTAGAAAGACCACCAGGCACAGGGACAAAAACATTTAGCAAGGCAGTCATCATCTCCTGACCTCACTCTTCCTCGAGCTGTGAAAGCTGTGCCTCACAGGCAAAGCGGCAGTGGCAGGGCAGGTACTTTAATGCTATGCTTCAGCCATACCTCAGATTGTAAAGGCAACCAGAAGAAAGGCACAGAGACCAGAGCACGGAGCAGTACGCACAGAGCAAGGGAAGAAAGTACCTTAATGGAGAGGTTAAAAAGGGCTAGAAACTGGGATTGCAGATAAAATATTTCTTTTCTTATGAAATAATATGTATGCACAACTGCAAACTGGCACAAGAAAAGCAAAGAGGTGGAGAGGAAAAAGCAAAGGGAGAACGAGGATCTATGCATGACTATGGCAGCAGGAAATAGTTTTGGCACTTCACCACCATCCTCCTTCATTTAGATGAAAATAATAAGGACTGATGTCTGAGGCCAAAACGTCAAAGGTGGCAAAATTTGCTAAACTAGAAGGAAAAGATGAACCAGTTTGAATGAGAGGTTTAAGCAGAGTAAAATCAGGAGGAGAGAAAGTTTAGAAACTCGTGTAGAGAAGGTAACAGCAGGATTTAGCAACCGTATGGAATAGGAAGGGGGATGGGTAAGGAGAGGGGAATTAAAAACAACAGAACTGCAAGCTATGTTTCATGGCACTAGCTCAGCAAAGAAACAGCCTCAAATGGATGTAAACAATGGACTATTCATTAAGGGTTTCATTCCAGGCAGCCCAGCAAACGATTGTTTAAATACAAGTTTTAAATACAAGTTTTAAATACTCCCTTCATACACACACAAACACTGAATTACAGGAAAAGTGAAACCTCAGGTAATCCCAAAAATTAGCCTCAAAAATCACTGCCCTCAAGCATGCACCATGCTTGGCAGGCTCTTCTTCCCATCATCCACCAGCACGTGGAGGAAAATAAGTAATTAGGACCCCAAAGCAGCACTTCTTAAGGAGCCTAGAAGTAAAAAACACTCTGTAAACATTATAGAATCATTCAGGTTGGAAGAGAAGGCTTCGAGGAGACCTTATAGTGGCCTTCCAGTATTTGAAGGGAGCCTACAGGAAAGCTGGGGAGGGACTATTTACACGGTCTAGTAATGTTAGGACGAGGGGGAATGGGTTTAAGCTGGAAGAGGGGAGATTTAGACTGGATGTTAGGAGGAAGTTCTTTACAGTGAGGGTGGTAAGGCACTGGAATGGGTTGCCCAGGGAGGTTGTGGATGCTTCCTCCCTGGAGGTGTTTAAGGTCAGGCTGGATGAGGCCTTGGGCGAGCTGCTCTAGTGGGAGGTGTCCCTGCCTGTGGCAGGGGGTTGGAGCTGGATGATCCTTGAGGTCCCTTCCAACCTAAACCATTCTATGATTCTATGATTCTATGCAACCAAGTAGACCATGGCACTAATTGCCCCATCCAGTCTTTTCTTGAATACTTCAGGTACGGCAAATCCACCACCTCCCTGGGCAGCCCATTCCAATGCCAATCACTCTCTCTGTGAAGAACTTCCACCTAACATCCAGCCTATACCTCCCCTGGCACAACTTGAGACTGTGTCCCCTTGTTCTATTTGTGGTTGCCTCAGAGACTAGACCGACCTCTACCTGGCTACAACTTCCCTTCAGGTACTTGTAGAGAGCAATGAGGTCATCTCTAAGCCTCCTCCAGGCTGAACACCCTCAGCCTCTCCTCACAGGGCTGTGTTCCAGGCCCCTCACCAGCTTTCTTACCCTTCTCTGGGCACATTCCAGCATCTCAACATCTCTCTTGAATTGAGTGACCCAGAACTGGCCACAATACTCAAGGTGTGGCCTGATCAGTGTTGAGTACAGGGGCAGAAGGACTTCCCTAGTCCTGTTGGTCACACTATTCCTGATACAGGCCAGGATGCTGGAAAACAGTCCTACGGAGAGGGACCTGGGGGTCCTGGTGGATAACAAGTTAACCATGGCACAGCAATGTGCCCTTGTGGCCAGGAAGGCCAATGGGATCCTGGGGTGTATTAGGAGGAGTGTGTCCAGCAGATCAAGGGAGGTTCTCCTCCTCCTCTACTCTGCCCTGGTGAGATCGCATCTTGAATACTGTGTTCAGTTTTGGGCTCCCCAGGTTAAGAGGGACAGGAATCTGCTGGAGAGGGTCCAGCGGAGGTCTACGAGGATGATTAGGGGACTGGAGGGCACAGCTTATGAGGAGAGGCTGAGGGACCTGGGGCTGTTTAGTCTGGAGAAAAGAAGACTTAGAGGGGATTTGATAATCATGGAGTGGTAATTTGATGGTCGTGGAGTCTCCTTCTCTAGAAACTTTCAAGGCCTGTCTGGATGTGTTCCTCTGTGATCTGTGTTAGATAGTATTGTCCTGCTCCAGCAGGGGGGTTGGACTGGATGATCATTTTGGGTCCCTTCCAACCCCTAACATCCCATGATCCTATGCTGTTGGCCTTCTTGGCTACCTGGGCACACTGTTGGCTCACATTCAGCTGACTATCTACCAGTACACCCCCAGGTCTTTTTCTCCTTGGCTGCTCTCCAGCTACTCTGTTCCCAGCCTGTAGCACTGCTTGGGGTTGTTGTGGCCAAAGTGTAGAACTCTGCACTTGGCCTTGTTAAATCTTATCCCATTGGCCTCATCTGACCACCACACAATGTAGTGAATTTTAAAATGCAGTTCTGCTCTGGTCTGTTCTTGTGCATCTCTTCCTCATATTTGAAACAGGTTACTGGTCCATGCATCCTATTCAATGGGCACAACACCACCAGTGAGCTTTGCAGAGCCAGAGCACAGAACTCCCACAGCCATGTCCTACCTGCCCTCATGCCATTTCTGGCTCGCTGATCAGTGCTCTTCTGTGCATAATTTGCTGTCACACTGCCTGAGACTCTGAGGCTAACAGGGAGCAAAAGCTGTCCTGCAGAGCCTGCCGGCCAGGCTCAGTGCTAGGGAAAGACCCTGCTGTGCTCAGCCAGCTGACGGATGCTCATAGTGGCTGACACTTCCTAAGCAGGGTTTTAAGCCTGTAAGCCAAGTGCTTCTGGTGAAGAAATCACCAAGGAGTAGCACAGAAGAAATGTGATGGTGCTGTTTCCATGTGGCTGTGATGAGGTAAGCTTTGCACATCTGGGGCCAGACTGCAAGCTATAGCAGCCATCCTGAAACTCAGGCACAGCCTTGAAGGTGTAAAGAAATGGCAGTGACTAACAGCACAGGTAAATGAGCTCTGTGGAGCCTTTTTTTTAAAGCTGTCTCACCCCAAGCATCCTTTTAACCTTGCAAAAGGAGCCTCCCACACTGACAGAAGATGATGCATGCTTGCATGTCATACTACCCCTCTGACACTTGTACCTGAAAGAGGCCTGCAGGAAAGCTGGGGAGGGACTTTTTACAAAGGCTTGCAGTGAGCCTTTGAGAAGAGGGGAGGTTTAGACTGGATATTATGAAGTCATTATTTACAGGGAGTGGGGTAAGACACTGGAAGAGGTTGCCCAGGGAGGTTGTGGATACCCCTTTCCCTGGAGGTGGCTGAGGCCAGGTTAGACAGGTCCTTGAGCAACCTGGGCTTGTGGAAGGTGTCCCTGCCCATAGTAGGGAGAGTTGGAACTAGATGATCTTTAAGGTCCTTTCCAACCCAACCCATTCTATGATTCTGTGACACAGCAGCTGAACCAGTAATTCAGAATTAGAGCTGTATTTTCAGTTGTAGAAAGTAAAGATGCACATTTCCTTCCAAAATTACAGCAAGAAGCAGCTTGGAGACCTAAAAATATGTTTTGCACCTGTATTTGTTAATCTGTATTTGTTGTCTTGTTAGAACTCTTTAGTAATGTCCCTTTCTCAGCACATGACAGAGCATGTCAGTACTATCCACAGAGCCTCTTCTTGCTCTCAAAGGTGACTTGGCTCTTTGTGCTGCCCTAGTGCAAGCACTCATTGCCTCCGATCCACAGCCCCTTGGAGGGAAGGGTCTTGTGCTTCCCAGTAAAGGGCTAGCAACCATGGGAGGCGTTTGTAGGGCAAGATGGAAGCAGAGGCTGATCCCTTTTACTACACCCATATGAAGGCACCTGCATTAAGCACCTTTCTTTGTGTGTCCTTCCAGCATTCACGGGCAATGGCTCAAAGGACCCACCTAGGTTGCAGCCCTGCAGAGCAGAGGCTGTACAAGCTCAGTGTCTCTCATGTCTAGCAGGATGTGACCTGTGTTTCAGGAATACAGCCAGCCTGTCTGAAGGACTGCAGTGAAAAGCTCCTGACAAGAGGCTCTCTCACATTGGAGCACTGGACCTCGGCACTAGGAAGAAAAGTGGATTGAGCACAGTGCCTCTGCTCAGTGTTATGTCACATCCCTCCCACCATGAATGGTGTGGGTAAAAGAAGAACTTGGACTCCACTGAGTATTTCACAAAATCTCTTTAAACTCTTGAAGGCCCATGGAGAGGAGGGAGGGAAGAAACCACAGAATTTTCCTTATCCTTACTCTTAGACATATGGATAACAAGCAGCACCTCATTCTGTTTTGTCATCCAGAAGTGCTGCATGTCTCATTGAGTCCTGGAAGCATGCAAGCAACACACAGCTCACACAGGGGAAAAAAATGCCTATGAAAGTGGCAGGGGAAGGAGAAAAGCTGGACAGCTTTAATTTGGTTTAGGTCTTTCACAGTGCATGGACACTATTTGTTCATGTTAGTGCACAAGCAGCACACACAACAAATCCCTGCCTGCTGAGCTGGGAAAAACAAGGACAAATAAGCAGGAAAGACAGATTTCTTTAGGTTTCCCTTCCATCTTGGCATATTTTTACCTACTTGGTTCATGTTTAGGGTTCACATACAGCAATCGTACACTGATGACTACTATGTTTTAGGGACACCTTCACAATGGCCACATAAGCAACAGGATTAAAAAATGACACATACCACACAAATTCCCATTTGCAGCCCTCTGGAGAGCCTCTGAGCTGGGTATCAGGAAGATTTTGGAACTGCAGGAAATGAGTCTCAGATCTTCTGCAGCTCTCTATCACAAAGTCATAGCATGATTTGGGTTAAAGATCACCTAGTTCCAATCTCCTTGCCATAGGCAGGGACACATTCCACNAGTTTCCCTTCCATCTTGGCATATTTTTACCTGCTTGGTTCATGTATCTCCTTGCCATAGGCAGGGACACATTCCACTAGATCAGGTTGCTCCAAGCCTTGTCCAACCTGGCCTTGAACACCTGCAGGGAGGGGATATCCACAACCTCCCTAGGCAACCTGTTCCAAAGTCTCACCACCCTCTGTGGATAAGTCAGTAAAACATCAGGATGCCTCTGGAAGGCTGTTTCAAAACTGAATCAGAACTGACAGCCTACACAGGAATTTTTCATTTTATTCTCCAGTTGTTGGTTCTCTAGTTTTGGAGAGGCACTTTCATGAACCATAAAAGTAAATTAACCCAACACAGATCCAGCCTTGACCTTTCTACAGAATAATTAAAAAGTAAAAGGGCTTTGCCACGTGGCTGAATAACTGAAACTGTTCCTTCCATTTATACTTCACTTTCTGCCAGCACCAGCCTGTGAAGGACTCATGGCTGTGGCTGACAAGAAGTGTCCGGTAGCTCTCCTATGATCAAATTGGGATTTTGAGGGACTTAGAACTTGAGCTGAACAAACACCAGGCATATTTACTGGATAATTACACATGAATAAAATTTATTCTTGAATCCAGTATGCTTGTCCACACTCAAGTCTATGTTTTTGCCTTCCTAACGTTATCAGACTCTCTTTTTTTGTCCAGGTAAGATCCAGTAGCAGTTTTCACCCATGCTGGCCTCTTGGCACTCTTGCCTCGCTTCTTCCTTGTTGGGATGCACTGCTACTGGGCTTGGAGGAAATGGTCCTGGTCTCCTCTTCCTTTCAGGACTTCATGTAGTGACACTCTATCAAGCAGATACCTGAAGAAGATGAAGTCTGCTCTCCTGAAGACCAAAGCAGTGAGCTTACCTCGCACCTTCTTTGATGCCTTGAGGATCTTAAACTCTACCATTTCACGGTTGCTGCAGTCAAGGATGCCCTTGAGTTTCACATTATTCACCAGACCCTCCTTGGTGAGGACAAGGTCCAGCATAGCAGCTGGGTTTGTGGGTTCCTTTACCACTTGGAGGAGGAAGTTATCATCAGTATACTCTAGGAACCTTTTAGATTGCTGATGCTCTGTTGTGTAGCCACTGGAATGGGCTGCCCAGGGAGGTGGTGAAGTCACCATCCCTGGAAGTGTTCAAGAAAAGACTGGATGAGGCACTTAGTGCCATGGTCTAGTTGACTGGATAGGGCTGGGTGATAGGTTAGACTGGTATCTTGGAGGTCTCTTCCAACCTGGTTAATTCTATTCTATTCTATTCCAACAGTTATCAGGGTGGCTGAAATCTCCCACGAGAACTAGGACCTGTGAATGCAAAGCTGCTCGTATCTGTTTATAGAGGGCCTCATCCACTTGGGCTTCCTGGTCAGGTGACCTGTAGCACTTTATGTGTATTTATTTTAATCTAAGCTGTAAACATGAAAGGGAACACAATTTCTACCTTTTTCTATGGTGAAGATAGACACAAAAACGTGAAGTGAAGGCTGGACAAAAAACCTGATGAAGCAGAGAGCAGGCTGTTTTAAGTCACACGTGACCTCCGGCATATGGATAGCAGTCCCATTTAAAGAAGGAAATCGAATGTCAGTCCACCACTAGCCTTTCCAAAATTAATTTCTCTGGTGACTCCCAAGAACATCCAGCTTCAAAGCCTTAGTGCTAAGTCCCTGCTTTCAGAAATGGGCAGACAGAAGAGAACACACATAGAGGTATAACTGAAGTTTGTGCTGCTCCTCTTCTCAAAGCTTTTTTTCATTAAGTGTTTTGCACTGAGCTATACAAGAAAGAGAAATAGGAGAGGAAGAGGGTGGTGGGAGGAGGGAAGGGGGAAATACAGCTCTACCAGAGGGAAAAAGGCATGGTGGGGAAACAGTGGAGAAGCTGGCTGCAGGCCTCCTCCAGCCAGACAAGCGCAGCTGAAGAATGAAAAGGAGTAACACGTGAAGATCAGGGGAAGAAAAACCATCCCACAGGGGCAAGACCAAGAGAACATACAGGAAAGGCAAGGAGGTCAAGAAGCCTCTTTCGGTGGGACAAGTTACTGAGGAAACGGCCAAACACACACACAAGTTGAAGCACCTGAAGGTCTGAAGAAAGCATCCAAATGCAGAAGCGAATAGGTTGAGTCTGAGGAAGAAAACATGGTCTGAAAAACGCCAACAAGAAATCAAATGCTAGCAAGGAGATGGAAAAATGATAACAAAAAGTGGAATACAGGGGTTCGGCATTTCTTTACACACTGAAATCTCTGCTCAAGGTCATGTCTAACTTCAAGAAGAGAATCTCAGTTCTCAAGTTTCAGCAGAAAAGACCCAACTTCAAATTAGCCACAAAGGACATTTTGCCACCACCTGTACTCAGACTCCTACCAAAAGCAAAGACATGCCAAATATCCGAAGTCGACTCAGTTCAAAAGCTAAATCAGTAGCAGTAATAGTAACAATTCCTGGCTGAGTCACGTTTTCATTTTAAGCTACACACATTACCCATTCAAAGGATTTCACTTGAAAAATGGTATTGTTGAAACTTGTTGGGTTCTTTATTTTCCTTTTACCCCCATACTAGCTCAGATGAGTAGGAACATTTCCTGTACTATGGATGAGATGTGCTTCTGAACACCCTGGTGTTTGCTGCTCTCAAACAAGTGGGAACTTTCTTTGTGGACACTGTCCTTCTGAGGGCAGACTTAAGAGACAAGATGATTTCCCTTGCCTTCCTTTGACATTGGACTTTGGCGGGAGGAGTGAGGATCTGATGAAAATGGTGGCTTGGGTGTAGTGTAGGAGCTGATGAAGCTGCAGCCAAACGTCTTCACTCTCTTGTAATTTGATACCTGGCTTCAGTGATCTCTGCAGCTCTTGAATTAGGAATGGAAAATATGAGAGCTCTGTTTTGCAGTGAAGGTTTAGAAACAGGAAGAAGGAGGAAAAGCAGGAAAAAAAAAAGACATTTTGAGGCTACTTACAAATGGTATTTGCTTTATGCTGGACTTTAACACCTGCCAGGAACAACATACATTGGCTCTGTGTACCCACACATCCATACCTACCCCTGTGCTACAGAGCACTGCTCAGCCCTGCCAGAGCTGGTGGCCTGAAACCTGAACCGGGTCTGAAGCCTTAATTCTGAAGCCATTCCTTTTATTTTTACCTCTCGGCTCCTACTGCTGTGGGTGCAAATAACGACATTTCAAAGCTAGCAGCTACCACTGGCTGCTGAGGGCATGAGACACTAAAAATGCCAATAGCTGCTTTCTGCATAACTGCAGTTTGTTGCAAGAGTAGAATAGGATGCAGGGCCAAAGGCTTCTTTAAAACCTTGTCCTGGGTCATCACCCTCATCTTCAAAGTCCTCAGAAAACATATTTGTCAAGTATCTCCCTTGTTACATGCTTCCAGCCACAAAAGCAGCACAATTCAAACCCCAAAAGAGAGCACAAGAACCCTCATTTCAAACACAGCACTCCTGGCGTTCCCAGACTGTCTTCACGCACCAGGGAAGGGTACAATGTTTTCAGAGGCCCACAGACCAAACCTTTTTCCCTCAGCATTGTGGCTCAGCCATTTCAATGACACAATTACAGCATTTGCCAAGTAGCTTGCATCATGTAACATGCTGCGAGGCTTTTCATGGCAACACGACTCACACAGTTTCTCTCTCAGCCCCAAAAGCTCTGCTGCAAAGTGCTGCAACTCCCAGCACCCACAAGCCTCCCCCACCTCTGCAGGTGAGGAGAACTGCAGCAAGAATTCTGTACCTATTTGGCTCCTTTGTGGAGGAGGGTCAGTCCTGCTGACTCCTGCTGGGTTTAACACTGGCTGCCAGCGTTTACAGGGAAAGACAACTGTCGCCTTTCAGAACATCACCAGAGTCATCCTCACAAGCAGGTTTGGCTGTAAATCAGGTGGGAGAGCAATGGAGAGCCAGCAGAAACACTTGTACTGCATGCTCAGGAACATGGATTTGTGGTACCACTGGTTGTTCGACAGAGGTCAAGTTTTAGTTAACACAGGGTTAAATCCTGTCCTCAGAACTGTAAGATGATACTGGCAGTTAATGTTAGAGATGCACGTAGAAGCAGAACTTAACTTTGTTGTCTTCCACTATAGCATAAGAGCACTCCTTCCAGCCTGGCTACAACACACCACAGCCAGGAGGTGACATATATCAATCCTGCCATAGCTCTGCCAGGACAGCAAGGATTGAGCAGTGTGTAGTGCAAACTTGAGTACAAAAACACAGTGAATTAAAGCAGTTGGTTCCCAAGCTGAGGTTTGTTGAGATCTGGTGAGCTGCAGGATATTGGCTCTCCATCTTGCTTCCAGCTGCTTCTACAGATGTCTGGACTCCTCATTGCCAAGAAGGGCTAGAAAGCTAGTGAAAGCAGCTGGAAGAGAAGGGGGGGTTGGACTCGATGATCTCCAGAGGTCCCTACAAACCCCTAACACTGTGATCCTGTGAGGCAGAGGAGGAGTCAGACTTGCTGCATCTGGGGGGACAGAAAGAGGAGGAGGAGGAGAGAGAAGCAGACACTGCCCACACGTGATCCATAACTTTGGCTGAAGGTGCTGACCACTAGGAAAAGGTAAAATGTCCAAGTGGAGGAGAAGGAAGCACTAGACACTTTGCAGTATTTGGGTTTACTTTTTTCTTCCCCCTCCCCCCCTCTTTTTTTGTGTGCGTTTGTTTTAAGGGAGAGAATCAGGTCATTGTGTAGCATCTCTGCAGGAAGCTGGGAGCAAGGAGGGCTGAGATTCAAAAAGAGCCAACAAGGAGAGGGAGAGAGGCAGAGAAATAGGAATAAAGTGATCAGATATTAGTGGTGTATGCAACAGCAAGAGAATCACTGAGGAGACAGGAGGAGGGAAGAAGAAATGATTAATAGTCTGAGGCCCTTCCCCCCCCTCCAAGTAGGGCTAATCACGTGGAAGACAGTTAAAATGTTACTTCCCAGTATTGCTTTGCTGCAGTAGCTGCCACACGATGGAGTAGAACGAGCTTATCCCCGAGACAAAAATCTCCCTAAGAAATGGGAACAAGATTCTTGCAGCAACGCCACTGCTAACCTTTTGATCAGCAGTGCCAGGATGCACCTGTCATATCCTAAGAGCCTCTGTCGGTGTGCTCTTACCATCGAGTCCTGCAGCAAGTCTGAAACAGAATCCTTGCCTTCACTGTGATCAACTCCCCTTCTCTTCAAGGCTCCTGGAGAAAAAGGACTGGCCTTTTTGTGCAAGCCAGATGGGAATGTTTAACTTCCTCAGCACCAGGAATCTCATTGCCTGATGTCAGAGCCTACCTCTGATCAAGCATTTGTGGAACCACACCTAATCTGATGCCTTCTCAGTCTGAAATCACCGAGCAAGCTTTGCCATGACAGGTATTGATCAAAGGTGCAGGTCAGCTCTGCAGCTGCTCTCTTCAGCTTGCAGGATGACAGATGCTTCCCCTACCACACAGGACACAGGCTCCATTGCATCATACATTCCTCAGGCTGGACACCACGAAACAGGAGAGAAGGAACATCACAGACCCAGATAAATTTGCTAAAAAGACAAGGAGGCTTCTGGTGGAGTTCTGGTGACAATCACTGGGAGTGTTCTACACAAAGCTCCCAGAAGACAAGTATGCATCCTGCTCCCAAGCTACATGCTGAACAGTTTATTCCTTCCTACATTTTACAGGTTCTGTCCATCCATTTTCCCTTCCACGCGATGTACAATCCCAATACCTTCATTTTCTGCTAAATCACCTATTCATGCTATTTCTCTCTCTCTTTTTTTTTTTTTTTTTTGCCTTGGCCCACTTTTGAGTTATTTTGCTCTTTTTGAAGGCTGTCAGCAGAAAACTGGTTCAAGACTCCTGCGGAGACCTCACCAACGCGAGTGGAGTGGAAGGATCACTTGCACTTCCCTGCCTACAAACATCAGCTTGCCTTTTCACAACTGTACAAGCCTGGTGACTCACAGACAGACTGGAATTCACCATCAGCTCCAGCCCCTTTCTGCAGAGCTACTGCTCAGACATTTCCTATTCTATATTTGGGCAGTCTGTTATTCTTCCTAAGTTTACAACTTTGTGCTCACTCTTTTCTGAATCGCCTCTTTATTTTTTTCCAGGTGATTTTGTCACTTAGTCAACACTTTGAATCTTAACCCTGTTCTCCAGAGAGCTCCTCCCATGTTGGTATCATTTGGAAGTGTAATTTGCATCCACAGCAGAAAAATCCTCACTGTGTGTCACTTCTGCTTAAGACACACAGGAATTGGCCACCACGGGCACAGAGTGGTCCTGCTGTGTGACACTGCACCCCACAACAGCCAGCCCCGGAAGT
Source organism: Tricholaema leucomelas (assembly GCA_013400475.1). Taxonomy (NCBI): domain Eukaryota; kingdom Metazoa; phylum Chordata; class Aves; order Piciformes; family Lybiidae; genus Tricholaema lacrymosa; species Tricholaema leucomelas. The sequence continues at coordinate 947,933 of WAAF01016877.1, forward strand.
AACCCGAGAACCACAATAAAGTACGGAAGATGAAGGTATAAAAGGGCAAAACTGCTCTGCTGACTATGGGCCACTGAGCTCTGCCACAAGACATAACAAAAACAATTCAGCTCAATTCAATGCTGCAATTCAATCCAGTCTGAGGGAGAGAACAGCAGCTCATTAAAAAAAAAAAATTAAAAAATCAAAAATATGGTGCACAAGCTTCAGCACAGCAAAAATGAAGAGGAGCATTTGCCTCATCATGGTGTGGAGAATCCTGAACAACAAACTGTGATGCCCTCTCCAAAGACATGCATAGAGCCTCCTAAAAACTTTCCAGCAAGCATCTCTTTCTTCAGAACTCATTGAAGCCAGTTAAATGCACACAAGCTATCTTTTCCACCGGGCATTGTTTCTCTCCAGGGCTTTGAACTACACTGTGACAGCAGGTATCTTGAGACTGATACAAAGTGAGTGAAAAATTCAACTGTGGCTGAAGGCAAGGAGGCAGAGAAAGGCAGAAGGGGTGGCTCTGTTTGTTTCAGGCAACTGATCTGAAGAAAGGACCTGAAGGCATTTCACACACAACTTACCCTCTTCAGCCTTCTCCTCCCTGTGGAAGGACAAACATGCCCTGGGCTGCAAGAGCGTCTGGATCACCATTCATAGCTCCTGGGCAATATGGCAGAAGGGTGCTTTGATCCCAGTGTTTCAGGGCAGCAAATTGCAGGCATCCTACAGAACACTTAATTCTGCAGCACATAGTACTGGGCTATAAATGCCATCAACTGCCCACTGTTTAAATAAATTAGTTTTTAAAGCACAGGAGCATGCTGGTCCCAGTTATAAACACATCTGACTCAAATCCATCTGAACTGTCCCCCAGATAGGCAGCTTAACACTTGGAAAAAAAAAAAAGATACTCCAAATTTGATGTATTCTTTTATTCCCAGTGTCCATGCTTGACAGAAAAGCAAAGAACAAAACCCAACCTTTCTTAACTTGGATCAGCAGGCACATGGGACAAGCCCAAATGACAGAAAGAAAGAAGGAAAAGAAAGAAGGAAATCCTGCATCTTGGGCACCTCCAGCAGAAGAGCAGCAAGTTGTAACACCAGTGGGGGCTCCAGTATTTAGTTTAGGAATAAAAAGTCTCCTTTAGCATGGTATGTGTCAGGAAGTCTGCCAAGATATTAGCATCATTGCCAGCATTGCAGACCTTTGCTTTGGAGCTTTTCAGCCTCCAGAATGACCAACTCCTATCTCCCAGGTCAGTTGGTGCGACCACTGGCAAACTAAACGGTGCCCACGGTGCCTCATAAGATGATGCTGACAGTTTAGAAAGGAATCAGGAGCAAACCACTTTAAAACAAGCCAAACACGTTTTATTTATTCCATTATGCCAGATCATTTCCAGATTGCTGCAGAAGACTGCAATAGAGACAACCTCAGATTTTTGTACACTTAGGGCAGAGTAGCCTCATCAAATGAAGTCAGGAGATAATCACAGAATCATTTTGGTTGGAAAGACCATTGAAACCAACCATTATCTAACTACTGTTGACATAGTAAGAGAAGAAAAAAGAAAAGAAAAAAAAGAAGAGAGTGGGAGGGGAAGAGTTCAGTACTCTTCATCATTTGATTACGATTTCTTTCCTAAGCTGAGCACAGCTTTGTAGTTTTTCTAGCTCCACACATCATACAAGTCCCCTGATCAGCAAGATTTACTGCACTCGGAAGTCCTGGGTGGAGTGCTCCAGCAAAACCGGACCACTGCTACAGAAGGATTTAAAGTGATGTCAGGAAATGGGTGGGGGCAGGGAAAGGGAGCACAGCAAATGACATAGCCTACCATCAGGAAACTCACTTGGCAAGACGTGTGGAAAAGCGGAGGTATACAGGAGTAAAGCCCCATAAAGCAGTGCTACGGCTGCTCCCACCGCTAATCTGTTCCCGTTATCGGAGCTCAAAGAAAAGAGGACAGTTGCCAGCTCTGGAGAATTGGGAACGGTGCCAGCTGACGGCAGGCTGTGATAGGCAGCAGCTTGGGTCTGTGTGAGGCCTGCTATCATGTGATGTGCGCTTGATAACGAGGGAACAGGAGAGAAAAGCACCACCTCCAGAAGGCACCTGCTCGCTGGTGACCCATCGAAGGGAAGAAGGATGCCGCAGGAAGGAAAATTAAAGCAAGCAAGCATCCTGCAGCAGTAAGCCAGATACTAGTTTTCAGAGAGATGGCAAGAGGCTTCACAGCAGCATGCAGACTAGGCAATGCCACCCTGAGCCAGATGCAGCTGCATAGCTACATCGCTCTCAGGGGAAATCTGTCGAGACAGAAGTCAACAAAACATTTTAATCCCCACAGACAGACCAGCACCTACACCTCATCAGAAAAAGAACAAAGTCACCCCTGATGGGTCTGACTCGTGGAGTTTGGGGCTTTCAGATAACCAGCACTGCACCTCCTACAATGATGCGTGTATTATGGGCCAAAGCAACGAGGGAGCCTCAGGAAAGCAGAGAACTGGATGTGGCAGGATACTCCTAGGAGGTTCTAAGACTGCAGCAATTTGCAGAGGAGTGGTTTCCTTGATCCCACACTGAGGGGTTACCTAGAGACAAGCATCCTCAAGCACAGGAGCTCCCAAGATGGGAATGCAGTAACAGCAGCTGTCACTGCTGTCCTCTCCCTGAACTGGGATTTGACTGGCATCCTGCTCTGCACACACATCCATGTCCGGACACAATTTTGTGTCACACATGTTAGAAGCTAAACAGATACATCAGAGGGATGGGAAATCATCAGGAATTAAACAAAGGGAATAATAAATGCAATACAGCAAAGGGTATGAAGGTTTATAAACATCTAAAGGGAAAGTGGCAGGAGGATGAAACCAGACTCTCTTCAGTGGTGTCCAGTGATAAGACAATGGGCAATGGACACAACCTGGAACACAGGGGGTTCCATGGAAATATCAGGGGAAAAGTTCTTCCCTTTGAGGATGGCAGAGCACTGGAACCCAGGATGTGGAATCTCTGGAGGCATTCCAAAGCTGCCTGGATGTGCTCCTTTGTAATTTACTCTGGGTGATTCTGCTCTGGCAGGGGGTTGGACTGTATGATATTCAGAGGTCACTTCCAACCCTCACCATTCTGTCATTCTGTGATTTTGTATGCTGAAGAGCTGGACACTCAACTCAGATCTTTTAAGTTGTCCTCCCATCCTGCACACCTCTCCTGCATTCCAGCCAACTGAAAGACACCTGCTCAGGGGATTTGTGCAATAATTATTCTGCAAGGCACCTACACTACTGGGTAGCCAAAACAATTTCCCCTCTAAAAAACTCCAGTAAACCCAAATAAAAACAACACAAGCCCTCTCTGAACAGGAAAAAAAAGTTTTGGTGTAGCATAATCATGAAAATTTGGAGCAGCAAAGATGGAGGTACACATAACACAGGCAAGAGTTAAGAGCAAATGTACTTAAAAGGAGGATGAATTCAAGGGCATGAAGCTCTCTGAAGTTGTGGTATTCTCACAACAGTTTGTAGTCATGAAACATTAGGTACCAAGCAATAAAAGTTTCATTTTGGAGCACACGAACAGCTCTGTGCCACAGGCAGAGACACAAAGCTACAAGACAGCTGATCTAAGAGCTCAACCAGGTTAGAAGCACGAGGATCAGAAAATGGAAATTTTACCTGTAGTAGGTCTGGGTTTTCACCAAGGGCTGTATTTTTAAAGAGTAAAAATGGGCACTCAGACTACACATCACTTAGAGCATGCCAGAATTTTCTGTTGCATATGCACAGTACCTCCCCAAATGAGATGTTTTTCACTACTTCATTACCAAAAAGTCATTCACTGAAATCACAAGGCTGAGGCTCTTTGTGTCGTTTTGCCAGGCAGAACACCTTTTGCTGCTTTCTTTCTCCATTGTATTTGCAGAGAACTGGAAACTTTGCTTTCCATAGTTGCCTTTTCTTACACACTCACAAAGACATGTACACCTAAGATGTGAGGGCCCAATAGGGTATCTGTTGAGAAGCCTCAGAAATTTCCCTTTCCAAACCCAGTCGTCCATGAAGCCATTCAGAACCACAGAATGTCAGGGGCTGGAAGGGACCTTGGAAGCTCATCCAGTCCAATCTCCCTGCAGAGCAGGATCACATCCAGGCAGGTTTTGAATATCTCCAGAGAAGGAAACTCCACAACCTCCTGGGTAGCCTATTCCACTGTTCTGTCACCCTCATAGGGAAAAAACCTCCTTCTCGTGAAACTTCCTGTGCCTCAGCTTCCACCACTGTCCCTTGTCCTGTCATTGGGCATCACTGAGCAGAGCCTGGCTCCATGCTCTTGGCACTCACCCTTTACATCTTTATAACCACGAATGAGGTCACCTCTCAGTCTCCTCTTGTCCAAGCTAAAGAGCTCCAGCTCCCTCAGTCTCTTCTTGTAAGAGAGATACTCCACTCCCTCAATCATCTTTGTGGCTCTGCACTGGACTCTCTCAAGCAGTCTCCTGAGGTCCTTGAACTGGGGGTGGGGGCACTTACAGGACAGCACAGTCCAGCACACTCATGGCAAACTGGTGCAGTCAGACTGCTTAACACCATGTATCTGAATTTCCAAGAGACAGAAACGACTCACCTCTGGCTGAGTAAAAACACATCTGTGGCTAAGACCATATTCTTTTTTGATACTGTTTAATTAGGCCATGAGTCACACACGATACAACAACTCTCAGTGCAGTTTGCAGAGAGCCAGGCTTTACTCACCACTGCAAGATAGTGAGGTTTGGTCCCCTGGCCTAGAGGAATCTGCTTTTCCCATAGATGTCAAAATCAGAAGTGCAAAAAACAACCATTTGTGGCTGAGTGGTACTTGGAAAGCTGTTGCTGGCACTATAACCTAATACTCCCTGTGTACATTGTCTGTGCCATGCAAAACCAGTACAGTCACTACCTGAAACTAGAATCACCAGTTCAGTTTAATTTCACATGTCTAGTTATTGGTAATTCTGTCTCTCTTTAGGAGTCTGTATTCCTACTTAATTACCCCAAGCCTCTGCCTCTAGGCAGTGGTAACTCTTAGCCACACCCCTATACCTCCAGGTATGGGAAGGAAAACCTCTTCTACTGCCCTGCACATGCTGCATCTAAACTCACCAAAAAAATGTCAGCAGGTGACACCGATCCCCTTACAGCCAGAAGCTGCCTTTCCAGGGCCCAGGTTTCATACCAACTGTTCAACTGACTTCCAAAAACATTATCATCTCTTTGGAGTAACTAGCATGTTTTAATGGCTGGTGGCTTCAAAAGCTGCACTGACTTTAGCAGCAATAGCAGGACCAAACTCTTCTTTTACCTTGCAATTTCAGTTTTCTTCAGAACTGAAAGCAAGCCCTCTCGGTTTTGCTGGGCTTGGTTTTGAAACCATGCACAGTTACTGAGTTTCATGATGTTTATACCTAACTTCTATCCCAGGCTCATTTAAACAACTGCATCAAATTTGTCCAATTCACCTCAAGAAATGTTAAGGTAATGGAAAACTTACGAAAAAGAAAACCTGAAGTCAAATAGATCTTTGGCCAGTCAGTTTCTGGAACAGAAAGAGAAAAACAGAAGAAAAAAACCAAAAAAAAACCAAACAAAAAAAACAAACCACTTTTGGTGTATGAAACAAAACAAAACCAAAGCTCTAAAAAGAGCATGCACTCCAAGGCACAAGATAAATCACTAAAAGTATTTCTGTTCTCATGTATACTTAAGCACAAAGGGCTGCATTATACCTTCAGTTACGCCCCAAAACCAGCCCTGCTAAAACCCATCAGCACTACTTGCTCGTACAAAAAAAAACCCCACAAACCCTTGATCCATTCTGCAAAATCAAATCAACAAAAAACAACACCCCACTCCTGAAATGTCAGTGATCTGAAATGTCAGCTCAAGTGATCAGACCAAAACTACACACCAAGTCCAAGCTGAAGTAACCAAAATTCAGTGATATTCTCTTCTCTACATACACATAACTTTCCTCTGGTCCATAGGGAACGCTTGACCCTACAAGCCTTTTGGTACATCACCCACTCAAAGTCTTGCTAACACTATAGAAATCATCTGTGACCATGGCAAACTCGAGCTCCTCGCATCCCTCCAGAATGAAGTCACTTTAGTTTAAGACTGAATGATCCTGTCAAAAACACATGAAGGTATTCTACCCATGTTTATATCCATCCAGAATAAAGAAAAATATTTTGGAAACAGCTTAATTAAGGGGGTTTGGCCTTTTATCTATGTTTTTTTCCTTTTCTTTCGGTGAGTGTTGCTTATCTGTAGTTTTTCAACAACTGTTAAATATGCTATACTGATAACAAATGAAAAGAAAAGCACACAAATGTTTTGGCTTCGGAATCAAGAACACAGAACAGTGTAATGCTTCCTGCTCGTTGATACCACCGGTGTCAGACCTCACACTTTCATGCCTACAGCCCTACCACCTTCAGCTGTGATCCAGGCAGCTCCTGCAAGACAAGCAGGGTCAGGTTGGGTCAATATGCAAAGGAGAGGCCCCTACGGAGAGATCCAAGTGCTGCAGACACTAGAACTGGTAGTGATGTAGCAGCACAGTTCTTCTCTCTCACCGCTTACCCCCAGGGAGGCTGCCACACAGTCACTTGGCTGCATACCTGCAGCACACTATCTTACAGTCTGGCAATTAGTTGTGTAAATGCTGAAGGAGACATAAGATGCCCTTACACTACAATGACAACTCCACTTTCCCAGCAGACACCACACTATCCATACAGGAGGAGATAAGGCAGAGCATCTTGTACATCAGCTTTGTGTATCACAGAATGCCAGCTAGGAAAGGACCCCAAGAATCATCTGGCCCAACCTTTCTATGTAATAGTAGAGTTTAAATGAGATGGTCCAGCACCTTGTCAAGCTGAGTCTGAGAACTGTCCAGTGCAGGGGAATCCATCACCTCCTTTAAGAGATTATTCCAATGTCTAACTGTTCTCATGGGGAAAAATTTTCTTCTGGACTCCAATTGGAATCTCCCCAGGAGTAACTTGTGCCCATTGCTCCTTGCCTCTTCCATGTGACTCTGTATAAAACGAGTCTACGTGCTCCTGGTAGCCACCCTTTAGGTACTTGTACATGGCAGTAAGATCTCCCCTAAGCCTTTTCTTCACAAGGCTGAACAAACCCAGCTATCTCAGCCTTTCTTCACATGGCAGGGCTTCCAGTCCTCTAATCATTCTATGCTGTGGCTCAATGAAACCTGGAGCAGGTAAACTTGAACCAAAAAATGAGTAGGTTTTCATATCTCAGGAAAAGAAAACACACAACACAACAACAACAAAAACTTCAACAAACCATCAGTCCACACTGCAGAGAAAGGAAACTTGTTAGCCATCAGCTAAACCCTCATGTCCTGATCAGCTTCCATTTTAACTTCTGCAGCTTCTAGAGGACACAGTAAAGTTCCCCTTCCCAGTGCCACATGTGCTGTCAGGCAGCTGCTTCATTCCACCCCACACCTGGCTGTATTAGAGGAGACAGGAATAGTTCCTGTGATCACATACATTGGTTACAAAGTGTGTTAGATCTTTTGTGATAAAGACTATTAGAAGTATGCACTTTTATTTTTGTTACCACTATTAGTGCAACATGGCCTGGCAGTTGTGTACAAGCAGATGTTAGCTTATCGTTAGACTTGATGATCTGAAGGTCTTCTCTAAGCAGGCATTTCTGTGATTTATGGGGAAGGTGTCTGCAAAGTGCAGTTACTTGTCAGCAAGCTCCAAAATCCTTTGGAAAAAAAAAATTCCAGGAATCTTCTGCACCAGTAACATTATTTGGTTTATAGGCCTACAGTACATGTGGCAACTCCTGCCACTCCTGTCAAACTGAGTTCATTGAAGATGATCATAGACTAGAATCACAGAATTGTGTTGCTTGGAAAAGACCTCCATGATTGTTGAGTCAAATCATTCCATAACTCTACCAAGTCTGGGGCTAAACTGTGTCCCTCAACATCACATTTCTGCCTCTTTGAAACACCTCCAGGGGTGGAGATTCAACCACCTCCTTGGGGAACCTTTTCTGGTCTTTGAGAACTCTTTCAGGGAAAAAGAAAAAAGTTTCTTCTAACATTCAACCTAAATCTCCCCTGGTCCAACTTGAGGCCATTTCATCCTACCACTTGCAGGGAGAAGCGACTGACCTGCACCTGGCTCCTGCCTCCTCTCAGGGAGTTGCAGAGAGCAAGATGGTCTTCCTCAGCCTCCTTTTCTCCAGACTAAACCCCAGTTCCCTCAGCTGCTCCTCACCACACCTGTTCTGCAGACTCTTCACCAGCTTTATTGCCCTTCTCCAGACCCACTCCAGCACCTCAACATCTTTCTTGTAGTGAAGGCCCCAAAACAGAACCCACTACTCAAGCTGTGTCCTCCCCAGTGTCAAGTACAGGAAGACAATCACTTCCCTAGTCCAATGTTACAACCTCTGAGGCACCTGTTTTGCAGACAGCTTTGTAACCACTGCAATGAAAGGAAGCTGCAACAGTCAGATAAGGAAAATCCCCAGAACTCTAAAGTATCTACCTCTCAGAGTCAAGGTGATTTCATAGTCACACAGCTTTAGTAATGGGACTTCCTCAGGGACACAGCATTAAACATTTAAAGGCAGCATTTGAAAAGACACTGTATTATCAACTTGATTTCTAATCTTTTCACTTTCAGCTGCTTAGAAGTACTTCAGGGTTACTTCTAAATGATGTATAGTGACTATGCTTAGCATTCAGCAGCAAGTAGAGTTGGAGAATGGAAGACAATCAGCCTCTCTCATTAATAATTCCTACAGATAAAGTTCAGATGTTCATTTTTATCTATTGACATTTTTAAGTCCTCAGTCCCATTGCTTTTAACACTATGAACAGTGTCTTTGGTAGAGTGCTGTATGAAACTCAAAAGAATTAACAAAACAAGGCCCAGAACAGTTTCACTTTCCACTGATCTTGCAGTAAGTAGTCCAACAGAAACTCAGCCTTCTATAAAAATCAAAGATGAAAATGGAGGGGAGACAGGAAGAGAAAGCAAAAAGCAAACCATGAAGGTCCTTTTCTGTTGCAGCTGCTTACAGGCTCCAGGACCATCACGACACGCTCAGGAGAATGAAGCAACTGGGTTACTGTTAAAGGCTAACTTGAGTCAAGTATAAGATAGGACAACTTCAGGCTGCTCTTGATGATGTTTGAAGAACAGATAAATCCTTAGAAGAATCTCTCCAACTTTTCACATCAACAAATAGCACATAGAATAACCTCAGAAACTCCCCACATTCCTCCTCCAAATAATAGATCTCAAGCACAGCTTTGCATTACTGCCTCTTTTCCTCTGTACATCACAGGGGACGTACAAGGTAAGACTTAGCAGTAAGAACACCACTTCTTAGGAGTTGACAGGTCTGAGATAAACTTTACTCTTAGATGCACATAATTTCCACCCCCCCACCCCTCAACTGGCTTCAGGTGCGACATGAAATAGACCAAATCTCCACATATTAATTTGTTTGGTTTTTAAATTTAATAAACAACAACTTAAAGTAAACAACCAACCAGGAGGCAGCAGAGAAACCTGTGTCTTACTGTAAAAGAGCAAGACAAACCAAAAAGCTTTTTGCCCCTTCCATCCGACGTAGCCAACTCTGGAGCAAACAACTACAAAATAAACTAAGGTCTGCATCTGTCTTCACAATCTGCTTATTTTCTTGTGACTTTACAGATGCCATGTCCCTGATAAAAATACAAACAGATGCACTTTCCCCTCCCAGTTGCTCTGGAAAATACTGCTACCATCAAGGAAAGCTGACAGAGAGAAAAAAAAAAACAACCACCAAACCAAACACTGACCCGCAAAAGGTTGAAAGGCAGAAAGATTTTAAAGATGAGACTGTGAAAGCGAAGTGCTCTCTGTAATATCTGTCATTTAGAGTAACTTCAAGTCAAAGCCAATAGAAAATGTTTGCAGATTCGTATGTTGATCTGACTATCCTCCTTGGCTATTTTGCTTAAAATAACATTCATTAGGCAAAACTGCTGCTTTGGAGACTTAGGGCCTAAGAAAGTACCACAAGATAAGGAGAAGTCTGCCAGTTTGACCAAGCCTGCGCTGCTGCAATGGCAGAGGCAGCTAGGCAGCTATGCTGAAGCATTTGGTTGGCAAAGCCACTCTGAGTGATTGGCAGAGGGCACCAATGCCTCGCTTGGATCAGCAGATGCTGCTGACACTTAGACCTATCACCAGCAGAAAGGACAATAAAAGAAGAGGCAACAACCTCGTCAAGAGGTGGGAGCTGGGAAGGGAGCAGGATAGCACTCCTCATTGAAAGCTGTCTTTGTCAGCATGCCATTGCTACCAAAGAAAAAAGCAAAGCACCATCAGTATAATAATTTATAAAGGTCTTCAGCCATTTTGATTCAACACATTGATGTATTAATGAGGAAATTAAGTTTTTAACAGTAGAAACAGGCATTTCAGTTTCCAGACCTTTTCTAACCGAAATGCTTCTCTAATTCTGTAAGGCCGTTCTGGGGTTTTGGTTGAACAATACTGTTTTATTCAGAGTAAAACAGAAAAAAAAAAGAGAGCATTCTGTGATTTCCACATGTAAAACTGGGGTGCCCTGACAAGGAGCAGCAGCATCATGAATCTGAACAGAGAGCTGTGTACTTTACCTGACTGTCCAAATAGCAAGCAAATCCCTGTTTTGCTCTCTCTAGGTTCATAAGAGCCTGATTCATCCTGTTCATCAGTTTACACCATCTTCTGCTCTGTTTTTCTTGACCTCTTCCTCCCTGTTGGGCTTTATTGGTATTGCCAATGAGAAGAAATAAAAAAAAATCAAGCACACAAGCTTTGTGTGCTTGATACTGACCTTAAAAAGACTAAACAAGAAGAACCTTTCCAGTCTGAAGGCAGCACATGGAACTTAGGGATCCCTCTGGGCAGGATCAGCCTCATGTTTAGTAAAACACGGGAAAGAATACAAAGGCATCACATGCTCCATAGGACCTAGTGCCCACTGCAATGTGTGGGTGGGGGAATAGCAATTAAAGAGAAAAATAACAAGAAAATGAAGGAGCAGACCATGGTGGTTAGCTCTAACCTATGAATCAGAATCACTGTGACACTCTCTTTGCTCTTGCTGGTCTCCTTGGGTTGGAAATCCAGACCTTACGCTAATAAGCTAGGAGGACCTGGCCAAGGTATGAAACCAAGCCTGCAAACTGTTCCAGGGGTTTTGAACTTAGAGGGAGTCAATGTGAGTTGCAGAGCTACCCTGCTCCTTCACTTTGTAGGACTGTCTCAGAACAAACAGGAGAACTCCAGTTCTCCAACATCTACTAGGGACTGTCCTCCACCTCATCAAATTTACTGATCACAGAATTAACCAGGTTGGAAAAAGACCTTGGAGATCATCGAGTCTCACCTAACACCTTCTAATTAACTAAATCATNCGGGTGCCTAGGAGAAAAGACCAACCCCTGCCTGTCTACAACCTCCCTTCAGGTACTTGTAGAGAACAATAAGGTCTGCCCTGAGCCTTCTCTTCTCCAGGCTGAACACCCCCAGCTCCCTCAGCTCTCCTCACAGGGCTGTGCTCCAGCCCTCCCACCAGCCTTAGTGCCCTTCTCTGGACACATTCAAGCATCTCAACACCTTCCTTAAACTGAGGGGCCCAGAACTGGACACAGTGCTCAAAGTGTGGCAGAACCGGTGCTGAGTACAAGGACAGAAGGACTTCCCTTGTCCTGCTGGCCACACTATTCCCAGTACAGGCCAGGATGCCATTGGCCTTCTTGGCCATCTGGGCACACTGTTGGCTCATGTTGAGCTGCCATTAACCAGTACCGCCAGGTCCCTCTCTGCCTGGCTGCCCTCTAGCCACTCTGTCCCCAGCCTGTAGCACTTCATGGGGTAGTTGTGGCCAAAGTGTGATGTGGCGTGTTGGAGCAGGTACCAAACAGGTCAGGGAGCAGCAAAGCTCCAGTGGTAAATGCTGGTAGCAATCCTGCCTCTCTCAGTCTCGGCCAGAGCCATTTGTGAAGTTTGCTCCTGTCTCAACACTGCCCTCAAGTACTGGGAGAGGCCATATGTATGATGATTCTTTCTTTTCCCTCTGGTTTTTAGCCCCTTATGTTATATGTAGATCTTGATAATGTCAAACTGCAAAGATGAAAAAAATAAATAATCTGAAAAGAAAAAGCAGTCCTTGGTATCATGTCTTTAGAAACCTTGAAAGATTGCTTTGAAGGAGCTGCCCACAAGAATTTTCTGAATCTGAGGAAGGATAATTCCATCTAACATTCATGAGAAAATCACACCAAAATCAGACCTCGATGCCAGACCAGATAGCCTTTTTAGGGCTATCTCCATAAAACCAAAAGCCAATTCAAGACTTCTGGCAACTAGTTGAAATTCTGTATTATTTGATCTCTGGCCACATTAAAGCTAAACTTGATACTTTGCTCAACACAAAATGAACCATAACCTCAACCATCCAGTAAATTTTGTTACATGAAGAAAAGAGCCAAGCAGGCCATTTTTCAGATTCCCAGCCAAGGAGGAGATGTGCTCCAGTGTGTCTCTGATTTGTGGTTTAGGGCAAGGCCAGTGTGAGCAGTCCTGGCTAACTACTGGCATCAAATGCAAATGTTACCCACTTGGAGGTACAGGCAAAACATGCAGGCCTGTCCTATCACCTCATCTCCCTACTTAGACCAGTTGCAAGCTGGTTGGACAAGATGAGACAGTAGAGGAAGGCAGAAATTAAGAATACAAGGGAAATTTCCTACTGCATGTCTCCTCCCATTCACAGCACAACAGATCTTCAGTGAGGCTGCAGCTGAGAGATTAGCTGCCTTTGCTAGCTGTTGGTACAGTTTTTGGAAGAGGAAGTCCTGGTGGGGGTTGCAAGAAGACCTGTGCAATGCACAGTACTGCTGAAGTGACCTAGCATAGGTCTCTGAATAGCTAAGTTCACTGTAAGAGTTTCGTAGTCCCATAAATTGCAATTTCACTTTGCCCAAGGCAGAAGCATGAGCTCAGAGAAGGAGGCAGGCTGCAGGGAAGGCACTGACAGCCTAGCAGCCTGCCACCAGACCATGGAGAAGGAAAGGGATAATAAAATAGACCTAAGGCAACTTGCTTCAAGCTCTGTACACAGGTAACACTGGCCAGTCTGTGTGACACCTGCCTGAGGACAACTGAAGAGGGCCAAGGACCTCACCACCCACCTTACACTTCTGCTGTGCTGCAGCAGAGCTCTGATTCTGCCCACAGCCAGTCCTCAACTCATTCATGGCCAGCCTGGCCACTTAGACTGGCAGTTTGGACAGTTTTGCTCCAGCCAGTTCCTCTTGACCATATTCCTTCCCTGAGCTCTCAATCTTGTGCTATCGCAAGATCTCAAGGACAAACTTTCCAATGGCTTGGCTTCTAGTCTCTTCTAACAGCCCAGGGTTTTTCTTATAAATCAAGAACAGCCAGGCCCTGCCACATGTCAGCCCCTCTGGGGAGCAGGATGTCAAGCAGCCACAGGAGTCTCCAAGGACTGTCAGACACAGAAAGTCAGGACCTTCCTGGTTTTGAGAAAGCTACTGTTCAACCTTTCCCTCCCCTCTCCGCAAGATCAGCAATCCCAGTTGTATCATTTTCTTAACAAGATGCACACTTGCTTTTTATCTTCATGAATTTGTTGAGCAGTAAGAGTTCAGACACTTGCTCACTTTCACAGAAGTTGCAAACATTTAAGGCTTGTGGATCACCATCAGATTTGGTCAAAAGACTCAAAAGCTACTAAGAGGACAGACGCCATCCTTGAAAAAGTCCAGTTTTTCCTTTCCCTCTTGCATTCTTGTCCCTCCCCTACTAAGACAGTTTTATGATTAACTTACTCTGAATACATCCTAAAAGCAGATGTAAAAAATTGTACACTAGAGAAATGTTAATATTGGCAGTTACTCGCATTCCCTTCCAGGAGCTCACAAAACTCTGTAAATCCCTCGTGACAGGACCTAAACGGAGTTACGAACTCATTGCTATCTTTTCAGCAATACAAGAAACAAAGCAGAAATCGATGCACTATTCTTCATAGCCTTGGAATATTTGCTTGGAACCATCACTGATTCAAGAACAGCCCATCAAAAAGTTATTCTGGTGCCCTTATTAACTTTTTTTTTTTTTTTTTACTCTAACATTCTCATTTTCTGTCACACAACACCATGATTTTTTCATGTTAGTTTTGTCCTGTTACCAGAGCAAACCATTCATTTTTAACTGTTGGTTTTGGCATAGGAGTTCCTAATGGAAATGTGTTTTCAGCAGTAGGACCAAACAATAGAAAAGTCTCTTTAAACTGGCAGGTTATGAGGAGAACCATCTGTTATTAAATTTAAATCACAGTGGCTCTGTTTCAGAAATGCAGAGACTTTGCTAACTCTGCAGTCGAGGCACTGGCAGCATTGCAGGTGAGCAGCTACTTGACTCAAAGCCCTACCTGAAACCAGCATGACAAAATGGTACCTTTATTCCAGCCTAATTTGATAACAAGGAATAGAATCACAACATTATTTAAGATGGGAAAGAGCTTTAAGTCATAGAATCATAGAATCAGACAGGGTTGGAAGGGACCACAAGGATCATCTAGTTCCAACGCCCCTGCCATGGGCAGGGACACCTCACACTGGATCAGGCTGTCTACAGCCTCATCCAGCCTGGCCTAAAACACCTCCAGGGACAGGGCTTCCACCACCTCCCTGGGCAACCCCTTCCAGGATCTCACCACCCTCATGGTGAAGAGCTTCTTCCTAACATCCCGTCTGAATCTACCCATTTCTAGCTTTGTTCCATTCCCCCCCAGACCTATCACTACATGGCATCCTAAAATGTCCCTCCCCAGCTTTCTTGTAGGTCCCCTTAAGATACTGAAAGGTCACAATGAGGTGCCTTCTCATCTCCAGACTGCAAAAGTCCTGCTGTAATACAACAAAGTATTTTCCCAGTAAAGCTTTTCTGAGTGCTTCAGTCACGATTTGGGGGTGAACAATTTAGATATTTACATTCTGATAAAAGAAATCAAATATACAGAAACTAGTGAAAAATTGGAACATCACCAGACTCCATCCTTTGAACTACATTTACAACTGAATAAAGCAAATATTTTGAGTTAAAATCATAATGAAAGTACAAGCTTTAGGAGTTAAAATCATAATGAAAGTGCAAGCTTTAGGAGTTAAAATCATAGTGCGAGTGCTTCATTCAACACAATAGAAAAGTCAAGTTTCATCATCTGCTTGATTGACTGTTACAGGGCACTTTAGCTGCTCTCCGACTTCCACCACAGAACTAATGTGAATTCTACACAGCAGCCAGGATTTCAGAACCTGGAATAACACTGGAGAGAATGATGAGGACAGAATCAAAACAGCCTTTGGTGTAAGACTTTGAAGCCATCTCTCCACCCTAGATGAAGTTACCAGGAATTGCTCTGTTCTTTCTGTCATTAATCAACCCTTTCTCCCCCCCACCTTTGCACCAGTTCCTCTCAAGTGCAGCCAGAGATTATCAAACCCTGTGATAGCCTTTTAACAGCTTGGCCAGCTGAAAAAAAAAGAGAACACTCTCTCAAGTTCTACTGCTATCACCACTGCATGAGCTGACGTCAGGCTGTTGTTTACTGGAGATGGGACAGTGCCAATTTCCACTGAGCTGAAGACAGCCACGTCCAGCCTCTTTTGGCTGTGCACAAATTAAGAACAAACTCCTTGTGTGTTTGCATGCACACACACATAGGGAAGGGAAAGAGTGTTGAGAGTCTGGTTTACTTGTGGGCATACATCAATGTGGGAGAAAGGCAACTTGATTTTCCAGTGCCATGCCGGAAGTAAACAAACAAATGACAACGCCCCCTGACAACGAAGATAAAAAAGCAGCATCACTCCATCTCCTCTGAGAAACTTCAGAGGAGAGAAAAAGAAAAGGGAAATAGAATCATAGAATCATTTGGGGTAGAAAAGACCTTTAAGATGGTCAAGTATGACCACTATGTAATCTGCCAAGCCTGGTGCTAAACCATCTCCCTCAGCACCACATCTCTGCCTGTTTGAAACACCTCTAGGGATGGGGATTCAACCACCTCCGTGGGGAGACTATTCCAGTGTTTGTGAATCCCAAATACTGACAGTTTCCTTGCAAGAGCTATTACAGTATGGATGAAAATGCTAGCAAAAACACAACAGAGTAAAAGAACGCTTGGGATGCCCCTACAGTCCCTAAGAAGCAGCGTACACAATTAGCTAAAAAAAAACCAAACAAACAGTGCTTGTCCATCCATAAAAGGATTGAGTTGAAGATTTGACTACTTGATGGCACAGAAGAAACGGCTACATTTTACTAGGACTATTAAATAAGTTTTCAGAGTAACTGCATCGAAAGCCCCAGGTCAGTGTTAAATAAAATGACTTAATTAAAATTTGCTATATGAAAATATGCCAAAACATATTAACAGTTGAGAGAAAGGAATCTAACCAAGCCTGACTTTTTCATAACATTTTTTCACTTGCATTATTCCCTGTAAAGGAGCAGATTTTATTTGTGAGTGTGTGCACACAGACTGGAAGGGAGAGAACATAGCACAGTATCAAGTGCTGCTTTCAAGCATAACTCTTATACATTACAAATATCATCATCTTGATGGCTCTAAGAAAATATTTGAAGTTTTAAAAGTTATAGTACCATTTCTGCCTGGAAAAACACTCCAGCGTATTTGAATTTGAGGAACTGGAGCACCTACTTTATGAGGAAAGGCCATGAATGACCAATCCTCATGGCTAAGGAGGCCAGTGACATTCCAGGATGCATGAAGAGGAGCGTGGTCAGCAGGTTGAGGGAGATTCTCCTTCCCTTCTGTACACTGCCCTGGTGAGGCCTCATCTGTAATACTGCATCTAATTCTGGGCTCTGCAGTTCAAGAAGACTGAGGAGAAAGTCCACCAGAGAGCCTCTAATGTGATGAGTGGACTGGAACATTCACCTTACCAGGAAATGCTGAGGGAGCTGGGGCTGTTTAGCTTGGAGAAGAGCAGACTGAGGGAGGCAGAGCAGTAGCTAAAGGGTGAGTCTCAGGAGGATGGAGCCAGACTCAGTGATGTCCCTTGCCAGGACATGGGGCAATGGACACTAAATGCAACACAGCAGGTTCCAAATAAGCATAAGGAAAGGATTATTCTCTGTGAGAGTGGAAGAGCACCAGGACAGGCTTCCCAGAGAGGCTGTACAGTCTCCATCTCTGGAGGCATTCCAAAGCCACCTGGACATGAAGATCTTCATATGCACACTAACTTGGTCTCCTGATGACCTTAACTCACTTTTGTCCCATCTTTTCATGGAACTTCATTCCAGTTTAAACAGCTTCTGTAAAGCTTCTGTTGAATCAACTATCAGGGGAGTTTTACAGCCCAGTAATACTGCTTGGTGGGTTAACTGCAAACAACATAAATAAGCATTTTCTTCCCTGTTTAGGAACATCTCCCCCCAAACACCAGTGACACGGTAAACACAGAAAAATATGTAAAATTGATAACTTGAGCTACCAAAACCAGTGAGCTCAGCTCCTTAGGTCCAATGTTCTACATTTACATTTATCAAGCCACCTGTTAGAAAGGGAAAAAAAAAAAAGTGTGTGTATGTATATATATAAGAAGTTGAGAATCAGCACATCCATCTCAACCCTCAAGATAAGCAAACCATGAAAGTCAAAATATTTAACGTTTAAGAGGAAATATGAAGAAGGCTCATTGGTTACAGCATGCAAGTTAGTCAAGACCTTGCTGACTGCCTTCACAAGAGCAATTTCCATCACTGCTGGATAGGCACTAAATTGATACAGTATTAGACAAAATACACGCTGCCTTTCTAGTCTGTGACAAATTTTGAGGGCTGATGACAATTTTCAGTATGAAAGTTTGGTCACTTTTACTCTGAAATGATACATGGCATGTCCTTATGTTACTGACTGTCTCCTCTTGATCAATTATCTTTGAGCCTGTGTGGAGGAGAAATACTAGACAGGATATCACCACCTAAACCAAAACTGAGAACTGGCATTTTGAAGTCTAGACACAGTTTCCTCTTTTGGAAGTATTCTGATCTCTGTATCTTCCTCATGTAACCACACTGGGGTAAAGCTTTCTCAAGGTGGCCTCATTTAGACCTTCTGTATACAGACAACATTTCAATCCAGCACTTATTTCTTCAAAGAAGAATCAAACATTAATAACTTGATCAATAACTACACAGAAGCAGCAATACTTAAAGTAACACTTTCATCTTTTGCTGTCAAAGGAAGTCCAGAACAAGGCCACGAAGATGATCAGAGGGCTGGAGCACCTCTCCTACAGGGAGAGGCTGTTGAGCCTGGAGAGAAGGCGGCTCCAGGGAGACCTTATAGCAACCTTCCAGTACCTGAAGGGGACTACGAGAAAACTGGGGAGGGACTTTTCACAAGGACTTGTAGTAATAGGATCAGAAGGAATGGATTTAAGAAGGAACAGGGGAGAGTTAGACTGGATATTAGGAAGAATTTCTTTACAGGAAGGATGCGGAGACACTGGAATAGGTTGCTCAGGGAGGTTGTGCATGCCCCCTTCCTGCAGGTGTTCAAAGCCAGGTTAGACAGGGCATTGAGCAACCTGGTCTAGTGGAAGGTGTCCATTGCCATTATAGGGTGGATGAAACTAGATGATCGTTAAGGTCCCTTCCAACCCGAACTATGATTCATGTCTCGGGATACAACACAAATCACAGATACTGTTGAGACATTTCAAAGACCTCTCAGTATTTCACACAAATTCCTTACTCCACTCTTCCTTAACATGCCTCTGGTGCTCTTTAAAACATTGCTGAGCACACACATTGGCAAGAGAGTGTTTGTAAGGTGTTTCCAGTTGGGCTCATGAGGCTTTCTGTTCTATATCAAAGCACTGATGATCAGTAACAAACTTCATATAGGCTTGCCAATGTGAGCTGTGCCACACAGGCTGATTGACCTTTTGCCCTTCAGGTGAATTGGAAGGGACTTGCATTTTTCCCTTTGTAAAGCTGGCACCAGCCTGTTCGGCATTCATGTGCTTGAAATTTCTCTCTACCTAGCTCCAGCACCTACTGGAAATCCACTTTTGTGCATTTTGCTTCCCAATGCACTGCAGAGCCTTAAAGACTTGTTTTAAACAAAGTAACCCCTCAAGAACACCGTTTCTGTGGTGATCATGGTACTGTGTTCTCCAGCTTCCTCTTTTTTAACTCCTGCATGTGTTCTGTGCTTTGCAGTTTGCTCTGATGACAGGCATTCAGAATGTATGATTGCATATATTATCCACACATATCTCTATTATCTATGCATGGTTATACTCCTTGGGCTGACCCCCTCCATCTAATGTTGCACTCTCTGTATGTATTGCAAATTGGTTTAGCCTCTGTCTGCAGTCAGTCTGTATGCTTTGACCTTTGCTTAGCTGTGCTCTTCAGCTCTTTTACTGTTTTCATTAGGGAATCATTTGGAGTTGCCTTCCACATGCACTCTGCTCTTTGGAAAATAAAAACAACAGCTCTGTTTTTCACTGTGACTGACTTCGAGTTTTAACTGTCTGTTAAAAATGCTGTTAAGTTTTTAGGTCTGGAGAACTACTTCAAGTGTGTGCACAGCACTGCTCTGAATAAGGGAGCTGAACAGTTTTAATTATAACCCCTTGATCCAGGATTAATTCTAGTTGTTCATGCAGTGAGTGGCAGGGGACTACAGCTACCTTTCTTCTGCAGGTAAATCTGTCCCATGTTACGCTCAACTAAATACAGATTCAAGAAGCCTAAAATCAGCTGGAATTCAAGGAACAGCCTTTAAGATTCCTGTTTCTCTAAGAGTAGAAAGCTTGCTGTCAATCATAGAATCATAGAATGATAGAATGGTTTAGGTTGGAAGGGACCTCAAGGATCATCCAGCTCCAACCCCCTGCCATAGGCAGGGACACCTCCCACTAGAGCAGGCTGCTCAAGGCCTCATCCAGCCTGGCCTTAAATGCCTCCAGGGAGGAAGCATCCACAACCTCCCTGGGCAACCTGTNTATATATACTGTACTATAGTATATAGTATATACTATATAGTATATGTACTATATATACTACTATAGTAGTATATATACCTACTATATATACTACCTATATACTACTATAACCTAGGGAAGTTTACGCAATTCAGAATACATGGGTTTAGGATACCCAAAATATTATCTCCCTCTCTGGATATATTCAAGACCTGCCTGGATGCANCGAAGCCTATACTACTATATATACTACTATAACCTAGTAGCATATAGTAGTATATATACTACTATATATACTACCTATATACTACTATACTATACTACTATAGTAGTATATATACCTACTATACTATACAGTATATACTATAGTATATACTATATATACTGTACTATAGTATATAGTATATACTATATAGTATATGTACTATATATACTACTATAGTAGTATATATACCTACTATATATACTACCTATATACTACTATAACCTAGGGAAGTTTACGCAATTCAAAATACATGGGTTTAGGATACCCAAAATATTATCTCCCTCTCTGGATATATTCAAGACCTGCCTGGATGCAGGTGATCCAGTGTAGGTAATCCTGATCTAGCAGGGGAGTTGGACTAGATGATCTTTTGAGGTTCCTTCCAGCCTCTAACATTCTGTGGTTATTTTTTCCACCTTTGGTTCAAATGAACTGTGCTAGTTTAACAGAGGCCTTTCCCTATAACATAGAAGTGAGGGAAAGCAACACAAAAAAAAAATCTCTCAAGGTTGCAATAAGGAGTTCAAATAAGAGTTTAATATAAATGAGATAACATAATGCACAATTACCTTAGCCTATTGGCAGAAAAAGTACAGCAGAAAGCAACAGCAAGCAGAAAGCCAGTGAGCTACTACCTCATCCTTCCTCATCTGATTGCCATCTCAGTGGAAGAAGCCAATACCCAAAAACCTGGAAGCCAAAAGAGCAACTGGAACAAGAAGCCTCTCAAGCCCCACAACACTTTGCTCCAGCCAGAACTAAGGCAGGATGGTTTTGAATAACAGAAGCAAATTTTCGACTTAACCTGTGACATTAACCTATGACTTTGGCTCAGCCAAAGTTAATCACAGCTCTAATAATTTCTATCACACAATCAGAAAATCATTTTGATTGGAAAAGACCTTCAAGATAATCAAGTCCAACCACTATCTAATTCTATGAAATTTGGTGCTACACCATTTCCCTTCTGTGTCCTGTCTGCATCTCACTACTCTCCACTTTGTTAGCAGTCAACATTCCCAGATCTTTTCGTACTGGACAGTTCCTGACCTCCAAAGTACCAAGAGACACGGATCACTGCTGTGGTCTTTTGGGTTAGAGTGCCTTGGTGCTGCCAAAGACAATTTCCTTACTTGAGCTTCTTTGAGTTTCCAAGTTTTTGAGATTCACAGGTTCAGCCTCATTTTTATCTGGCAGAACATACTTTTGATGGCTTCTCCGTACAGACTTTATGTCTAGTAATATCAAGAAAACAAAAGTTTTGGTAGGTGAGCATACCAGCTGTGATCAGTGATACACAGGAAGCATTGAAAAACCACGGGGAGCCCTTAGTGATGAGTGAGAACGCTGTGCCTCAGAGCCTATGCTAGCGCACCGCGCAGAGCTATCCAAAAATGTACAGCAAAGCAAGTCTGAAAAGGCGGCGTTCAAATGTTGGCTATGAAGATCTTAATTCAACCTGGAAGGTTTGGCTCTACTCTGATCCCAACAAAAACTCTCAGAAGTTACAAAACTCAAGCCATGAGGGTCTTTTGCAAGTGCCTGCATACAGCCTCGGCATAATTCCAGGTCAGGCTGGCTGACTTTTTTTTTTTTGGTCACAGTCAGCAACACAAGCCAGAAAAGTACTCCTACTGCCAGCTTCTCTTTCCACAGGCATCAAAAAACTAAAATGGACTATGTGAACTTGTCAATTGTTTATCCAGAAGCTTGCCAGGACTTCCTGGAACACGGAGGACACAGAGGGGCTTTGCACCTTCGGTGCTTCTCAGTTGAATCAGAAACACGTCATGAGCGCACTGCAGTAGAGTTACACAATCAAATTTGATGCTGTACTGAGTACTTAGTCTCCTTCTTACCACACTGCATAGATGTGTGCTGAGCGACATGGTTTAGTGTCAGACTTGGTAAGGTTAAACAATGGTTGAACTTGATCTTGATGGTCTTTTCCAAAAAGACAATTCCATGAGTCTATGCCCTTTCTTGCACACAGTGTAGGAAACCAGTCCCAGAGCAACCTTGGTAACCCAGGTGCTTGGTTCTCAGTTAAAAAAAAAAGGCTTTCATTTATACCGTTCCCTAATATCTTCAGGGACAAGAGGCTCAAGGTCATTGCAGGACCAAAGGCCTCAAGTCAGAAGAACAGTGCAACTTGTCTTTCCATGAACCAGCCGACTTTCATGTGCTGTGGCCGTGGTGGAAGGAGACACAGGCAGAGCACAGCTATCAGAACACTCAGCACAGACATGACACTGACCCCACACAGCTTCTGATGCCTGTGCTTGTTAAGATGCCAGGGCTGTATATAGTTAAATACCCCAGGGTGAGGGGAAAGCCCCAGTGATTTTCAAACCACAGCTGCTACACCATTTGTACAGTGGAGAAAAGCCTTGGTAGGTAGAAAGGCACAGAAGGAGCTGGCAAAGGATTGCAAATTCTCCTTTGCTGTCCCTTTCCTAGGCAGTGGCAGATGATTTTGCTGCAGTCTCAGGTGTCCTGAACAATAGCCAGGGAGCCAGCCCCCGTTTTGGTGGTACAAAAGAAATTGGCTTTCTGGGGAAGAGGCAGAGACAAGTCAAGCCAGTTCCAGACTGTCACTTTTCCTACTGGCTCATTCTGCTCAAATCACAAGCTGGAAAAACTGGAAAGGTAAGCAGTCCAAATTAATGGGAACATCAAGTGAACTGGTTTGTTTATGTATTGGTTTAACTGGAACAGGGAGCACAAATCCAGCTTTGGGCACTAGTTTTGTAGACATTCCCTTCACTTACTTTCCACCCAAGAAAGCTGTGTGAAGATCTCAATTATTTTCTGGTCTGCTCTCAAAACACAACTGGTAGGAAATAATCAATTTAAGCCTAACGATTACAAAAATCCCCAGGTATATATTTACAGTTCATTTCTGCAGACTTCACCAGGTGCTCAATTGCATTTCATCCTTAAGAGCAAACAAGGGCTCCTG
Organism: Tricholaema leucomelas; assembly: GCA_013400475.1. NCBI lineage: Eukaryota > Metazoa > Chordata > Aves > Piciformes > Lybiidae > Tricholaema lacrymosa > Tricholaema leucomelas. The sequence goes on from WAAF01016877.1 coordinate 971,308, forward strand.
CAGATTAGACCTTCCCAGCAGAGCTGTTGCAGATGAGCAGATTGTGGTGTCCTGCTATCACTGAGACTGCAGCAGTACAAGGATTCTGCTTACTAAACACAGTAAGTTAAAGTAAGCACCACAAAGGGAAGAGAAGAAGAATGGATCTTGCACATCATTCTTAAACCATTTTATAAGTGCAGGATGGGCCCATATTCTGCAGACAGGGAAACTAGGGCATAGTGGCTTTGCAACAAAACTGAGAGGAAGAGCAAGTGTCTAATTCCCCTGTACCTCAGGGCTGACCATCCCCACCTCAAATCCATATAATCAACAATCCCAGAAACCAGCTTCTTCTGTCTGACCTGAGTGAGAACAGAAACAAGTCCAACCACCTTGCACAGCTTAAGACTACAGTATGACATAACTGCAAGTCATTGCCATTTAAAGGTTAAAAAAACCCACAAAACCAAACAAAACACACAAGTCCACACTTGCCAAGCACATCTCCATTGTCCACTACTGAGTTTCAATGACAACTGCTGCATCTTGGAGAGCTCTGTAGTGATAAAGATACTACACTTCTTCTGCAGGACCAGAAATCAGAGATTGTCACTTATCTATATAAAAGGTACATGAAGAAAAATATCCCACAGCCTTGCTGGCTAACACAGCAATGAAAACTTTGGATGCTCAGCACACAGAAATTTGCTTGTTACACTATATCCCATTGGTCAGCACGCTAAAAATCTCCACACAAGATTTCTGGCTTTCCCAGTTAAGCTTACAGACAAAAAGCCTTTTTTTGCCTTTAATGACACCACCATTTAATGCAAAGATGTGATGAGTTCCTATCTCACTGTGGTCCCACAATGGTAAGTCATTATTCACTGAACTTCACTTTTTGATATATGAGGAACAGCAACATACACGTAAATAGCTCTATTTAAACTGGCCCTATAGTTGAAACAAATCATTCCAAGAACAGCACTGCATTACAGTCAGAACTGCTCAAAAGCTTAGGATACAATATTCTTCAGCATTCACAGAGCTTAATATCATCAAACAGAAATTACTCACGTTTATGTATCTCTCATTAAGTCAAAGTTCCTCCAAACAAGAGGATGACTGATAGTCAGAGATTACCAGGATAGTGAGAGATCACACTGTATGGCCACAAGCAAGCCTAAGAGGGCTCAGTTTACCTCCCAGCTGAGTGTGCTGGGAATGCTGCAAAGCACCCTCAGAGCCCAAGCATCTAACTCGTCCAATAGCCGGACCTGTCTGGTGCTGATGGCTAACAGAGCATTGCCTGCTCCTAGACTACAAGGGCAATGCAAGCTTTCAAACTTCACACAAGGGGAAAACCAAAACAAACAACTCCTCCAAAAAACACCCACAAAAACAACACAACAAAAACACAAAATCAAAACAACCAAAAAACCCCACACAGTCGGAGAACAACATACTCACCAGTGCAGCTTCAGGTCTCTCCTCTACCCCTCCCACTTACCATTTAGAAGGTAAATGCTGTGAGGACCTTTCCAGGAATAAGCAGCAACACTTGGATCAGGATCTACATTCAGTCTAACACTGATGGGATTATCTTAAGAATTCAAACAGGACCTATGTTAGAGGTGGCGAGTCCCATTGGGTATGTCTCAGAACACTCTGGAAAGTGAATGAGGTCATTGGCCTGGCCTGTTCACTACTAGATTCCTACATGAGATGCTCATGGCACACTGATGTCACAGGAAAGGAGGAGCTGGATTCGCATGCCCTAAACTGCACCTAAATCTCTTTATCCTTTATTTCCTTCCAGTTGACTTTTGGCCTTCAAGCACAGAGCCATAGGTGGAAATTAGGCCACAAGAACCTGGTTTTCAGCCTCTCAGCAAGCGGAAATACCCACAAGTGACTCAGACTAGAAGAGATCCAACATGTTACAGAAGAAAATCCACCTGCTGAGTATACACATACAAACACACAGCAATGCAATTCTTCTCTGCCTCAGGGGTCCTCAGGCTTTGAACTCTGACCTGCCAAAGAAAACCAGAGCTGATTTTATATATGCAGAGCATGTTGCAAATGGACACTGAAATGTGCAGTGTGAACCTCCACCTGCTGACCACTCTCTGCAGGATTCACAAGCCAGACATTGTATGTATCACCCCTTAACCCTACTACCACTGTATTGCTTGTCTAAGACAAGCTACTGAAATGCCTCCAAGAGCATGGGGAGTGTTACCTCTTTTCCATAGCTGTTATGTATCAAGCAAGAGCGTAAGCAGATAATACCTCAGGCAAAGGTAAGAAAAATGGCAGAATTAAAGTAGCCAAATATTTTTCACACACAAGCACACCCCTTGAAAGAAGCCAGAAATGCTAATCTTGTTTATTACACCATAGTATAAACAGCAATCACAAAGCTAAAGAAAGTACCAAAACATACCTGCCTGAAGGGTCTTCTCCAGGCTATTCTGTATCAGAGGAAAGATAAAAGCAGAAGCTTCAGACATAGCAAAAGAAAAGCTCTCCCCAGATACCAAGTCCAGCACTAAGCCCTAACACAAAGGAGTATTTCCCTCTCCCTGGCAGAGTGGCTTTTTACAACACTCACATCCCCGCTCCAGAGGACCCTCTGGAAGCACTATGGGAGGGAGCACACATACAGTCTCTCTCACAGCGTTCAGCTTCAGCAGCACAGGTGGGTTTTGCAGTCCCTGCCTGCAGTCACAACAGCTCACAAGGAGAGTGGCACAGCCTCAGAACAGGACCTCTGCTGCTGCAGAAAGCCTACAGAATCCATGAGCCTTCTCACTCTCCCTCACACCCAAAAATACACTAGGGAATAGGCCAGTACTTCACACTCCTGAGCTCAGCATGCTGCTGTCTAGAGACTGGCAATAAGAGATGTTAAGAACAGGGTGGTATATTAAACCTACTCACCACAAAGCATCAACAAAGAGTTCCTCCATCCACAAGCTAAGGCAAGAACCTGTCTTTCAAAATGCCAAAGTTCCTCACTTTGTGTACAAGGCACTTCCAGCTGTGCTCACAAGTCCCTTTCTTCCCACCAGCAGAGCAGGACTCGGCTCCTTCAGGTAAGACATACTGATGACTTCCTGTCTGCCATACCCACTCCAACCTAAGTTGGCTGAGGTCTTGCAGGAGCAGTATCCTAAACCTTCCAATCATCCTGTGTGGAATGGAGAGATGACTCTCAGCTTCTGCAGTGGAAACAAGCCCACCTTGCAGAAGAGACACTAGCTAAAATGCAGAGCAGCAATGGGGAGCACAGAGGCTCTTCCTGTTGACAGAAAGTGTCACTGGTCCAAGTAACAGCTCATTAGAAGCACCAGAGGCTCTGGGGACAGGCAGCACATCCTATACTCTCCTCTACCTCATTTCCGACAATCCTTCAACAGAAGGAAACAGCAAAGGCATGTCCAATTCCACAAACATATGTTTTGCAAGTTTCAAGAGCACTTCAAGAAGCTTCAGAAGTGCATTCAGCTTCTACACTGAGGTTTGAACTGCATATTGAGCTGGTCACTGCTGCCAGGTGAGGACATCTCCAGTCATGTGCAGCAACAGAGAAAGGTAACAACAAAAGCTCAGTACTGACATGAAGGGGTCTGTCTTTCTACTGCTCATTCTGACACCACAATGAACAATCCTCTACCAGAACATAGGCAATAAAATTCTTTCTTAGCACAGAAACATTTGGTCAGAAACAAAACAAGGTCTTCTCCCACACTTGATGTTACCAAGGCAGTGCTAGAAGCTTTGCTACTCATCTTCCTATACTTGAGGATGTTCCACAAGTACTCCTCTGCTCCCATCCACTCCATGCCACACTCTAGTAAAGAAAATCAGCTCTTGGGCCGCCAAGGAGGCACCAAAACCATAAGCACACAATGTGAAACTGCCCTATTTGTGTGTCCTGAGGACTGGCTCTACACACTGGTGCCTGAAGAGCAAGCATGTTGTAAAGGCATTATGTTTCCAGTGGCAAGATGGATGGGAAGAGTGCCAGCCACTAGCTGTAACCCTTTTGTCATGCCAATTGCTGGCTGCTCTGAGGATGTACATTAGATACCTCCTTTGAAAAAAAAAAACAAACGCTCTGCATCTCATCCTTCCAGATGGAGGAGGAATGATTCATAGGCACATAAGCAAGGGTAGATGATGGCTGAAGAGAAAACATTTTCTTTCTGTTTTGTGTTACAGACATGCTCGGGGGCCTTAATCACAGCAAAAATTGAAGGTGATGACACTTTGTGCCCCAAGGAATGCATGTGCAAAACCCCAATGCTACTTCTCACCAACCTTGTCAAGCCTCATGTTGCATGCACACTCCTCACATGCCCCATTCCCCTGCTTCCTCATTTCCACAGCATTTCTCTGCAAAGAACATGACAGAGTAACTCCACTTACAGCCATCACACTGTGCAATGACAAACACTCGGGGGAAGGCATCCAAGAGACAGATCAGGTGTCAGGAGCTCGGAACTGACCAAAGGCTGACTTGCAATGCAGAAGCAAAGCAAAGGATCGCTTCTTTCCAGACAAACCAGGGACCAAACTACATACATTTCCTAGGCCTAGATGCCTGATAAATGCAGAACAGACAGAAGGCTTGGTGGTCAGAGCGGTTGTTTGCATGGTGCCTGTTTCTTTCACAGAGGCCACAATATGTACCTTTCTCCCCACCTCACCTGCATCTGTGCCACACACTCACTCTCAAGGGCCCTGCATCCTCAGAATTCCATTCTGTTTCTCAGCACTAGCCTGTAAACTCCTACCTATTTACTTCTCTCTGGACACTCTGTGAAGTCCTTGGAGCAGATTACCCATAAACACCTGGAAAGTACCTAGTGCAGGTAATAAACAGCCCCGAATAGTACATAAGCACACAATGTGTACATTAATCCAGGCATACAGCATCTCTGACAACAAAAGTTAGGGCAGCAGGCTCCTCCTACACACAGTGGTGGAGAATCTACACTTTGGGAGATATTGCTGACCGTGAAAACCTTCAGAGTTGCTTTCCCCTCTAATCACTTCCCTCTGTCCCCCCATCACATTACCCATTGCTGAAATCCATGCCCCACTTTTAATTTTTCTGATCAGTTTCGTGGGACAGCAAAAATACTGGCTGCTGTAACTTCTTCACTCCATAGCAGCCTTTTTGCAACAGCTTGCTGCAAAGTATGGGATGATTTGTTAACTTTTTGTAGTTGCAGCCCCATGGGAGTGTCCTTTCCTAAGGAGTGCCCAAGGCATCCACCTATACTACTTTCTCTTTTTGTAAAAGAAGCATTTTTCCTTAATCTCTCATTAAGAGAAGGAAAAAGTGTTCAAGCAGAAGGTTTTTTTTCTCTACTGTTTTCAGGTTGAAGAAGTGTGACCTGGAGGTGCTGAAAGAGCTAGGGAGAATATCTGCAGTACAATGCAAACCTTTCATATCCCATCCTCCTCTGAACAGAAAGATATAAGCTAGGCTGGGTAACTCATACATATATAGACTTGTTTCAGTTGGAAAAGACCATTAAGATCATCAAGTCCAACCATTACCTAATTTGACAAGTTTGGTGTTAAACCATGTCCCTCAGCATCACATCTCTGCCTCTCTGAAACACCTGTAGGGATTGAGATCCAGCCATCTCCCCTGGGGAGACTGTTTCAGTCTTTGAGAACGCTTTCAGTGAAGACGTTTCTTCTAATATCCAACCTAAACCTCCCCTGGTGCAACTTGAGGCCATTTCCTCTCCTCCTATCACTTGTTACCAGAGAGAAGAAACCAACCCCCATCTCACTCCAACCTCCAATTCAGGGAATAGGAGAGAGCAAGGTCTCTCCTCAGTCTCCTTTTCTCCAGGCTACACAACTTCAATTCCCTCACCTGCTCCTCACCAGACCTATTCTCCAGACCCTTCACCAGCTTTGTTGCCCTTTTCTGAACCTGCTCCAGCACCTCAATGTCTTTCTCATAGTGGGGACCCCAAAACTGAACTGAGTACTGTGTAAGTGTGTAATTGCTCCAACTCCTTCAGAATCAAGGTTCAGGTGGGGAAGAAAGGGAAAGGAAAAAGAAAGAAAGACAAAAAAAACGCAACACAGAATAAAAGACCCAGAGATAATATGGATTCTTATCATTTCCTTGGGCAAGCAACACAGGCTATTTTTGTGCCCTTTGCAGTTTGTTCACTCATGCTGCAACAGTTCCAGCAGGAATCTGGATCTGCAGCTTTCCCATGAAACTAATAAGGATGTCTCCACACTGGAGAGGGAGAATAAAAACAACACACAACAAGCAATCTAAACAGAGAGAACTACCATCTTGTTAAATAATACGTTAAGAACTCATCTGCAAGTCTGTCTTGGCCAATGAGGGACATAAATCAGAAGGATACAGTAATAGTCACTAGCATGCAGTTAGTCACTGATGTAGGCACTTTGACTCTGGATTTCTTGGATATCAACATTTCAAACTGTTGTTTTACAAGAGCAATACGATAGCTGTTCAAGTGCCACAGTCAAACTATGACACCAGGACATTCAGGCGATGGATTATCACCATTTTTATTCTCAAAAAGAACATGGTGGGGGGAGAGAAGAGGATGATACCTGAGATTGTTTGCTTGTTTGCTTTTGAGTTTTGCTTTTGCCTTTTTTTTCCCCTCTCTCTCTCTCTTTCAGACTTCCCAAGGTGGGAATGCCACAAAAATCTGCAATCTGAAAAGACCGAAATTGCCTTCCCCTAGAATTTGCACTGCAATATTTGAAAAGTAGGAATAAATTAAAAAATATCCCAAAACAAAGAGCAGGTAAAACAGCCTTATGTTGGCTGAATCTGGGAAGGATGCCCTATTCCTGGGCATTTTCCCATTGTATATCTGGCTGCTAACTCTTTCACTTGTTATTAGGCCATGACCATAACCACTCACTAAGCCTAGAGAACTAATTCAGCTCTGTTTAGAAACGTTCCTACCAGATATGTTCCCTCTCACAGAAAAGAGGGCTGCCTACCTTCCAAAACTTCTAAATTAGCAAGTTCAGCAAAGGCTTGGTGCATGCCCTTTAAAAATGTTCTAGAGTTTCAAGGTTCTCTTAAAAAGGTTGTATCTTTTACCTTCACATCACCACAGAACACCTATCTCATTTTACATTGTGGTTCTCATCACACTGCAACACAAACCAAACATTAGCTCTTTTAATTTCACACATCTTGTTGGGTTTGGGGATTTTACTGTTGTTGTCTTGCGTTTCTTTGCTTGGTTTTTTTTTTCCATTATTATACATACCTACATACTTATTGGTGCATAGTACTCAAAGTACTCAATAGGCCCCAATTCTGAGCTCAATTTCTTTGGCAACAAGATGACGGAAAACTCACTAAATCTTAATAACATGCCTGTGATGCAGTCTCAGAGATCACTAGTAGCCATGATATATTAAGCCAAGAAAAGACTAAAAGAGAGAAGACACACAAATACAACAACATAAAATAAATGAAACTGAGCTCCACAAAGCATAGAAGCAGCAAAAAACTGCTTTGCTATAGCACAATCTGAAGCTGGTGACAGCTTGGTATTATTGCTGGCTGTGGTCCTGACTCCTGGCTGACTGCACCAGCTCATATCACACCTCCAACAGGCTTTCTCTTCACATTTTCCTTTTTGGACCGTGGTGCAGCAGTGGTGACCCTTGTTCTTGCCACAGGTTGAGGACACTAGATAATATTGGCATCTCATACAGATTCACAGACTGCATCCTGCAAGGAATCCTGAAAGGTCATCTTGTCCAAACCCTTGCACTCAGCAGGGACACCTTCAACAAGATTACTTGCTTTCGGCCCCAGCATTTTCGACCTTGAATACCTTCAGGGATGTGGCCTCAACCATATCCCTGGGCAATCTGTTCCAGTATCTACCACTCTCGATGTGAAGAAATTCCTCCTGATGTTCAACTTAAATCTACCCTGCTTCAGTTTAAAAGCATCGATTGCTTCCTTGTCCTATCTCTACAAGCCCTTCCCCTGCCTTTCTGTAGGTCCCCTTCAGATACTGAAATGTGGTTATAAGGTCTCTCCAGAGCCTTCTCCTCTCCAGGCTGAACAGCCCAACCCTCACAGCCTGTCCCCATACGAGAGGTGCTCCAGCCCTCTGATCATCTTTGCAGCCCTGTTCTAGACCCACTCCAGCAGGTCCATGTCTTCATGTTGTGGGGCTCAGAGCTGGACACAGTAGCTCAGGTGAGGTCACACCAGACCAGAGGGGCAGAATCACTTTGCCATCTGCTAGTTATGCTTCTTTTGATGCACCCCAGGATGCCACTGGCCTTCTGGGCTGCAAGCGCACATTGTTGGCTCATGTCCAGCTTCTCATCCACCAGTACCTCCATGTATTTCTCTGCAGGGCTGCTCTCAAGTTCATCAGCCCCCAGCCTGTATTGATATTGAGGATTGCCCCCTCAACATCTGTCTTAGCACTGCACAGCAGCAGCACGACCACTCTCTGAACCAAAACCAAGTGCAGCCCACCAAAAAACAAAGAACAGGAGCTGGATGCCTGTCCCCCACATTTCATATTCCCACTTAAGCTTTTAAAGGAAAGATCAGTTGCTATTTATTTGTACCCTGTGTAAAGCAGAGTTATTCCAAGATGTTAATATGATTTTGTAAGCAAGCAGCAACACTAGGAGTTGATTAAGACTAGAAAGAATGACAACAAATTGGAAATGGTGGTGGGGAAGGCTGGAAGATAGTGGGGAGAAGCAAAAACTATGCCAGAAAAGGAATTCAGTAAGACAGAAAGAAAGCAAGCCAGCAGACAATAGAAAGATATTTAGAAAAGAAGGTAACTAAAAGTGAGAAATGCTCCACATGAACATCTGACTTCATTCCCACATTCCATTTTTTTTTAATGGGAATGCTGAATTTGGATAAGCACTATTGCATTTTGCCCCACAGCAAATATATGAACATAGACTATAGAATTCTAAATAGGAAGAATTGAAGAACACACTTGTTCTCAGAACTAATGCTTTAATCACATTAGTAACAGTTTATGAAAAGACAGCAAAGTGACTACAATTCCTTCTCTACCTAGAAGCTACTTTTTCTGAGCCACCACCACTACTGAAATTTTGCTGTTATGAAAGACTTCACCTGTGCTACTTCTTGGGACTTTCCTCTCTATTTCAGTTAAGAGTGAAAGGTTCAGCTGAGATCTCTTCATCCCTGCTGTTGAGTCTTTTATTTCTGTGTTCTTAAGCTGCCCTTAACTGGCCACTTGCAGCAGTGCCAGAGATAGGAAGCATTGTGGATTACTCCCAACTACTGGCAAATACTGTAGAGAACTGGGAATTTCCTTGCACACCATGTTACTCCGACTCCCTGTCCTTTCTGTGACTTCACCTTCTTGTAAGCATTAGAGAGCAGTGTCATTTTTAAGCTGTAGCTAAACGCTCAAAGCACCATGCTGACCCTGACTGGCTCTATTTAATTAGAGATTAGCAGAAACAATAAAGGATAGACATAACACCCTTGTTTCAGTGAAAATGATGGAGTTTGGTGAAAAATGATTGAGATAAGAGGAAGTCTGCCTATTTAATCTGCACTGAAGTTTACATTTGTTGGAACCACCCTCCCACCAGAATTCCCTTTGAATGTCAACACCAACCATATCATTAAATTTTCCAAGTTGCTGACCTTTACTGTTGTCTGCATCATAGTTCCAGCATTTTGAACTGTTTCTATTCACACAAGAACATGCTCTGCATGCCCCATGGTAAATAAATGCTGTACATACACTGCTGATACGTCACAAAACAGATCTCACTGTCACATCCCTGAAGAAGCTGCTGACCTGGACCTTCCCAGATTCATAAAGTCCATCATTTAGGCTATCCACCACTAAAGCGCACAGGTGTCCTAGGTTCCTCCAAAATCTTCAATGTATCTTAGCTTAATAAAACATTTCAGAGTACTTTATCAAGGGTCATAGCATACAGGTAACTTAATATAATTTGATTATGAAATTAAGTTTAATTTCAAGCAGGAAGAAGGGGAGGAAAAACCACAGACACAAGGTCCTTGAATTAGAGGACAGCCCATTCCCATTTATCGTTGTTCTCAATGCAAATGATCTCTATACATCATCAGAACTTAACTGCATCATGCATGTTATGCAGTGCTCAACGTAAGGCTGCCATTTCTCTGCAAGACCTTAATGTGATGAATGATCTGGTTACTCTTCTTTCTGGCATAAAGGCAAGAGAAGCTTTGAGACAAAGAGATAAAGGCCAATGCATACTACAGATCTTACAGTGATTAATATGATCCCTCCTGACTCACATCTCTGAAAACAGTTAAGGTCACTATTTCTCTTTTATTTTAACTGTAGATTTCAGTATATCTCATCACATCCCTGCAAACACTCGATGTAATTTAATTTAAAGCAGAAACTGGAACGTCAGGAACATAGAGCGTTCGGGCTACAGCAAAACACCACACCAGCACATCATCAGAAAGATAAGCGACCTTCACTCTTGCCTCTTATGACAAACAGACACACTTGATGCCCCTTTGCAGGCCAGGATGTTAGTGTGATTTCTAGTGACAATCTAATAAATAAAGATTTTAAGGAGTTTGAAAAAAAAATAATATATCTGCCTACTTATTGTCTGAACTGAAGAACCTGCCTTTCCAAATCAACTAATGGTTTGGCAAGCCTAGATGAAAGGCAGACAAACAAAGAGCATCTTTTCCTTTCCACATGGAATCCGCAAGAGGAAAAAGAAACCAGCATTTTATACATTTCCATAACACCACCTCTACAGCTTAAACCCAGCTGCTAATGCTAATTCACTGATGCTATGGAGCCTTCCCATATAATTACACACTCTACTTCGCTGAGCCCCAGGGCACTGTTTCTAACTTTCCAGAGGACCACTGCACCAAAGGTAGAAACACAAAATCCCCTCTCCTGCATTATCCAAAGCAAACTGCAAAATAGACTTTGCTTATTTAAACGAGAAATTAGAGAGGCTTAAATTTTAAGACAGGCAATAATCTGCCAGCCTGCATGTATTTTCATATCTGATATTGTGACAACAAACACTCATTTAAACTCTTCTCCCCACTCCTATGGTCTTTCTTCTTCCTGAGAGTACACAACAAAACAACACAGAAATACTGCAACAATTACCATTTCCAGGGAGAGATCCCAAAGTCCGTTCAGAAGTGTTTCAAGGGGATGACTCAGAATCAGGGAATTTTGTTAATGTCACTGGAATTAACATTATAAAAGATTTGCCAATTGTTACCAAAGCTACAGGGAATATTTTATAAGTGAGTAGGTATTTTAAAACTACTTTTAATATTTGTTTTCTTTAAAAAAAATAAAACCAAACCTGAAACACCGTAAACCAAAAGAAAGGAAAGTATCTTCTCTTGAGTCTAAAATCCAAAATGTGCTAAATAATTAATGAATCAAACTCTGCCACTTTTCTCCATTTCTTGAACAAATTCAACACTCCTCTATTCAGGCTCCAGTATACTCCCAGTGAGTTTTGCTCAACCAGGAACTGCAAAATTCGGCCCAATTAATCTAGCACTGTCTATCTGGAAAGAATGTGGTAGAACTCTGCCGTATAAACAACAGAAAGACTGTACCTAGTCCCCTTTTCTTGCTCCCCTAGTTTACCCTGCCTTGATATTCCAGATGCAACTATACTGTATTCACCAGCTCCATCACGATTTAGTGTGAGCTAAAAAGTCTTCACTTTGTTCTGGTTTCCTATGTATATACTAATTTGGAACCAGTTAATCTATTTCTTCTCAGTGCAATATGTGGGTTTTTGTTCAAAGAAAGAAGTTGACAGTATCAATAGAGAGTTGAAGAGCCTCTAAAAAACAAACTAGTTTGCATAATTAATTTACAATAACATCTCAATCAGTGACACAAAAGCATAGCAATGAGCACAGTCATAGGAGGAAATGAAAACATGAAACAAACATGAAAGGATTGTGTCTTGTTCTGAAAGAGTATCAAGCAAAACTTTCAAGTGATTTATAAACAAGAACGTAAAGGCAGAAGACAGTCCTGCTTTGTTAGACATATTTTCTTTAAAGGCTGTTTAGCATGGAGCACTCTTCTGAGATTGTAAGAAGACAGTGAATCTGAACTGTAGCCACACCAGATAGTATTATCTTCCGACAACATCATATCCAAGCCATTATCAACTGCTTTAAAGAAAACAAAACAACTGAGGGCCTGATCCTACCCTCGCTGATTTCAATAACAAACGTTTAAACAATGCAGTGTGAATGTTTAGGGGGTGCCTGGAAAAGGAGAGGAAAAGAACGAAAAAACCCAAACAATTTCGGTTTAAACACTGCATGTATGCATGGATTTCCTCAAAGTGGAATTTCAGGACAAGATAATACCGTCCATAGCAACAAGGGAACGCTAAATACACTGCAAACTTACTTGTCTGTTTCACTGTTGGCACACAAATCTTAAATTGGGGGGGTACTTTTGGTATGGTCACTTTTAACAGAGCAGCTTGACATTTTATCCCCTTTTCTTCACAACTGAAGAAAAATCGTTTATCCAAAATATTTTTATTCCAAGAAAGGGGGGAAATAGTTATGAAAAAAGGAAGTACCACTCTACCTCGCCCGATTGGTACTGTAGTACACAAGTAGTCAAACCAACACCCAGGGAGTACTTGTGCACCAAAGTGCCACTCAGGGTGGTGTAGTTGGGTCCGAGGACAGAAGGAAACAGAGCTTGTCACATCACTAGTAGAGGTCTTCCTGAAAATAAAGGTTTCATTACTTCTCACATTAATACCAATTTGCGCTGTTAGTGAAGTTACAGTGGTGCTGAACTAGTATCAAAGGAGAAGCAGGTCCACTTCGTACTAAGAGACAACAGCTCAAGGACCCCCCATGAAGGCACAATAACAGATACATAGGAAGCTTTGGCTTATAATGGACAAGTTACTCCTTGTGACAGAAACTCATTTTTGTTTGATATCAACCTCAGCGTTGATTGTTTGTTTCTCTCCCTCTTCATTGACGAAAGCAAGACAAGATTTGCTGAGGACTTCACTTCATGCAGAAATTTACTTATCTTAAAAGCATACTTAAGACTACACTTGTCACTGACTAGTGACACTTTACTACTTATTCACCAGAGTGTTTGCCTTTAAAAAAAAAAATAAATTCACATAAAGGATTCTCAGACTGATGCTGGCCCTTACTTTTTTACTTCGGTAGATTTATTTTTCAGATGCTTGAGAAAGAGGATTTTGGAGCGTTGTGAGGTCTGGTAAACCTTCAGTTCAGCAATTAGTTTCAATATGATATGAATTATGGAGAACAAGCAATTAACCCAGCAAAATACTAAGGCTTCAGATGCCCTGTGGATGGAAGTGCTCTTGTACTTGCCGTGCTTTTCCATGCCTCTGCTTTATTTTAACTACTCTGAACAAGAATGTATACCACGTTCACGTTTCTAAAAATACATTTCAGGAGGGGAAAAAAAAAAAAACAACAACCTAACTAAAATCAATAGCAATGAAATAGAGACATAGCCCTTTTAAATTAAGCTCTCCGAATACCAATCCAAGCTACCAGAACTCCTCATTGCAGACCACAGCTCCACTCTAAAATACATGCCAAGTCCAGGCCAGGTAATACCGAAACACCCAGGCACCACAGAGTGAGAAGCAGGATGGTATCAATCAAACAGATGGGTTTCCCTGTCTTCGCATTTTTTTTTCCCAAGGCAGACAGTGTCCGGAGCCTGGACCAAGGGGTCTGGCCAGTCGAGAGCTGCCCCCTTGTCCTGCGCATAAACCTTCACCGCAGCCCCAGCTGCAGTCTCGATCGGGGAGGGTGGATAAAATAAAAATTACAATAAAATGTGTCATCAGCAGCATGACACGCACTTGTAGTTGGCAACGATGCCAGGTTTTTTTGGGGTTTGGCTGTTGTGGTTTTTTTTCTTACACCGCTCCCGCTTTCTTTTCCAATCCGAGGGGGAAAGTCAGTCCCCGGCCAGTGCCAGGCTGCGCTGTAAGGGGAATGCCCCCAACTTTCGAACAGTTGGCAGCCAGCGGAGGCACCCGCCCGTCCCCGCCCCGCTCCTGCCCGGACAACTGGGGGCTGTTCGGCCCACTGCCCCCCGCCCCGCCATCCCACCCCCCCCCCCAAACAGGCAGAAAAGAGCGAGCCTGGGAAGGCCGTGCCCGGCACTCACCCGCTCCGGGGGGTTCCGCTGCGTTGAGGACCGGGAGGCGCTGAGGGGAGCAGGGGGCGACCAAATGGAGATTGAAGGATGAGAGGTGGGAGGGATGGAGTGTCAATGGAAAGAGGGGACGCGGGGAGGATAGGTGAAGAAACAGTGGGAGACACGGGTGAGGAATTCAAACCGGAGAGGGCAATTAATTTAAAATGAGCGTGCGGCTCGGCACCGGGCTGAGCGACGCAGGCGGCGGCCAGGCGCTGAGGCGGCTGTGCTCTATCCCATGCCGCTGCGGTGGCCCCAGGCGGCGGCGGCAGCCGATCTGGCGAGGAAGTTGGGGCCGCAGCCGGCAAGAAGGATGTGACACCGTGACAAGTACGGTCCGCCAGCCATGTACCGGGGGAGGAGGTGGGGGAGGCGGCCTCCCGCGCGTAAGGGGCCGGGGCAACCCAGGCAGCGCCGCCCGCCCGCACACAGCATTTAACGGCGCTGACGGGCCGCGCCGTGACTCACACACGGGAGTTAGTCACAGGGAGGGACCGGGGAGAGAAGGGGGAGGCCGCCCCGCCCCCTGGGCGCCCCACCAGCCTACGGAGCGCCGCGCACGGGCGGATTGACGCGACGGCCGACCAATGGAGACGCGGACCTGCCGCCAGCGCTGGAACGGCCCCCTCGGCCCAATGAGTCTTCTGAGGACACTGCCGCGAAGTGCTGGGGAGGGCTGAAGGGATTCCTGTGGGGCGGGAATTGCGCCCTTGGTCTGCCACTGCGGCCAACCAGTATTGAAGATTGGGTTGATAGGCGGCTTAGCCCAGGCCAATCACAAGGCTGCGGGGGAAGAAGCCCCCCCTCCCCGCGAGATGGTCACGCAGAGAACGAGGAGCGGGGGAGAGGGAGGATGACTGGAGTCCAGCCCAGGGGAGGGGCGCGGGCATCCAGTCGGCCCCGAGGGCGGTGGGCGGGTACGCGCCCAGTGTGAGGGCGGGGGTTACCTCAGTGAGCAAAGGAGGCAGGCACCGAGCTGGATGAGGCGGGGATTGTGTCAGCGAGGCGGGCACCGAGCTGGCAGAGGCGGGGGTTACCTCAGCTAGGCGAGGACGGAGGGAGCGGTCCCGGCGCCTCTGATACTCTGGGGAGGGGACCGGCTCACCTCGGGGCTGCTTGTGGAGCGAGGCCGGCGACCGGAACATGTCAGGGGCGGAGAGCGGGTCGCCGCGGCGCAGCCAAGGTCGTTTCCCGAGGGAGGAAAGAGATCGGAGCTGGGGGCCAGCTCCAGGGGAAGCCGGGTCGTCCCCGCTGGCAGAGGACGGAGGAGGGCTGGCCGAGTGACTGGCGGGAGGTAAAAAGCCTGAGGTGGGACGGGGGCTGGATGCAGCCCGCAGTGACAGCCTCGGTTTTCCTCGGCCTCAGAGGCGTCTAAGGCTTGGAAGTAGTAAGCTGAGGTTTGCCTTGTCGACTAACAGGTATCACGGTGCAAGGTCTGAATATTTCCATGTTGGGGCTTTGGCTATACTGAACATGTATCAGGAAATATGAGACAGAATCATGAGTCGATTCAAGTTCAAGGGTGCGGTTTTGAGTTTTGCAATAACACAAGAATGTGCGGATGTAGAAGCTTGATAACAGGAACCATATGCAGAATAATAGCTCATTGCCAACCAATCAGTATAATGCTTGAGGCACATGGACAAGATAGGCTAGCCAATCAATAGATGCATGGACAAAGCATGATCACATGTACAGAACCTTTTACAATATATAAGGACGCAATTTGCCGATTAAAATTGGATTCGAACTTGCATCACATTGATGTGTCGTTCTTTCCCACTCTCTCGAATGGCCCGCGGCATCTGATGACCCGCAACGTGATCATCGATATTGGAGCTGCGGAGCGGCGAGGACCCTGCTGCCAGCGAGAGTGAGAGAAGCTGGGCATCCAAAAAGAGACAGATTCGTGCACAGCTGACCGGTGAGTCAGGATCATAGCAGGATGGGAAACGCTGCATCAGTGATAGAACAGGCTCTGGTGAATAGCCTGTTGAAATTAGCTGAGAAGACTAACACTCACCTGCCTAGGATTGCTTTAGTAGAATTGCTTGCATGGTGCAGGCGGAGAGGCTACCTTACCTCCACACAGGACGTTTATAGTAGCCATGTATGGCAGAAAGTGGGGCAGAAATTATGGGAAAGAGTTCAGATTGGATCTAAAGAGGTGCAATCATTGGCAAAGACATACAGGGTTGTGCGACTCATGATCGAGCAATTAAATGGGGAGGCACAAGTTGTTGCTGCAGTTAAAACAGCATTACAGGATTCAAAAGACCCAGAGCCCAATCCTGTAAGTTCGCCGACCGAAACTATAGAAGGAAATTGGCCTCCCATTAATGATGATGATCCTCCTAAATATTCCCCTCTCGCATGTCTCACTATGGCTGGGAAAATAGCTTGGGGTCTGGAGGATGATTTACCACCTTGGAATCCAACAGAAGGAACCTCTCTAGACCCACAACTTCCCCCCTGACTTGGAGGCAAAACCCCTTGATCAAAAACCAGAAAAACCTAATCTAGGACCACAGAAAAGACCTGAAGGAGCGATGGAAAATGCTACTGTCCCACCACTGGAAGAGATGGAGATGGACAATCCATTTTCTCATCTTCCTCCGCTCTGCCCAGATGACGACAGTCTTTACAGCAGCGATGATGAAGGAAAGTCCAAAGCTCCAATTACAAGCTTCTACTCAGGACTGCGACGGGAACTCCGACAACAACAGGAGACGATGACGGGCCTCCTTGACCAAATGTGGCGCTTGGATAAGGACTCCAAAAGGAAAGACATTAAACAAGCCTATAAGAACGCTCATAATGCAATAACAGCAGGATTAGGTCACATTGAAAAGCAATTTGAAGAAATAGCTAAAAGAACAGAAAATGTGGGGAATATAGGGGAGGGGAATTCAAAGGAAAATAAGATATCTAGGGACCCAGCCTTTGATCCACATAGGTGTTACCATGGTCTAGTAGAAAATTGTGTTATTGAAGGTGACTTTTCTTTCACCCCTTTAGCTCCGCCAGTTGTGGTAAGGCATGGACAACCAGCTTGGGAACCCTTAGATTGGAAACTTGTACAATCATTACAGAATACTATAATGCGATACGGTCATCAAAATAAGCTTGTGAGAAATCAAGTATCTGCTCTTATAAGATATACTGAATTAGTGCTAGCAGACATGAAAGCAGTCATGGAATTAATCCTATCACCTACAACAAATATGTTATGGTTAGCAAAATGGCAGGAACAAGTAGAGATAAAGCAATTAGAAAATTTGAACTTACCCCCAGGAGATCCTTTAAGAACAGCCTCTCTTGATGGGCACAGGACAATAGAGAGATGGAGCTGCCCAAGCGGCGTTACACCCTCGGATTCTGGCCCAATCAAAAAATGTCGGATTAGCTGCTTTTTTGGCCTTGCCCCAAGTCAGTGCCCCTAATCCCCCCTATACTAAAATAATTCAAAGCCCGAATGAATCCTTTTTAGCTTTTGTAGACCGGCTAAGGGAAGCCATTGAAAACGCTCCAAACGTAGCACCTGAGTTAAAAGCAGTACTCACCAAAGAAATCGCAATTCAAAATGCGAATAGCACCTGCAAATGATTAATTGCTACCTTGCCGCCTGGAGCATCTCTTACTCAAATGATTGAGGCATGCGCAAGGGCCCCTCTTGTTGAAGAGGAAGAAAAAGCAAAAATCCATGCCAATGCTTTAGCTGAGGCACTCCAAAGCCAAAGACAAGTAGGAAAGGGAGATCGAGGAGCGGCACCAAAATGTTATCAATGCGGGCAGTCAGGCTATTTTAAAAAACAATGTCCTAATATAACTGGGAAAAAGGTCCTCAATGGAAATTGTGCTAGATGTGGTAAGTTCGGTCATAGAGCAGCAGAATGTCGCTCTAAGTTCAGTAAAGATGGTACTCCGCTTACTGGGGGTCAGAATTCGGGAAACAGGTTCAGCCGCATGAAGAGAGACGTGGCCAACAAATATCCCCAAGAGAATTTCACAGCCATGGCTGTCTTGACGAATTACAATCCGCCACAGGAGGTAGTGCAGGAGTCGACCTGGCCGTGGCAGAATCAGTAAATATCACCAATTCAAAAGTGCATATTGTACCATCCACAGCCACCAGCCCACTAGGGTACAGACTGTCAGCTCTCTTAATTGGGCGATCATCTGCATCAAAAAAGGGAATTTTTGTGTTGCCTGGCTGCATAGATGCTGATTATACTGGACCAATATGATTCAGTGTTTTGCTCCCCCCCCGTGCACATCCCCGCAGGAAGTTTGATTGCACAATTGATCCCTTTTAAGGCTCAGATTCCGAGGACTGGTGTGAAGGAGTGAGAGGCAGGAGGTTTTGGGTCCATAGCTGTTCCAAATGTTGCATTTTGTCAAGTTTTGGGTACCAAAAGACCAAAAATGAATGTCACCATTTCTGGTTCTGATGGTACTGTTTTGACTAATGTCTTGATGATGTTGGATACAGGTGCTGATGTAACTGTAATTCCAATTAGTGTGTGGCCTCAATTTTGGGCGCTTGAAGATCCTCGGTCAACCATTTCAGGAATTGGGGGAAGTCGCAGTACTCAGGTTAGTAAAAACTTCATAGTATTCACGGATTCAGAAGGACATCAAGCATGGGTGAAGCCCTATGTCCTGCATACATCATTGTGCCTTTTGGGGCGAGATGTCCTTTCACAATGGGGAGTTCAATTACAGATTTTTAATCACGGTCACTGATGGCAGCTCTCGCCCTACTCTAAAACTACAGTGGAAATCGGAGGAACCTGTGTGGGTTGATCAGTGGCCGTTACCTCAAGAGGAGCTGCAACAGATTCAATTATTAGTTCAGGAACAGCTTGATTTAGGACCTATTAAACCATCTGTTAGTCCTTGGAATACCCCTGTCTTCACCATTCAGAAAAAATCAGGAAAATGGTGACTACTACATGATTTAAGAGCAGTCAATGAACGAATGGTGGATATGGGGGTATTACAACCAGGATTGCCTTCTCCAGTAATGTTACCTCAGAATTGGCATCTATTAATAATTGATTTGAAAGATTGTTTTTTTTTACAATACCATTACATGAAGAGGATAGTGATAAGGTCGCATTTACAGTTCCTTCCATCAATAGAGCAGGCCCCTAAAAAAGATATCAATGGGTGGTTTTGCCACAAGGGATGAAAAATTCACCTACAATTTGTCAATGGTTTATGGACTTAGCTTTGCAACCGTGGAGACAAAACCATCCCGATTTGATTACTTATCATTACATGAATGATTTGTTGGTTGCCAGGCCTAAACTATTAACTCCGGATAGGGAGAAAGAGCTGAGATCTGATTTGGAAAAAATTGGCCTTGTCATAGCTGAGGAAAAAATTCAAAGGCAGGCACCATGGCTCTATTTAGGAATGAAAATCACTGAAAATCGATTAAAACCGCAAAAAAATGTTAGTAATTCCTGAAGTCAAAACAGTTAATGATGTACAAAAGTTAGTAGGAGATCTTCAATGGCTTCGTACCTACTGTGGTAGGCATTTCCACCTAGCTTCTCCTTTTTGTTTCTCTTATCTTTTTTATTTTTTCTTTTAATTCTGTCAGATTTTTAGAGACTGAAGCATATATTAGTTTCCAGCATGATGTCCAGATACGACCAGATGAATGAAAAAAATAGAAGTGATAGCTTTGGCAACTGCAGTACAAAGCATGATTCCTCTTGTGTTGCTGGCGGGGGGAGGTGGGGGGTGGAATTGGCAGATAGGGCTCCTATCAGTGGTGTAAAAAAACAATGCTGTTTTCACAAGTGATTAATATTGGAGGAATTTATTTTGGGTAAAGTGAAGAAGTAATGCCAGCAGTTTCCAGCAAATGCTGGAGCCTTACCAAAACAATTTAATCCTGCTGAAGGAAACAAGATGCTCAAGTTGGGTTTGACCTCTTCATCTCTACACACAAACTAAGACCTAGGTTTTGCCCTAGAAGCATGAAACAGTGGGTAAGAGTTCTATAAGATAATGACATAGCACTATCAGAATAAGGGAATATGCTGACATTTTCCCAGGCTATAAAAACACCATTTTGTTTGCTTTAAAAACTTCTCTAGACAGAGTGCTATAAATAAAGATTTTTTTTTTCTTATTTTGGCATCCGCAGTAATTAAAGAGATGAAAAACTATAAACTGCAGCAATTTGTTCTTGGGGGTTTGTTTGTTTCTGTGTTTTACCTTAAAAATGGCCTATGTACAGTTTTTCCCTGCTTGCTTTTATAAAAATCCAGGAAACTGGAGCAAAGATTTTGAAGTTCCTCCTTTGAAGCAGGAATGTGAAGTCACACACCTTAAAAAAGGAAAGCCCTCAGCGTTGACTCAGCATCTATGGCATCATTCTGCCAAGTGTCCTACAGTCCATAGTGTCTTGCAAAAAAAATCCAGGATGGATTGTATTCAAATTGTTCTTACAGGAAAGTGGGGAAAAAATAAGACTGTTAAAGCCATTGTGTCTGGGGGGTGGGGAGGAAGGAAGAAAAGGAAGAAAATAATATGGAAGGAGGAAAAAGGAAGGAAAGAATTTAGAAGGAAGGGGATAGCATGTCAGTTTAGTAGGGTTAAAGTGGGATTTTTCATCAAAGCAAGAGCAGAAGTAGTGTCTTATGCCTTCCTGAACAATCTAGCCCTGGCACATGGTGAATTTTAAGAAATTCATCTTGAGTATTTTGTGTTGCAGTGTTACGCCCAAACAAACACTGTGAAACAAACCCACCTTTGAGGGTTCTTCCAACACTTTCATCTTGCTGAGGCTCCAGAGAGTTTCTTACATACAGGATTCCTTGGGCAGTGGCACAGCTCTGTTTGTCAGCTGTGTAAAGTCATAAATCTTTCAATTCTGAGATAATAGAGGAAAATAACAGTGTTTAATGCCCACCCCATCTTCCCCGTTTCTCCAGTCTGCTTTGACAGCATCTAAAGGCTTTCCCACCCCGACTGGCGCATTCATAAAACTTTGAGGATTTGTTGACTAATAGTTCCTTTCCTGTTGGAATCTGCTGAGCTCTGCTGTTGTAAATGCTCTTGCTTTAACAGCTCTTGGATTAAAGTAAACTGAAACCACCTTATTGTTCTTTTATTGCATTTTATTTTACACATAATGCATCTTGCTCTTCCTTTGAGTGGATGGCTGTATAAATATGAACATGCATTATGTTTGGCACAGAGAATGCAACCCAAGCCAGTTACCTTGGCATAAAGGATTCTTTTCAGATAATCCTCCATCAGAAAATCTCCATATTCAAATTGATAGCAAAAGCAGGGAACTTAAGACTTGTCTGTTTCATTGGATTATTTTTACCTCATGCAGGTTAATGAACTTGCAAGGTTCTGCATCCTTCAGCATGGCTCACACACTGATTCCTGCTGAGTGACTTGTGAGCCCTGCACAAATAGTGTGACAGACAGTATCAAGGAAGTGATTGCCCAATTGACTCAGCACTGGTGGGGCCACACCTTGAGTCCTGGGTTTGGTGAGGGGCCCCTCACAACAAGAAAGACTTTGAGCTGCTTGAGTGAGTCCAGAGAAAGCTGGCGAAGGGTCTGGAGGACAGGTCCAGTGACAAGTGGCTGAGGGAACTGGGCTTGTTTAATCCAGAGAAGGTCTCCCCTCAACTGCCTTACTCTCTACATCTCTCTGAAAGGAGGTTGGAGCCAGGTGGGGATTGGCTTCTTCTCCCTAGTAAGAAGTGATAAGATGAGAGGAAATGACCTGAAGTTGTACCATGGAAGGGTTAGGTTGGACATTAGAAGAAGCTTCTTGACTGAAAAGGTTCTCAACAACTGGAACAGGCTCCCTAGAGAGGTGTTTGAATCCCCATCCCTGGAGGAGTTTCAAAGAGGCAGAGATGTGGTACTGAGGGACATGGTTTAGCCCCAGACATCACAGAGTTAGAGAATGTTTGGACTCAATGATCTTAAAGGTCTTTTCCAACCCAAACAACTGTGATTCTGTGATTCTAAAAGAGGACTTTGATCAGATTCTCGGCAATTGGTGCAATAAAATGAAGAGCAGTGTTTGACATTCATTGATAGATGTATAGGTCTATACACACACAAGGAACGCAGAGAAGTTCTTCAAAGAACTGTAAGGGGTGGGAATTTCAGGATAGTTTCATTGTCTTTTTGTAGTTGTGTCTTCCTTGACGACAATATTCTAAGAGAACTGAGACAGAAACTAATCTCATGAATTTGGGCTCAGTTGCTTCTGGAGGTTGAAAGCAATCATCTCTGATCTGCTGCTGCAACCTACTACAGGGGCTTCATACACATATACATATACACACGCATGCCTGGAGACAACAACCTAGGTAATACTTGGTACCACAGTGGTGCTGCAGTTTCCCCATTATGCAACAGTGTTTCTTCAGGGCCGGTGTTAGTGAGAAAGCAATTCTGTGAAGGTCTTGGCTTTTACTTTTAAAAATCTCACAGATACTGATAGAAGTTTGCAAAACACAGCTAGCTGCAGGAGGTGATTTCTGTTTCAGGTGGGTTATTTAGTTTTTAGTGAGCTGATTTCTTTTGAATCCATTGTTCAGGAGCAGTTTTGCTTCAAATGAAGCAAGCCAAACTATTCTTCAGTTAGACTGGGCTTAGAAATTACAGTTTCTACCAAACTGCATCAAAAGAAGTGTGTCCAGCAGGAAAAGTAGCGTGATTCTCCCACCCTACACTCATGAGACACCTGGAGTAGTGCATCCACTTCTGGTGCCCGCAACACAAGAAGGACATCAAACTGTTGGAGTATGTCCAGAGGAGGCCACAAAGATGATGAGGGAACAAGCTGTGGGAGTTGGGACTGTTCAGCCCAGAGAAGAGAAGGCGCCAGGGAGACCTTATAGTGGGCTTCCAGTACCTGAAGGGGGGCTTACAAGAAAGCTGGGGAGGGACTTTTTATAAGGGCTGGAAGAAGGGAGATTTAGGAGATTTAAACTGGATTTTAGGAAGAGATTTTTTTTCCAGTGAGGGTGGTGAGACACTGGAACAGGTTGCCCAGGGATGTTGTGGATGCCTCCTCCCTGGAAGAGGCCTGGTTGGACAGGGCCTTGAGCAGCCTGGTCTGATGGAAGGTGTGTCTGCCCATGGCAAGGTGGTTGGAACTAGACAATCTTTAAGGTCCCTTCCAACTCAAATCATTCTATGACCCTATGACCTGAACAATTCAGTCATACAATTCTGTAAGAGCAGAGGAGAGGGAGAGAATCACTTCACTGGTCCTGCTGCTTCCAGTCTCGTCTCATTTTCTTCTGTTCTGCTTCCTAGTTCTCTGCTACTCCAGGGATGGAAACTATAACATTTTATTCGTTCTCTTCACACCTTCTGCCTTTCTCCCTGAACAGAGGGCTTTTTCCTTGAGGACCAGTGGAAGTAAATTGCTATCATGAAGCAGACTTGGGCCTCTGAAAAATGAAACTGCTCCTTGCAATATTTAAATTCCTTTGAAAACCATCCTCTCTCTGCCATGAGTCCATAAACACTGTGCAGCTGCATGAACTTACAGATTCATGGAGTCCATCTGAATTAAAGCAAAGACATAATGCTGTGTGCTGAGATGGAGTCAAGAGTAATTTTAAACATTTCATGCAGATCTTCAGTAGTTTTTATTCTTTCTCTCTTGGTGCCTGGTAAGTATAACTGAGGACAAAGGTATACCAGTGCAATGGACTTACTTTTCTTAAACAAATTTCACCTTTCTAAATAGTTATGTGAAAGTTATTTGGCTTATTGCAGGACATACATCATAACTGTGCAGTTCAAAAGACTGGGGTTTAATTTTTCCTTTTGCAGAGCAGGCTCATATGTGTGATCCAGCATCACACTCCTGATCTCTTCCCAAATGACCAAAAGAGAAGATCCAGAGTTCTTGTGACAGCAAAATAGCCCCGCTTTACCTGCAGGGCAAAAAAAAACCCTGTGCTTCTCTTTATCCATAAGGCATGCAATTTAGACATGTTTGTAAGCTGCTCCTACACCTTACACTGAGCTGCTTCTGTTTGTTAACACTTTTGTCTGTCCATGTTACTCTGTCCCCATAAAGCACTACCAAACACCAACTCTTTCTGTCATTTTAAAGCCCAGATTGCTTCACTAGTTTCTTGTGAGGTACTTTTATGGCCTGTTTTGCAAACACACCTGATCTAATGCATGAAAGCACAATACTCTGGGTTGCATGTATTATTCCACTACCAGGAATCAATCATGGTTCACTCTTAAATCCAAAGTCTGAACCACAGGTTAAGTATATTCTTTTTTCTCTCCTCCTACATTTGTCATAGAACCTAACAGAAATGCACACAGGCCTCTTAAATGCCTGACAGGTGTCTATTTGTGAAGTTCATAGCTGAGGGTGCTAGAAGCACTAACAATACCAGCAGCACCTCAGTGTTGCCAGTTGTCGTTTTACTGCAGCCTGTTCAGGGCAGAATGTTTTTTTCCTTCTGAGGAGTGAAATGGCAGAACTGAAACACTCAGAAATCAGTGTCCCTGATATAAGAAGGACATCAAACTGTTGTAGCGGGTGCAGAGGAGCCCATGAAGATGATCAGAGGGCTGGAGCACCTGCCCTATGAGGACAGGTTGTGAGAGTTGGGGTAAGCCTGGAGAAGAGAAGGCTTTGGGAAGACCTTATGGCAGCCTTCAGGTACCTGATGGGGGCTGCAGGTGAGCTGTTTGCAGCTGGGTATGTGACTTCTCTTCAAAGAGAATGACCCAGGCCCTGTTATTTGGCTGCTGGCACCACTGCAAGCTTTGAACACACCAGGAGTTGCTGCTGTACGTCCTTCCCCAGCAGTAGGACACAACCCTGAGCCTGCAAATCCAGATAGATTAAGCAGGATGCCACAAAAAATGAAGAGGCAAAGTGATTTACTTAAGGACAAGACTCATCTCTGCAGAATATGTCTCTACCCTCCGATTGCTTTATCTCTCTGTGGTGCTGATGGAGCTGAAGAAATTTAGTCTCTCAGGTAGGGCAATGATTAATTCAATGAGAAAGCAGAAGGAAAATGTCTTGCTGCAGATTTAATTCTCTCAGTTGTCTCCTCTTACCTCTGTTGTAAACCTGAGGGCCTTGCACGCAGGTGGGAGTTTATATTAGAAGTGCTTGTGACAATAAATATTGTGAAAATCAGCATTGTTTTGTTAAAAGAAAAGAATGGATGTGCACTTTTGGTGACCTCTGTCCAATGTTTCTACCTCTCTGCCCATATCCAGGTGTACTGAATTTTTTACTCACACTTCCAGAGACCATCTTTGCCCTGAGCTGTGCTTGGGCACTGCTCCTGCAATAGTAATTCCAAATTTGCCACTGTGGTTATCCATGTTGAAGGAGCGCCCAGGATCGGGATACCATTTCCATCCACAGCTCAGCTTGGTCCTTGTCCACTCACCCACCAGACTGGGACAGTGCAGGGGCTAGATTGATGAGTCTGGGACAATAAGGGTGCTGGACCACTGGGTCTGTCCTTCTGAGAGTGAACATGGGAGCTACAGTCTGGCCCTGGGATCAGAAGAATATTAGAAGATGTAATGGGCCAAAATAATGGTCAGAGCTCAGCCTGAGTGTTGAGAAAAGACACATGGGGAAGCACTTGGCAGGAGCTGGGGAAGTTTGCCAAGCTCAATAGAGAGGTCTCCACCTCTCTGGGCTTTATCCAGCCCTGCTGAGGAATAGCCAAGCCAATGCCAGGAACTGGAAAGTGAAACTACGCAGAGAAGGAAAAGAAGAAATAAACCCCCAAACCAAAACGCAAATCCAAGCTGAAAAGCTGGGAAGCAATAACATCAGAGTGAAAGCTGGTGTGCTGGAAATAATTTGTTCAGACCAAGTCTGCTGGGTGGCTTTGATAGCAGAGGGGCAGAAAATTTGCCACGCCTGGAAGCTTGTGCTTGGACCCACGGGTTTATTTACAGCCTTTCTTTTGCTCTCTGTCCTGTCCTGAGCTCAAGCCAGTGAGTGAGACCAAGAGGGGGAGAAAAAGAGAGGCCAAGAGCATTCTGCGGTCAGTGGGAACCTATAAATAGCCAGTGAAGTCTTCTAATGCCAATAGGGTGTGTCATTAAGGCCCTCCCTGACTCAGCTCAGCTGCAGCTCTGCCAGCCAGCAAGAGCTGCAACAGCACTCAGAGCCCAGCAGCTGGCCTTGGCAAGGATGAAGCTGGGAGAGAGAGGCCAGGAGGTGCAGAGGGGATTGTGCACTGTCTGTAGCAGTCTGTCTTAGGGAGAAGAGGGAGGGTTGAAATGAGACATGCACCCTGACCATCTGCTTTGCCTTGCTCCAGGAGTCACAAAGTGTTTCTTGCTCTTGAGGCTGCTGGATTGGCACCAGGGGAAATGCCTCTTCCTGGAAGAAATGAGTGTCTGAGGTCTGCATCTCTGCCTGACTTAGGAGGGTTCTGACATCTTTCTGCACCCTTTGCTCCTCCGCCTTCCTCCTCTTCACCCCATAGTAAGGGTCAAAGGAGGAAGAAGAGGTGATAGAATATGTTCAGCAAGATGGGCAGGCAGGTTCAGTGCTGCCAGCCAGTGATCCCTTCTCCACAGCTTTAAATAGTATTCCCAAGGTTGACTAATATCAAAAGCCTGAGGGATGCTGGAAAAGACTTGCCCGAATTTCCCTTCCTTGTCGCCACATAACACCACACCACTGCAGATAACCCTCTTGTAAATAAGACTGCTGTTCCTGCCTGGTCTTTTTAAACCAGTGCTGTCTAATGCAGATTTCAGGTCTGGGTTGTTAAAAGACCTGGTGTCTCCATTCTCTGAGCTCCTGCTCTCAGCCCCATGGCAGCAAGCTATGGCCAAGCACTTCTTGCAAAGAATATGTATCCAAGACAGTATAAAATGTTTGCATAAATATGGGGAGGGCCTTTTTATACTAACTGAAATGAGATGGTTTTGGTGGGTGTTTTTTTAGCATTCTAACCTGCTTCATTTTGGTAATTTTTTTTCTCAATCTGCTTTGTATTCCTTCATTGCTCCTTGGAAAGTTTTGCAAACTTGGGTGCAATTTGATGCATCTTTGTAGCAGTGCAGCTAATGGAGATATCCTTATCAAACACCAGTTGCAGTGGTTTACGATGCCACCGATAAAAGGATGAAGACAAACTGTCTAAATCTCACTGTTTGAAGCCGTCTTCCAAAAGATATTTTTCATTATGGAGCACTGTAGAGATTTCTCACCTCAATCCAATGTGGAAATGAGAGGAGTAACCCTCTGGCAGATTCTTCCTATCTGGATCTGTTTGCTCTGAGATTGACCTGTTAAACAAAAAGTTGCCTGGCTGACACAGGCAGAACTCTACTGAGCCAATGCCATGAGATGTGCTCCTTTTCAAGGAAGATGGTAATTTGTCACAGGTTTGGGGTTCTCCATGGGATCCACCAGCATTGATGTCCATTGGAGGGTCCACCTCTCTGTGAAATCACACCACATCCAGCAACTGGAGACCCTCCAGGCATCCTAATTTTCTGAATTTCCTGATGGTGTTGAAGCTCTGGAGCAGCACAGAGATAGCTGAGCAGACTCTCCAAGAGTAGATGCAGCTGTCTGAGGAGGCACAGCATTCCGTGAGTGTTTGAACACTTGGTGGGTTTATTAGCACAATACCTAGCACAGAGAGAGAGGATGAGGATCATGGTTAATCTGTTTGTATATCAAAGGGGGCCACTGACACATAAGTGTGCTCTGCTGTGTCAGGGGGAACTAGAGTGCTTCCAGCAAGTGATAAAATGCTACTGAGAAAGAGCAGGACCATCCCCACATAGGAACCACTCATGAGCAAGCTGAGTGTTTGACTCCAAGCATCAGTGTTTTCTGTGTCTGAAAATGTAAACTTTGAAACACTTGATTTTGAGAGGATGGATGCAGAAAGAATTAGGAATTCTGCCTCCTTCTCCAAAAACCCACCCTCAAATCCAGTGAATAAAATTCTTGATGTGAAACTTCTGCCTCGGCTGCATTTAAGAGACAATAAATTTGGGAATAATCAGTGATTATAAGAATACATTCACAGAGCCATAGAATCAATTGGGTTGGAAAAGGCCTTTAAGATTGTTGTGTCCAATCAAATATCTAACTCTACCATGTCTGGGGCTCCTCAAACCCATGTCACTGCATCTTTTAAACACCTCTAGAGATGGAGTTTAAACCACTTTCCTGAGAAGCCTGTTCCTGTGTTTAAGAACTCTTTCACTCAAGTAGTTTCTTCTAATATTCAATCTAAAACTTCTCTGGTAGAACTTGAGGCCATTTCCTCTCATCCTATCACTTGTTACTAGGAAGAAGAAATCAACACCTACTTCAATTCAACCTCCTTTCAGGCAGTTGTAGAGAGCCAGGGGTCTCAGCCTCCTTTACTCCAAGTTAAAGAACTAAAAGCTTCACATAACTTTTCCATTAAATTGAAAGTATAGCATGAAGCAGCTACCTCTGCTTCCACTATTGTGTCAACACTCCTTTTAGATCATGGAATCACAGAATCAGAGCATTGTTTTGGCTAGAAAAGACTCCTGAGATCACTGAGTCCAACCTTCAGCTAAAGACCACCGTGGCCATTAAACCATGTCCCAAGGTGCCATGTCAACATGTTTCTTGAACCTCTCCAGGGATGGTGACTCCACCAGCTCCCTGGGCAGCCTATTCCAATGCCTGACCACTCTTTCAGCAAAGAAATCCTTCCTAATATCCAACCTACACACCCCCGCCCAGCACAATTTCAAGGTATTTCCTCTCATTCCATCATCTGATAATAGGGAAAAGAGACCAACCCCCACATCACTCCAACCTCCTTTCACGCAGTTGTAGAGGACAATGAGGTCTACCCTCAGCCTACTCTTCTCAGTCTAAGCAATCCCAATTCCCTCAGCCACTTCTCACCAGCCCTGTTCTCCAGACCATTCAACAGCTTCGTTGCTCTTCTCTGGACATGCTCCAGCCCCTCAATGTACTTCTCGTAGTGAGGGACCAAAATCTGAACCCAGTATTGGGGGTGCAGCCTCACCAGTGCCAAGTACAGGGGCACAATCACTTCCTAGGTCCTCCTGCTGGCCACTGTTATTTCCTGGTGAGAGCTGAATACCTATGTGGTGTGATCTGCCTGTGGCTTGCTCAGGGACTTGTCTGGACTTGTCTGCTTAACTCTGACCTTCAGCATCCCTGGGAGATGCTCAGTCAGGAGCAGCACTGAAGGCAGGTTTTGCCCTGGTTGTGGGCCAGCTTGATTTGAAGAGCCTGGGGTGCTCTCTTGATTGCTGCTCCACTGGTGGAGCCGAGGTTGCACAGGTGCCTGCAACTGTCGCTTGGTGAAAGCATTGTCTGTTCATTCCTCTTCTACATTGTGAAGTAGAAGAGGCAGGGAGCAGCCTCCAGCCCTGACGCCAAATGGCAGGGTGGCTTTGTGCTCCCTGTGCAGCAGCACATGCAGTGCTGAGCCATTCTTGATGGCTTTTTTTTGTTGTTGTTGTTGTTGGTATTTTCCCCCTCCCTATTGTTTAAGATAGCATCATCTCTCTGTTACAGCCTGAGACCAAGAAGTTTTGATGCCATGAATGAGAAGGAGAGGGGGTGGGTGGTGGTGTTATGTGCCCTGGGGCACGGCATGATGGTGTTCAGGTGCAAAATCTCACTAAGAGAGTGCGGGCCAGCAATGATGGAGCTGAGCCTGGCTCTGTCCCAGGAGAGCATCTGCAGCATCTGATCCAGGGAACCTAGCTATCAGCCAGGCAGTGCTGCCTGACTCACATCACGTCACATTACTGGTCCTCTTCTGTTTCACAGCATAGGCACAGCTTTTGGATCCCTTCTCCATCTGCCGACTTTGTTTTCTGCTCAGGGGGTGGGGCTGGAAGGGGAAGGAGGAGGATGTCAGGAGCAAGCCATACACTCAAGGATAGAATAGAATTGTGTTGGTTGGAAAAGATGTTTAAGGTCATCGAGTCCAACTGCTAGCTAACTCTACCAAATTTCATGCCAAAACATGTCCCTCAGCACCCCATCACTGCCTCCAGGGATGAGAACTCAACCAGCTTCCTGGAAAGCCTATTCCAGGGTTTGAGAATCCTTTCAGTCAAGAAGTTTGTTCTCAAATCCAACCCAATGCTCCGCTGGTGCAGCTTGGGGCCATCTCTCATCCTATCTCTAGTTACCTCGGAGAAGAGCCTTACTCCCACCTTACTGCAACCTCCTTTCAGGGAGCTGTAGAGTAAGGTGATCTCCCCTCAGCCTCCGTTTCCTGGGGCTTGAACAATGCCAGTTCTCTCAGCTGCTAGTTCTCCAAGGTCTTTGTCTTTATGTAGGAAAACTTCCTGAAAAGGTCAAATGGCCAAAACAACCCTCCAAGAATGTACCTTTTTGCTTGATTTTGAAGGTGGCTCACAGTGTTTCAGCTGAAACCACCTTAACATGCATAGCTTTCCTTAACACTCTCACCCTCCCCACAGTGTTACTAGAAATAATCTCTGCTTGCTTACTTGCTGATACTGCCTTGCTCATAGAATCATAGAATCATAGAATCAATCATAGAATGGTTTGGGTTGGAAGGGACCTCAAGGATCATCCAGCTTCAATATGTTTCTTCTCAGCTTCCACTAATTGCCAGCAGCAGCCTGTCCCTTTCAACCTCTCTACTGCTGTATTTCAGCCCAGGATAGAGCCGATTGCAGCCCAGGGCTTGCACACCAGTCAAACATACCTAATTACACAGAAACCGAATCTGTCCTGCACCCCAAAGGGTTGATTTTACACATGTCAGGTCATGATGTTAATTCCAAGACATCTCCTTCCACTGCTATTTATTTTTGCTGAAACCAAGGGATTGCAGGCATGCCTGGCAATTCTCTGTAAGCCTGCACCCTCACCCCTCCCAAAAATGCCTTTTTGCAAAGTGAGGAGGTCTTTGTGTTACTAACCCTTGTGTTTTGGTGGCTCAGTCAGTATTTTGGTAGCTTTATGTAGCACCTGTACATTCTGATGGTGTGCTCATGTGATAAATCTTTCTCATTAGCTGCTAAGAGCTGGATAATGAAATAAGGTGAGGTTTCATTTTTCTTTTCTGACCATCTCTTTCTGCAGCCCATCTGTGTTTTTCCCTCATCATAGCCTGAAGGACACTAAAACACTGCTATTTAATCACTTTTCCAGCTCCATGTTATCAGCTCCACTAGACAATTAATGGCTAGACTTGATGATCTTAAAGTTTTTTTCCAGCCTAAATGCTTCTGTGGTTCTGTGCTCAGAGTTTAAAGGCATGTGGGCTGTTTGCCTGTGTGCAATGAGGATACTAAATGCTCTTGAAGCATCTGGAGGGGCTGGAGAACAGACCTGGTGATGAGTAGCTGAGGGAACCGGGATTGTTTAGCCTGGAGAAGAGGAGGTTGAGGAGAGATCTCATTGCTCTCTACAGCTCTCTGAAAGGAGGTTGGGGTGAGGTGGGGATTGGTCTCTTCTCCCTAGTAAGAAGTGATAGAAGGGGAAATAGCCTCAAATTGCAGTAGGGGAGGTTTAGGTGGAGTATTAAAAGAAACTTCTTGACTGAGAGGGTTTTCAAAGGACCAGAACAGGCTCCCCAGGCAGGTTGTTGAAATCCCCATCCCTGAAGGCATTTCAAAGAGGCAGAGATGTGGTGCTGAGGAACATGATTCAGCTACAGACTTTGTTAAGTTAGATTATGGTAGG
This sequence comes from Tricholaema leucomelas, assembly GCA_013400475.1. Lineage (NCBI taxonomy): Eukaryota > Metazoa > Chordata > Aves > Piciformes > Lybiidae > Tricholaema lacrymosa > Tricholaema leucomelas. The sequence goes on from WAAF01016877.1 coordinate 1,003,324, forward strand.
ACTCAATCATCTTGAATGTCTTCTACAAACTAAACACTTGTATGACTTTACAATTCTGTAGTTCCTCTTATTTGGACACCTTGCTGTGTGCAAATCCACACAGCATAGCTGTGCAAAGACAGCTATGGTCTTGGATAGGAAAAGTCAAGATACAAACACAACTTCTCATAATGAGGCATTAGCTACTTGTGCCCATGTTTACGATAAATAGCCCACTCCTGCCAGAAGGAAACCATTTTCCCTTTTCAAGCTGCTTATTTTTTTCTCCCAGCCTTCCTAACATTGATCAGTGTCTCAAAGAGACCTTAATTTGAGTAACTGCTTAATGCACAATGGCTGCAAAATTAAGCTTCCTTCAAGAATTTACTGGTACAAAAGAAATGCTGTTTCACAGTGTGAAGAGCAATAGCCATTATGAATATCAAAGTGTGGTGGTATACACTATGCAGTTATGTTCCAAAGAAGGCTTTTTATTCAAATTGCCTCTTCTCAAGAGCTTCCCTTTCTGAAATTTCTCCTCGATGAGTAGCCCAAAGGGGGATTTTTTTTGTGTGCATAGGAAGTTTGGCACAATTAACTCAGGATATTGTAATAATGGGGTTATTCTAAGCATGAAACAAGATCTTTTTCATGCCTTTTGAAAGCCTTTCTCCTGTTTGTCTGATTTCAAATGGTTTCTCTTTTGACAGGTGACTCCTATACATCACAGCTGATGCGATGCTGTGTGTTCTGCAAACCAGGGCAGCATGCCCTACCAGCTAGGACTGATCTTGACAATGGCACCAGGCTCTTCTCCATCACCTGGAGTAAGTCCCATCAGTATGAGCAGGAGCCACAGGTTGGGCTCAGAGGAAACCGCTGCCTCTGGTCTCTTCACTCGCTCCTTCCAGCAAACCCAGTCCATTGCCTGGAGGTCTGACACCACCCCCAAAATAGGCAGGGATATCCTGCAAGTTTGGAAGATGCTGAAAGTAAACTTTTGGGGCTTACTCCCTCACTGCTGTGATTTTAGGGAACACATTCAGATCCTTGTCTCCTTGCCAAAAAAAAGAAAAAAAGAGGCAAGCTGCCAGTGCATGCTCTTACAAGGAATGTATCCTCCACTCCATCCCACCCTCCTCACGGTAACAATAGGTTAGACGCTCTGAGTGCATTTAGAGGCCTGGATGTGCAAATAGAGGTCCAAAATACCACTGACAGGACAAGGAATTAGATGCTGAACTGGCTTAGATGCTTTCAGACCTTCTCATCCCACAGCTAACTTCTGCTGAGCAGCTTGCTGCATCTTTAGATCTGAAATAGCCTTGGAGGTTTGACCCATGAGCATGCACACCATGCATACATAAATACTTTGCTGAAATTAGAGCCTGGGGGTGTAAGCCTTTGAAATGCTTTCCCTCAACTGGAGAAGACAACAATCAATGACTGGTTTTTGCTACATCCCTCTCACTCAAAGTGTAACAGCAGCATGCATGATTCTGATGATGGTGGTAATCTATAATGCCTAAAACCACTGCTACTGTGGTAGATAAACCCTGAACACCTCACCCCCAAATATATATGATGTTGCTATTGCATATATATAGAACACACATGGGAAGCAAGACTCAGCAATTTCAGGAGTCCAGACCTACCCCACTCCAACAAGCCAGCTCTGCCTGTTGTGCCAGGCAGAGGAGAGATGAAGGCTTGCCAAATGAAAGCTTTATATCATCTCGGAGCTGCCCCTGTGCTGTGACTGGCAGGGGACCAGCATAGCCCTTGGCGTGTTTTTTTGCCATCTCAGGAAGGCTCTGATTTATGCTTGGCTCTGGTGGCCCTCCAAGGGCTGGCCCAGCTCAGGCACCAGGCACTTCCCTTATCTCCTGGCTCTGTCTCCTGATTTCCATCCCAAGCTTGGTTGTAGGCAGAGAAGCAAGGATTGCTATGCCTGTGCTTGGCATGTCTTGAGATCCCAGCTATACAGGAGGCTGGAATCTTGTTGGCAGACAAAATATTTTTTTGAAACACAAATGACATAAATTCATCAATCAAAACCTTTTTTGGTGGTGGAGCTGAGCACGGATTTGCCTGGCACTTGAGATGGGGATCCTCCCAGCCCCTGCAGCTTACCTACTGAAATAAAATACCACTGAAAATCAAATGCCAAACTGTGAAATGACAACCAGAAGAAAGTCTTTTGTTTACCCTCTCCTTTTCTCTTGAGCTGAACAGTACCTAACTGTTTAACTTGTGGCTAAGGATTATTTATGTAGGGCTCTTGTGTACGTAAAGCTTCATGTCCTTGGCCCCCTGCCCACCTAGCACAGCACAGGATCTCTTGTTACAAATTGCAGCTGTATAGCATAACAGGAAACGTGGGGCTTTAAGTTATTCCATTGGAAAGATTAATTATTTGGAAAATAGTTGTGCAGCAGCTTTGTGTGTTTTTGGAGCAAAGGTGACCAGCACCATCTTAAATTTAAAGAAAGAAGGTCTCTGGGAAGGAAGCAGAAGAGGTGCTCTGGAGAGTGGACATGTTGTGGGACAGTCTTGAGCTTAGTTTTTAAATCGTGTGTGAATCATCTGCTGTGGTGGAAGGGACAAAGCCAAGCTCCACAAAAGTCAACCTGCCAGTTTTTAAGGATGGTGGAGAAATGGAAACTGCTGCATTCAGCTGGACCTTGGCCCTCCCCATCCAAAATCCCATCCACTTGCTTGAAGGCAAGATGCAGGAGTCCTGCCAATGGGGAAGGCAAGACTGGAGGCACAGACTTGGAGTGACAAGTTGTGGTGTCCTCAAAGTATGCTGTGGACAGCCCATGGGAAAACACAAAATCACAGACTCATCGAATCATAGCATCATAGAATGGTTTGCACTGGAGGGGACCTTAAAGATCATCCAGTGTCACCGCCCCCCATCATGGGCAGGGACACCTCTCACTAGTCCAGGTTGCTTAAGACCCTGATCAACTTGGCCTTGAACACCTTCAGGAAGGGGGCAACCACAACCTGTTCTGGTGTCTCACCACCTTCCCTGTAAATGAATTCTTCCTAATATGCAATCTAAATCTACCTTCCCAACCTAAATCCTGGGGACTCTCTTCCCTCCAGGTAAACACTCTTGAAAAGGCAGACATGGATGTCTGGAGGAGCTCTTTCCCCACAGGTCAGAGGACTAGGTGACAAGTGATACCTCCTGCTGGTGTCGGGCCATCCAGCCTTGTCTGCCTAGCCATGAGCCTCTTTATGTAGCCAAGTTGATGGGATTTTAATTTGCCACTCTGTGTGTGAGCAGTCATCCCAATTAAGAGAAACTACTAAACCAGCAAACTCAGGCTACAGTGCCTAGGCACAGGTGATGGCCAAGTTCTCCCTTTGCCTCTGCAGATGCTTCCCAGGGACTTCAGAGAAGTCTGCAGCCAAAGTGAAATGTCTCACTGATTAGGCTTCCTCTTAGCATCCAAATGTGCTTGAATACCAGAGCTCTCGTGGAGGAATGTGCTTTGGATGAAGATTACTCAGACATTAAGCCCAAGGCCAATTTGTGAGACCAGCTATGCCATACCTCGCTTTGTGCTAACCAGGCCTCTGGGGTCGTCTTTTGCCCACAGCTGTGATAGGGACCTGGTGGTTCACAGAATCACAGAATTAACCAGGTTGGAAAAAGACCTTAGAGATCATAGAGTCTAACCTACCACCTAACACCTTCTAATTAACTAAATCATGGCACTGAGTGCCTCATCCAGCCTCCTCTTAAACACCTCCAGGGATGGTGACTCCGCCACCTCCCCAGGCAGCTCACTCCAATGCCAATCATTCTTTCTGTGAAGAACTTCCTGACATCCAGCCTAAACCTGCCCTGGTGCAGCTTGAGGCTGTGTCCTCTTGTTCTGTCACTGGGTGCCTGGGAGAAAAGATCATCCCCTGCCTGGCTACAACCTCCCTTCAGGTACTTGTAGAGAGCAATGAGGTCTGCCCTGAGCCTTCTCTTCTCCAGGCTGCACACTCCCAGCTCCCTCAGCTTCTCCTCACAGGGCTGTGCTCCAGCCTCCTCACCAGCTTTGGTGCCCTTCTCTGGACACATTCAAGCACTTCAACATCTTTCTTAAACTGAGGGGCCCAGAACTGGACACAGTACTCAAGGTGTGGCCTAACCAGTGCTGAGTACAGGGGCAGAATGGCTTCCCTGGGCCTGCTGGCCTCTCTGTTTGCTCTGCTAGAGCTGCCAAAACATAAGTTCCACAGGAGAAACCCTCCTGCATGGGCATCTTGGAATTTGGGAGCAACCTAGTGAAGATTGTGACTTCTGGCCTGGAACTCATGCTCCTGGATGCCCCTTCTCCTCTCCAGGTGCAAATAACAAGCAGGAGGTGCCCCAGCAGCAATATGATGTGGATCCCAAACTGTGACCAGCATCCTTCCTTCCATCAACACACAGAGAAAACTGTTTGCAAAGCAGCTCAGTTTTGCCTGTCCACACTGGTAAAAGATGATTAATAATAGATTAATAAGAGCAATAAGCTCTATTCAAAGTGTGTCTCATAATTGAAGCAGGATGATCCATGATATTTAAATTTTCATGCCTGGTCCTGGCAAAGAACATCAGATTGTGGCAGGTTGTAAAGAAAGTTTCTTATCAAATGAAGAATGCCTCCTGTGTAAGTAACAAACCAAACAGAGTGAGCGGCATCTCAGCTTTCCAGGTTTTTTATTTCTGCTTCATTTGCTGCTACCTCAAACTACCCAAAGCTCCATACTTGTCTAATACCCCCACATCCCTCCCTGTTTTTGCAAAACTCATGCCACAGTCGTTTAGCTCTACCACAATATTCACCACTCCACTACAGCAAATGTAAATATATGAAAAAACCTGCTGGGTACATATTAAAAACAAAACAAAACACAACATTTTTAAAGGGAGGAAATGACTTAATTTAATGCCTCTGCTTTTCAGTGGGTTTGGTAGAAGACAGAAAGCACATTTATCATCAGCCAAAAAGCAACATCAGTGGAAGATTACTTTCTTCACTGCATTGCACCTGTGCTGCTGGCTCCTGTATGTTGGATGTCACCCAAGGTGGGCTGGGCAAGCTGGAGAGGTGAGCCCAGGTGAACCTCCATGATGTTCAACAAGGGCCAGTGCAGGGTTCTGCACCTGGGCCAGAACAATCCTCATTATCAATAGATTGGGAGATGAGCTGATAGGAAGCAGCCCTGTGGAAAAAGACTTGGGGGTGCTGATAGACAAGAAGCTGGACATAAGCCGACAGTGTGAGCTTGCAGCCCAGAAGGCAAATGGCCTCTTGAGTTGCATCAAAAGCAGCATTGCCAGCAGATCCAGAGAGGGGGTTCTGCCACCTTGTCCTATTCTGGTGAGACCTCGCCTGGAACACTGTATCCGGCTCTGGTGCCCTCAACACAGGAAGGACATGGACCTGATTCAGTGAGTCCAGAAGAGGGCCACAAAGATGATCAAATTGGGTGAAGCAAACAGAAAGTCAAAGTGAGGGGGGTGTCTGCGTGTGAGGGCAAAGTCAGCAAATTTTGTTGCAACACATAATACAAACCTTTGACAAGGAAAGAAGAGGTCACTGTAAATAGCCGAAGGGTGGTTAGGTCTGAGGCTAGCAAAAATGTTCAGATGAGAAACAAGGGCAGTGTAGGTAAGCTGAGAAGCTTTCAAGACAGCAGGTCTTCTGGGCAAAGCAACCAATTTCTACCTTCCAAAATCACCTGAAGACAGTAGGTGCCTGCAAGAGCGAGATTTTACTGCCAGCTCATGTACAACCTCATTGTACAACCAAAAGCAACACCAGAGATAGTGCTTGGCACGGTGGTCTTTTGAGTTTGTCAAGGAGCCAGATGTTCCTTGCCACAGGGAAATGATCCCCTGAATCTTGGCATCCAGTTCCCCGAGCTGCCAGCAAAAGAATGGGATGGGAACATCGTGCAGAGGGGCAGGTGGCACATTGCAACAGCTTTTTCAAATCATTACCAAGAAGCATGATGACAATTTTTGTCTGAATATAGAAAAATGCTGTGAACAGGCTCTGTGAATGCGGTTTGGGGAATCACTGAAAATAGCACTGAGCTCTTGGTATTTCACAGTGCTGGGGTAGGAGGTTTCAGAATGAAGTATCCTTCAATTACTTAATTATAAACCTAGTCCTGGTGCACATCAGCAAGCAGAGCTTTAAGTGAACAGCTACCCAGGCAGGTTATGAATGCTGGGTTCAGTTTTGGGGCCCTCACCCTAAGATAGATATTGAGATTTTGGAGCAGATCCAGAAAAGGGCAACAAAACTGGGGAAGGATCTGGAGAGTAGGTCTTGTGAGGAGCAGGTGAGGGAACTGGGGGTCTTTAGCCTAGAAAAAAAAGAGCTGAGGGGAGACCTTGTGTGCTGTACAATTCCCTGAAAGGAGGTTAAAATGAAGTGAGTGTTGCTCTCCTCTCCCTAGTAATAAGTGATAGGATGAGAGAAAATGGCCTCAAGTTGCACCAGGGGAAGTGTAGGTTGGAAATTAGAAAAGACTTCTTGACTGAGAGGGTTCTCAAAGACTGTGACAGGGTCCCCAGGAAGGTGGTTGAATCCTCATCCTTAGAAGTGTTTCAAAGAGGCAGAGATGTGGTACTGAGGAACATGGTTTATCATCAGACTTTCTAGAGTTAGATACTGGTTGGACTCAATGATTTCAAGGTCTTGTTCAACTGGAATGAGCTCTCACACATCTACACACACCAGCTTGTACTCTAAGGGGTGAACACCAAGCCTAAGGTAACCTTTCTGAAGGGTTGGTTATTTTGGAAACTAATCTAAGAGACAGCAAAGGGCTTGAAAAATAAGACAAAGAAATAGCAATTCTCAAAGAAATTCTGTACCATGCTGTAGATGCTTTTGTGAATCGAGCTTCTCACTTATCTGTTGGCACCAGTCTATCGCATTCATCAAGCTCTATGAGGTCCTTCCCTCAAAGATGGTATTTTCCAGGTGAGAAAACTAGTATGAGCACAAGAGTAACAGATACAGGAGCAAACTGCCTGCTCACAGGAGAAGATTACCCGTTACAGATCCTCTTGGGCCAGAAGTTACACCAGCCTCTGTACTCCTCATCCTGTTTCCAGCCAGTCCTTGCTACCTTTCTCTGGCTGCCACTCCACCACCATCCCATTTTGGCACTTGCTGATCACCAAGAGGCTAAAAAAAAGGTTATGGAAATGGATTAGGAAGAATGTAAAAATCAGGAATACTTCCTAAAGCCTTGGCTTGTGCGACACTGCTCAGAACACACATCAGTGAGCTGTTCCCTCTAAATTCAAAGCTGTGCTAAACTCCCCTCGTCAGTTCTATAACCATTTTTACCCTCTGGAATCAATTAGATGTGATGGAAGGGACTATTCCTACCTATTACTGGCCTGAGTTGTCTGCATGCTGGGGCAGCCCTTCCCCAGAGCTGCCCATGGAGCAGGGAAGGGGGGCAAGGAGTGCCAGGCAACCTCAGGATGCAGCTTGGACCAGGCACAGTAGACCTGCTCAGCTCCTGAACCTTGTTGCTGTAATCACGGTGGAGCCTGGCAGACTCCAGAGCCACTGACACTAGCAATTAAGTGTAATTATTTATGGAGAAGGGGTGTGTTATATGGAAACACAGCCCTGCTGTGTGTGCTGATGTTCCCAGGTAAACACAGAGCTGAGTGGATTTTTATGTTGGTATTGGTGTGGGTTTTGCTCACTGTTACAGAGCTGAGCCCTTCAGGTTTGTTGGTTTGTTTTTTCCCTTCAGATGGATGAGACACACTCCACTGCCTCACAAATGCTATAGGGGCATGAGGATCTGGTCCCATCATCTCTGCAGAATCCTCCTAGTAAATCCTACCCATGAGGGGATTGGTGAGATGTCACCACAAAGGAGGTCTTGACGTGATGAAAAATGAGATGGAGAAGGTGACATCCAGAGGACTGGGTGAAGGTGCAGAGTAGGAGCTCCCTGCATTCTGGTTTATATAGGGTTTTGGATTACCCTGAGTGCAGCTGAGCAGGAAAGATAAAACAATGACCAAGATAACATTCCTAGGCAAAACAAAGGGAAAGATGTTTACTGGGGATTAGCTCCTGACCAGTTTCAGCCAGGCTGTGAAGAGTTTACTCTTCTCAAGATTAAATTGGAGACCAAAAGGAAGATTTCAAACATAAGAGGACTCTTTCAGTTTGGTTTGCTTTTGCCCGTCTTTGTTGCCACACTCAGACGAAGATCTTGGCATGGCAGCCTCATTTAGGCAGTGTTTAGTACTCAGATCTACATGGCTGACCTGAGCTCTCTTTCACTGCTCTCTTAAGTATGTTCAGCAGATACCTTAAGGCAGGTGGATGAGCCTACTGCAAAGCATCCTTGTGGGAAGCCTCTGTGGACTCCTCCTCAGGTCCCCTACAGCAGCAGCTTCATATGGCTTTGCTGTGAAGAAGCAATTTTCACCTTCCTTTCAAGTCTGAAGAGTGGAAGCACAAAAGCTTGCAGTCTCTTGCCTCCATTCACAATGCAAGTAGCAAAATTGGGGTTTGCACCTGGATACCTGGTATCACAAGAGAAGAGCTGCCCAGCTGCTTGCCTTCAAGTGTCTCTAGCATCGCCAATACTACACAAAGAGAATCACAGATAGGGGTGGGAAAGGACCTCTGGAGGTCGTTGATCGCAACCTCTGTACCAGAGCAGATTCACCTAGAACAAGTTGCATAGGACACAATCTAAGCACGTTTGGAATCAGTCCAGAGGTGGAGACTCCACCACCTCTCTGGGCAGCCTATTCCAGTGCTCCACCACTTGCAATGTAAAGAAGCTCCTCATCATAGTTAAGTGAAATATCCTATGTTCAATGTTGCCAGCAGAGAGAGTTCAGCTAAGATTTTTCCCACCACCGCTTTGAGTATTTCTGAGTCATGGCTAAGCTACCTGCAAAACCTGAGCAACAGAGTTTAAAATGAGTTCAGGTTAAACCATTACACCACTGTCAGTGTTTTTTTTGTGGTAGAAAGGTCCTGGAAATCTTGACCAAGGGGATAATTAATGAAAGGTTCTTGGGAAGGTAGTGTTTTCTGATGAGCAATAATCCAAAGGGAATCCTCTTCTTAGAGAGAAGAACGTTTTGTAGTCATGACAATAGCTGGCACTTAATTCTGTGCTACACGATGAGAGACTGTTTGAGTCAGGGACATTGCTGTAGGGAGTCAACTGGATTAAAAAATTAATTAAAGGAGATGTAGGAACAAAGTATGACAAGGAAGATAATTATGGAACCAGGAGCAGAAGAAGAGCTGATGCTTTCACCTCAGCAATCAGGAGACCTGGTCAGGACAGCTATTTGACAACAAACAAAATGTATTTTAATATTTCTCCTTGCCTAGAGTGCTGGGGCAAAAAGCATGCCTGGAGAGCCAGGGTAGTGTTTGGGCAGCCAGCTGTGCCCTGCCTTGATCAGAAAGGGTTTGACAAAACTTAGTGAAACTGGAGGTGCTGTGCTCTAACCCAAATTAATTACATGTGTGCTCTGCTTAATAACCGTGTAGCTGTCTCCTTCCTTATGTCCTGTAACAATTTAACTGGGAAAACTTCAGTTCACAGTATCATGGAATTGGATGGAAAGCACCTTCCAGATCATCAAGCCCAACCATTTTCTGACTTTACCAAGTCTGGTGCTCAACCTTGTCCCTCAGCACCACATCTCTGCCTCTTTGAAATGTCTCCAGGGACAGGGACTCAACCACCTCCATGGGGAGCCTGTTTCAGTCTTTGAGAACCCTTTCAGTCAAGATGTTTCTTCTTGTATCCAACCAAAACTTCTCCTGGTGCAACTTGAGGACATTCCCTCTTTTCCTGTCACTTGTTACTACAGAGAAGGCACTGCTCCCTCCTCACTCCAACCTCCTTTCAGGGAGTTGTAGAGAGCAATGAGGTCTCCTCTCAGCCTCCTCTTCTTCAGACTAAACAACCCCAGTTCCCTCAGGTGCTCCACACAAGACCTGTTCTCCATGCCCTTCTGCCTCTCCTTGAGTATCTGCCTCTGCTTTCACCCGGTGCTCCTCATGAGAGGCTGTGTCTGAAGAAGGAGCATATAAATAGGACTTAGGGTGATGTCCACATGCTTTCCTGATTTCCACTCCCACTGATTCTTCTCAATGGACTCTAATGGGTTTTATAAAAAGACTGAAGATGGGACTTTTTTGGAGGTCATGAAGACCTGGAAAACATGCAAGGTCCTTTAAAGCAAAAACCAGAAGTCGTAACACCCTCAAAGGATCAGCCACGTGCCTTACCATCTAGAAGACTGCTCTACATACTGCTGAATCCACCTCTAGTTCACAGTCAGGCTTTCCAAAACCTCAGAATTCACTGCAAATGAGGCTTTCTGACTTCTAACCCATCCCTGAAAATGCTGTTTCCCCTCTTCCTGGCATCATACAATTTCCAGTGTTGCTGTGTCAGAGAGCAGAGAAAAGCCATTCATCTTCCTTAACACTCGATTTTTGCTTAGCTCAAGATGTGCTCATCTACTGTTTTCTGGTGAATCACAAGCCAGAAAAAGAAAGATCCTGGCTTCTTCAGAGGAGGGATGCACCAAGCTCTCAGTCACCGTGAGTCACTTCTCTGCCACATGCTAATTTTGTATCAGAAGCACACTTTACTTTTGAGAGGACTTTTGGGGCTTTTTTCCCCCTCTTCTTAATTTTGCCATTTGAAGGCATGCCCTGCCCAGAATCTGGTAAACACCCATGGGTGCCAGATTCCAGAGTCCCAAAGTGGGCTTTGAGAGTAGAGCTTCCTGGGGTGTTAAGTAGTGTAGGTCTTCTGATACTGTAATGATTAAGTCTTAGAATACTTTTGGTTGGAAAAGACCTTTAAGACAGTAAGTCAATTCATTGTTTAATTCTACTAGGGAGAAGGTCTCCCCTCAGCCTCATTGTTTTGTAGGCTAAACAATCTCAGTTCCCTCAGCTGCTCCTCACCAGACCTCTTCCCCAGACTCTTCACCAACTTTATTTTGCTGTGGCACCTCAATGTCCTTATTGTAGTGAGAGGCCTAAAACTGAACCCAGGACTCAAAGTATGTCCTCAGCAGTGCTGAGTCAAGGGGAAGATCTATTTGTCCTTTAGTCCTTTTGTTCTGTCCTTCTCCCTTTCTGTTCCTTCATTTTGTCATGCTAAATCCTGTGATTATTAGCTGCCACAGTAAGTACAGGCTGATGATCCCAAGAGGAAACAGAGCAGTTGATACCATTGCAAGCTTCCCTTCTTTTTGGTATGTCCTGCTGGACCCATGCATGCTGTCATGTTGAATGACTAAACACTGGCCCTCAGTGGCCAAAGCCTCAGTATTATACAGTGAGGATGAAGCTCTCAGAGGGTGTCTCTTCCCAGTAATGAAGCCAGGGAAGATCAGGGAAATTTAAGTCCCTGTTCCCCAGCAAACATGGTACAGGCTGCTCCACCAGCAACCACAAGGAAGTTTCTCTTCTTTCTTCTGTTTCCATCGAATTGAATGTTAGAGGTTTCCACTCAGCTGAGTGTTAGAGTGGGGGCTGCAGACAGGTGACAACCCACAGAGTCATACTACGGCAGGGTAACAGAGAGTGTCTCCACTGGAAAACAGGAACTGGGGCCAAGGTGGGAAGAGAGGCGGGCAAGAAAAAGAAGAGAGGAAGTAGAAGCCAGAAAATTCCACTGTGACTCCACTCTCACCACATGCATGATCACTGTACACACCCACAAATGAAAAGTGCTGGTGAAACACCAAGCAAAACGCAGGGGCAGTAGAAAGAATGAAGAGAGCCACACATCAACTGAACATGAGCCAACAGTATGCCCAGATGGCAAAGAAAGCCAGTGGTATCCTGACTGGGATTAGAAATGCTGTGTCCAGCAGGAGTAGGGAGGTAACTGTCCCCTTGTATTCTGCTCTGGTAAGGCCATACCTCGAGTGTTGTGTTTAGCTTTGGGCACCTCATTACCAGGGGGATGTGGAAGTTCTGGAGCCAGTGCAGAGGAGGGCAAGGAAGCTGGACAATAAATCTCATGAGGAATGACTGAAGGAATTGTAGAATCATAGAATGTCAGGGGCTGGAAGGGACCTCAAAAGCTCATTCAGTCCAACCCCCCTGCCAGAGCAGGATCACCTATACCAGATCACACAGGAACATTTCCAGGCATGTTTTGAATATGTCCAGAGAGGGAGACTCCACATATCTGCTGGGTAGCCTGTTCCAGTACTCTGTTACCCTCACAGGAAAAAAATTCCTCCTCATGTTAAAACAAAACTTCCCATGCCTCATCTTTCATCCATTTCCCCTTGTCCTGCCACTGGGCATCACCCAGCAGAGCCTGGCTCCATCCTTCTGGCACTCACCCTTTACATATTTATAAACATTGATGAGGTTTCCTCTTCTACGAGCAGCAGAGCCCCAGCTCCCTTGGTTTCTCCTTGTAAGAGAGATGTTTCGTTCCCTTAATTATCTTTGTAGCTGGACGTTCTCAAGCAGTTCTATGTCCCTCTGGAACTAGGGTCCCAGAACTGGACACAGTACTCCAGATGTGGCCTCACCAGAGTAGAGTAGAGCGTCAGAAGAACTTCTCTGGATCTACTAACCACAGCCCTTCTGTGGTTAGTACCCCAGACTGGCATTGCCCCTCCTGGCCACCAGAGCACATTGCTGGCTCACGGTCAACCTCCCATCCACTGGGACCCCCAAATCCTTTTCCCCTTCGCTACCTTCCAACAGGTTGGTCCCCAAACTATACTGATGCTTGTGATTTTTCTTTTCCAGGTGCAAGACTGTACACTAGCCCTTGTTGAATTTCATTCAATTTCTTCCTGCCCAGCCCCTCCAGCCTGTCCAACTCTGTCTGAATGGCAGCACAGCCTTCTGGTGTGGCAGCCACTCCACCCAGTTTGGTGTCATCAGCAAACTTGCTGACAGTGCACTCTGTGCCCTCATCCAGAAGCTGGGGCTGTTCAGTTTGAAAAAGAGGAGGCTGAGGAGAGACCTCATGGCTGTCCACAGCTACCTGAAAGGAGGTTGTGGAGGGGTTGGTACTGCTCTCTTCTCATAGGTAAATAGTGATAGTACAAGAGGGAATGGCCTCAAGCTGCGACTGGGTAGCTTTAAAATGGACATTAGGAAATGTTCTTTACTAGCAAGACTGGTCAGGCATTGGAATGTGCTGCCCAGGGAGGTGGCGGCATCACCAACCCTGGATGGGTTTAAAGGTTGTTTGCATGTACCTTGATTTAGGGTGCACCTTGTAGAGTAGGGATATGGATTGGACTTGGTGATCCTGTGGGCTTTTCCAACTCGAATGTTTCTGTTTCTGTTTCTTTCTGTTTCTGTTCCCTCCTCCAGGAGATGTGGCACCAGGACAGGATCATAACCTCGCACAGGGAAGCCTGCTTTGCATCTTGTATTGAATATGACCAAGCAACATCTTTAGTGCTTGGCCCCCAAATGAGGGCTTCTGATTACTTACTGACTTCTGTGACTGTCTCCACGTCACACTCACATAGCTGTATGTACTGCCGAAGCTTGCTAGTGAGAATGTGAAAGGTCTATTAAATCTTTTAGCCTCTCCCCTGAAGTGTTTGCCATGTGTGCCCAGGCTGATAGAAACCAGCACTGCCACTGATCTCTGTCAGGAGTGCAGTGAACACTCAGTGTCTGTCTTTTCATGTCATGGCTTCTTTAAAATGTCACATCCTTGGACTCTGCTGTTAGTTCACCAGAAAAAGGGAGACGTGAGAGGAGATGGTGCTGAGCCAACCTGACCACTTTTGCTATGAGGTGACTGGGTGCATGTGAAGGGAGCAGTGGTCAGTGCTTACCTTGACTTTGGTAAGGCTTTTGACACTATCTGCAACAACATCCTCATAGGTTGGGTGACAAAGTACAGGTTAGATCAGTGGATGGTAGGGTTGGTTGAAAACCAGCTGAACAGCTGGATCCAGAGGGTTGTGGTTAGTGGTACAAAGGCAAGTGGTGAATGCCAGGGACTGATGCTAGGGTCAGTGCTCTTCCACATCTTTATTAATGACTTCAACAATGAAACAGGGTACGTCTATAGTGAATTTGCAGACAATACAAAGCCAGGAGGAGTGTACATGGTTGTGCTGCCATAGAGAGGGACCTCAACAGGCTGGAGAACTGAGCTGTCACAAAGGTCAACAAATGGATGCGCAAAGTGCTATCCCTAGGAAGGGATAATAACCGTGCACCAGTACAGGCTAGGGATTCCTAGTTGAGAAGCACCTCAGCAAGGAAGGACCTGGGGGTACTGGTGGACACCCAAGGAAGGAGCTGGGGGTACTGGTGGACACCAAGTTGCAGATAAGCCAGCAATGCATCTTTGTGCAAAAGAAGGCCAACAGATTGGGCTGGATGGGGTGATCCTGCATCAGGAGGCAAGTTACTGTAGAGGCCACACTTGGAGCGTCAGGCCCAGTTCTCAGTGTGGGAGACACAGACATACTGGAGGGAATCCAGCAAAGGGCAGATAAGGTGATGAGAGATTGGAGCACCTTTCACTCAAGGAAAAGCTGTGAGAGATGGGACTGTGCAGCCCAGAAACGAGAATGCTGAGAGAGAATCTCACTGAGAGTGCAAAGAAGTCAGGCTCTTTTCAGTGGTGCCTTGTGACAGGACATGCAATGAGCAAAGCCTTAAATAAAAGAGGTTCATCCTGAGCATCCTGAGCATCAGAAAAGGCTTTTTAGTTGGGAGAGTGATGAAACACTGACAGGTTGACCAGAGACTTTGTGGTCTCCATTCTTGAGGATATTCAAAAGCTGTCTGGGCATGGTCCTGGGCAACTGGCTCTAGGTGACTCTGCTTCAGCAGGTGGGTGGGACTAGAGATCCATTCCAACCTCAGCTGTTCTTTGGCTCTCTGATTTCCTTTCTGACTTTTCTTTCCATCTGAAGAAACCATAATCATCTATGACATTTGGCACCATGAGCCAAGTTTTCCCATATGGGGAAACTGAACTTATTAGTAGGCTTCAAAACCAGATATTCAGCATCAAGCACTACTGAGCCAGTTTGAGCTAGACCAAAGCTGATTCTGGCCACTGATGTCACTTTTCGGCTCAGCCTCTGTTCAGTGCTGGCATTCTCTGAAGTTCAGAGCAAGTTTGCACTGCTTCTAGCAGTGAGAATGCTGATGGAGAGAGTTACTGCCAGGGGCTGGGCTGCAGAAAGGCTCTGGCTTGGGCTCGCTCCTGTGCAGACCAAGGACACTGCCACATCTTGTGTGCCACATGGAGGTGCAGAAGGTGCCACATCTGCAGGGAGGAGTGGACAGAACAATTGACTCTAAACTGACCAACAAGATATTCCATCCCATGGATGTCATCTTCAGGATAAAGCTGAGTGATCACCAGGGTCAAGTCTCTTCTTCCATGGCTGGCATTCCACAGGAGGACTCTGTCCTTTCTGCCTTCAGACAATCATGTGTTCCTGAATCCACTTCCAGAATTCAGCTCCTGAATCTAGTTTCCATCTGCCACTGAGTCCAGCCTGGGACTTCTCCAGTGCCTGCCTCCAGCATCAGTTGTAAGAATGATGTTATTGCCATCAGGAGGGTTGGCCTTGGTATTACTTTTGTAAATATTTCATTATTTTCATTATTCTTTAAAACTATTTTAATTCTCTTTTCCAATCCATTTGCTTCTATCCCTCATTCCCTTTCTCTCCCCTCCAGGAAGGGAGAGGGCTTGAGGGCATCTGTAGTCACTCATCTGGTGGCTGGCCAAGCCCTAGCCCTTGACAGCTACCCTTCATCAATAATTCACCACTTTTCCCCAAAGGGCTGTTATCATAGTCATGATCTTCAGTGGGTACCAACAACTACAAGATTTTTTTTTAACCCAAGAAACCAGGACTGTGTCAGAGCAGGCGATGTTAGCAGACTCTTCCTCCATCACACCTCGCCTGTAAGTTATATTTTAATGAGGGAAACCATTCATGTCCTGCCACTCCCTGAGTTGGCAAAACATCCACCAGTCTATTTCTAATCTGCTTTCTCTAATGAACACATCAATTCCTAGCAGCAATAGTTGTCATTAAATCAACAACACAGGTAACCCATTCTTCTGATGCCTCACACAAACACTTGGGCAGCTTGTTAATGAGATTTGCTAACGCTGAGGTCCCACTGTCTGGAAGTTTCCCACTGGTGCTGTGAGACTTGATGGCCTTTGGCTTATGGAAGAACTTTCCCAGTTTGCTTTCTTCTTCTAAACATTTTGACCCTTTGCTTTTTCAGTGTTTGAAACTTGAAGAGCAACTTTGCTCAGATGTAGACAGTTCAGGTTTGAACAAAGAGAGAGACCGAGAGCCCTGGGGCTGTTCAGTCCGGAGAAGAGAAGACTGAGAGGAGATCTGATCAATGTATACAAATATCTGAGGTGTGGATGTCAAATGGATGTGGCCAATCTCTTTTGAGTGGTCAGCAGCAATAAGACAAGGAGCAACAGCTACAAACTGGAACATAGAACATTTCACCCCAACATGAGGAGAAACTTCTTTACAGTGAGAGTGACAGAGCACTGGAACAGGCTGCCCAGAGAGGTTATGGAGGTTCTGAATCACAGAATCACAGAATAAACCACGTTGGAAAAGAGCTTTGAGATCATCAAGTCCAACCTATCACCTAACACCTTCTAATTAACTAAGGCACTAAGTGCCTCATCCAGTCACCTTTTAAACACCTTCAGGGATGGGGACTCCACCACCTCCCTGGGCAGCCCATTCCAATGCCATTCACTCTTTCTGTGCAGAATTTCTTCCTAACATCCAGTCTAAACCTGTCCTGGTGCAGCCTGAGACTGCAGCCTCTTGTTCTGTTACTGGGTGCCTGGCAGAAGCGAGCAACCTCCACCTGGCTACAACCTCCTTACAGGTAGTTGTAGAGAGCAATAAGGTCTCCCCTGATGTTCCTCTTCTCCAGGCTGAACAACCCAGCTGCCTCAGCCTCTCCTTGCAGGGCTGCACTCTGGACACTTTCAAAACCCTCCTGAATGCATTCCTGTGTAAACTACCCTAGGGGATTCTGCCTTGGTATTGGGGATGGACTCAATGATCTCTGGACGTCCTTTCCAACCTCTAAGGTTCTGTGATTCCTTGAAAGAATTGACAGCAAACATCATTCATCCTTTCCTGCAGGTAGTCAAGCAGAGGCACTTAGTGCTTGGTTTGCCCAGCAATGTATTTTTTCCCCAGGGAAGCACTGAACTAACTCCTAGCCATCTCTAGGGGTTTTCCTTCTTTCTCTGGGATCTGTTCCTGATAGTTTTTTAATCACTTGAGAGTAAAAACGTGGCTTCTTAAAGTCTCCCAACCCTCTTCTGGACTGTGAAAATCCTGTTCCTAGAAATCTGGAGGCCAGCTAATGTTTTAAGGGTGAGGAGATGAGTCCGAGTTGTCAGCTTTGCCTCCAGAATATTTCCTGGTATCAAAGTGCAGCTGACTAGACTTTCCTCTACTGCCAAGGGAGTGCTTTTTTAGTGTGAACCAGCTGGTTTCTTTGGTGGCTGGGTATGAGCACCTCCCTGGAAGACTATCTTCATGTACATTTGTGTGTGTGCATTGACACACAGCAATCAAGGGCTGCAAAAATAAGGCTCATACTGCTGAACTGCTGGCTTGTGGAGTGTAATTAGTTTGTGTATGAAAAGCACAGAACCAGCGAAATGTTTCATGTATGTCTCTTCAGAGGCAAGCTGGGATGTAAGGAGGGTAATGATTGTCCAGGAAGAGGAGGAGAAATACAAGTGGAAAACAACCTGACAAAGAGAAAAAAGCCAGAGGTGCTCAAGGACAGGGATACAAGAACTCAAGCTGATTATGGAGAAGAGGCTGTGCTTCAAAAGATAAAGAGAAGCAGCACAGAGAGATGTGGAAGAGCAGTAACGACAGGGAGGTGGACTGGGCAGGCAAGCCGTGGATGGAAAGCACAGGCACTAAAGGGCAGGGACAGATACACACGACTTGGCAATGAGGAGCTGTGATTTATGTTTGCTTCTTTGTCTTATCATCCTTTCCTGGCAGATGTCTCGCAAACCGTGGCAGTCAGGGATGGTGCTTGGGGAGGGAAGAGAGGAGATTTTTGAATAGACAGACCACCTGTGAGGCATGGAAGGGATTTTCTAGTAGTCTGTACAACCTACCCAGGTAATTCTCATTAGAAATATATTCTAAATTAAGTAGTAGCTGGGCTTTTAAAAATAATTTGAAGAGATCCCTTCTCTCTTTACTTCAACATTTGTGCTTCTCACAGCAGGTTTTATTCCCTTGAACAGAGCACCCCAAGCTGGTTTTGGTTTCAGTGAGGGGCTGGCAAAGAGCTCGGAGGACAGAAGCAGTAACGAAGGTGGTGCATGGAGAACAATGTCT
Organism: Tricholaema leucomelas; assembly: GCA_013400475.1. Lineage (NCBI taxonomy): Eukaryota > Metazoa > Chordata > Aves > Piciformes > Lybiidae > Tricholaema lacrymosa > Tricholaema leucomelas. The sequence continues at coordinate 1,021,736 of WAAF01016877.1, forward strand.
TGATTAGGACAAATCTGCTGCACTGCTCTGTGATCTTTTCTCCTCGTTGTGATCGTCCCCTTTCATCTGTGCGCACACACACACAGAGTAGTTTCCCATCTGTTGTGCCAAAGCTCAGCACAGCACAATTATGTGATGTCCACTTAATTAAGCTGGCAAGTCTGTGAGGCTGAGGGAGAAGTTCAAAACCAGGGAGAGGGTTTAGGTGTTTAACTTTTATTTATTTTCACTAAGTTTTTCCCCACCTCTGCTCACATGGCAAGATTAATACCATGAGGTGTGAGGAACTGATCTGAACCCTGGGCTAGCCCAAAGGGAGCTCCATCACATCTGGTCCCCAGTGTGGAGAAGGTGGCATCGGCAAGAGGATCTGAGGCTGTATGAAAGGGGAAGCAGGCAAATGGGCTAAATTTGGGAAAGGAGGAGGGCACTCTCTTGGAAGCAAGGGTTGGAGAGGCTTGGCTGTTTGGAAGAGACCACCTGTAGCCACAGCAAAGGCAAGTGGTGGGGCAGGAGGAATGTGGGAGTGACCACAAGCTCCTCTCCTGGTTGTCCTTTAGGGAATGAGTCAGGAGTTGTGGGCTCACTCTTTCCTATAATAGTTGAGGCTGAGGGTGTTTACTCTGTCTGCTCAGGCAGCCTGAGCACAAGTACCCTTTGTAGTCCTCTCAACCCTGTAAGAACTCACCTGCATGGTGATGGCCTTTGTGCAAGGAACACCTCAGGACTCAGTGTCTCTCTCAAGGGAATCAAGAAATAAAGCTCCTGGGATTGGCATTGCTACCAATGACACTACAGAGTCATATATAAATGGAACTATGTAAATACATGGACTTTGCTTCACTCTTCAATAGCTCCAGGATAGCTTTTGTTTACAGTGAGCACACCTCAGCAAATCACTCCCAAACACCAAATGTGTTGGCCCAGCAGGGCTTACAGCATGACAACCTGGAAATGAGACTGTACATGCTTAGGGGTTTTTTTTCCCTCTCTCTTACTCTTCTTTGGAAATTACTTTTGTTGTTTTTATCTTATCCATAGACCCTCTGGATGAGCCTCTGGTATCTGTCTGTGCAGCTCGGCTGCTTTTTCTTGATTTCCCAGGCTCTTCCCTGTTTTCCTTGGAGCCTACAGCAGCTTCTCTGTACTTAGAGAAGCTCAGGAGAAGCCTTGCCTGGGAAATGGCGAAGTGCCGCCTCTTAAACTGAACCAGAGCACACACTCGTGGTAGTAAAGTGCTACATCTCCTCTGGCTTTATGTGTAAGAGATGCAAATCCCAGGATCTGGGATGTGCACTCCTGATTTTCTCTAAAGGAATCTGTGAACAACGTCTGAGAGACATAGGTTAGGTGAAATACAGGGATGCTCATTTCCACTGACAGCAGTTCAAGGAGTCCCTATACTCTAAAAAAGGCTGGAAACAGCTGCAGGGACTGTCCACAGTTTGCTGCTGGCTAGAACTCATCCCTATTCTTGGAGATTACTTATGCTCCCATCCATCTCCTGCTTCTCTCTGGAGCCAAGAGCCTGAAGCAGGCTCTTGTGAAAGAAGCAGCCTTGTAAAGATGGCTGCTGAGCAACTTTGGGTTCCAAATGAAGAAATAAAAGGAAAAAGTGGAACACCTTAAGAGGTGAATCCATTTTTATCCTGGAAAGCAAAGGTTATATGCCCAGCCTGGCTCAGTTTCAAGAGGAGAGATACTCCCTTCTTGGTTGGAACCATTTTCACAAGCTCAGGAGGGACACAAGCAGTGGGAAATAAGGGCAATGAATGAATCCAGGGAGACAGATTTCCTTACATTAATATTCAGTTCTCAGTTGCAGAAAATTAAGGGGAATTGGGGGGGGATAAAGAAATGAAGACATTGATTAGAGGGAGAGTGGAAAGGGTTTTAACTGAAAAATATTAGCAAGCTCTCCTAGAAGCAACAAAGAACAGCAGTGATTGTGTTTGTGCAAGGGAGCCTACAAGAAAGCTGGGGAGGGACTTTGTACAAAGGCTCGTTGTGATAGGACAAGAGGGAATGGCTTTAAGCTGGAAGAGGGCAGATTTACACTGGATATTAGGAAAAAATTCTTTACAGTGAAGGTGGTGAGACACTGAAACAGGTTGCCCAGGGAAGCTGTAGGTGCTCCCTCCCTGGCCAGGCTGGACAACACACACCTTGAGCAACCTGGTCTAGTAGAAGGTGTCTTTGCCTGTTGCCCGGGAGTTGGAACTAGATGATCTTTAAGGTCCCTTGCAACCCAAACCATTCTATAATTCTATGACAACAAGCCCTTTCTCCCTATGTAGAAGATTTGTTTTGTTTTTCTAGTATCAGATCACCTACCTTTCCCACAGGAAAGCCACATGAAAACCCCCACATGTCCCAGCTCCTCTAATTAAACTCTCCAAAAAAAACCTCTTAGGTAACAGAGAGAAGAGAATAATTTAAACCCCTTCTAATAAAGATATGACAGTAAGGTTCAGATCCTTAAATCCCTGAAAGTCATTCTGAGTGCTGAGGCTTGTGTTGCTGATGACCTGTTTGTGCAGGAACTCTTCCTGCACACTGTGGCTCCAAGCTGAAATCCAGGCATGGAAAGGGATTTTTCAGGTGTTTTGGTTGTTGCAGGTTCAGTGGCTCGCTGATGACTTCTAGGTTTTTTCATGTCCTAATCTTACATGAGTGTTGTAGGCTGAGAGAGACATAATCCAGGCTCCTTGAATGAATCTCAGAGAGTTTTGTTCTTAAACAGAAAATGAATTAGGTTAAGCGGGGATTAGAGAAGTCACGCCACATGCCTGCTTAGCCCCATGCAATTGCAACTGTTTATGTATGAGCTGGGGGGGGGGAATTGTTGGAGAAAAAATAGTTGTAAGAAATTAATTGTTTTTGAAAAGAAAAGAAAACTCAAAACCAAACCAACCAATCAAAGCCAAATAACCAGCAGGTCTAGGGAGGGTCTTCTCTATCCTGCCCTGGTGAGACCAAACCTGAAATACCATGTCCAGTTTTGGGCTCCCCAGTTCAGGAGAGACAAAGGACCTGTTGGGAAGAGTCCATTAGAGAGCCACAAGGATGATTGGGAGATTTGAGTATCTCCCTTAGGAAGAAAGACTGAGAAACCTGAGGCTGTTTAGCCTGGAGAAGAGAAGACTGAGAGGAGGTCTGATTAATGTGTACAAATATCTGAGGGGTGGGTGTCAAGTGGATGTGGCCAATCTCTTTTCAGTGGTCCACAGTAAAAAGACAAGGAGCAACAGCTACAAACCAGAACATAAAAGGTTTCACCCCAACATGAAGAGAAACTTCTTTACAGTGAGGGTGATGGGGCACTGGAACAGGCTGGCCCAGAGAGGTTGTGGAGTCTTCTTCTCTGGAGACTTTCAAAACCCATCTGGATATGTACCTGTGTGAACTACCCTAGGGGATCCTGCTTGGCAGGGAGGTTGGACTCAATGATCTCTGGAGGTCCCTTCCAACTGCTAAGGTTCTCTGATTCTGTGAAACCAACCCAACAAACCATCCACAACCACCACCACCAAAAAACCTCAATGAAACAAAAAAACCCCAAACAAACAACAATGCCACAACAATAAAAAGAAACTTGGGTAGGTTAGGGAGGCTTTCTCAAAATGCTAATTCCATGATCTGAACAGCCCTGGAGGTCTGGGAGATAATATACCTAGGACGTAGCCAGCATCCAGGGCAAGATGGAGGTTGAACAGCTGTGGATGAGTCTGAGAATACTGAGCAAAGCTTTGCTGAGCAATGAAGGGCTGGTAGGGAGAGGAAACCTTGAGGCCACAAAGATTATGAAGCTTCAGGTGAGGTTTTAAAAGCTGTAGTCACAGTGGGTGGCGATGGCTCACAGGTCACCCTCCTTAGCTCCACGATTTCTTTAGCCACAAAGGGCCAGGTCCTTCTCTGCCTTCCAGCCTGGAGCTGATCTTGTCAAGCTTGGAGCACAGTGCTGGCTTTCTGAATTCTCTATTTTAAGCAGCTTCCGTCAGAGGTGAGGAGTTGAAAGTTGCCATGCCGACAGCAAGATTTCAGCCCCTAAAATAGTCCAAACTTGCTGCTGCATCATGCAAGCCTGCATATGCTTCCTGTGAGGGAGGCAAGGAGACAGCTAGCAGGGTGCAGGGAGGCTGTGTGCACCAAAGGAGACAGGGGGCAAATGTCCTTCTCAAGAAAACATCTATAGGATGCTTTCAGACACCTTCCCTGTAGGTATTGAGGTAAATAAAGCAGAAGCTGGCAACAGGGAGCAGCAGCAATAAGGGGAGACCATGATGATCACAGCATGAAAAGGCTATGATTATTCCTGGCCTTACTGCTGTTGTCACTGGTAAAGATCAACCCCTTGACTCTTGAAAGGAAATCTAATCTTCCTAAAAAGAACCTGATCTTCCATGTGAGATGTGGAGAGCAGAGGAAAAGAAACCAGGGGATTTAGGAGGGAATATGCATTTCTCAAGGAGGTCTTGCACTATGCTTATGGGCAAGGGTGGTCCCTCATGCCAGCAAAGATTTGTGGCTATGTGCTGGAGATACCCAGGGGCTCAATATACCAAATATGGAACTTTGTCCTCCTGGTTATGGACTTGAGGACTCAATGGGCTTGGTTTCCAATTTATTTTCACCTAGTGTTCAATATGACCTAAAATGTAGATTTTAAAACAATTATTTAAAATTAGAGTACCTGCTGCAGTGGTGCCCAAAGCACTCAGGCCAAGACCACACAGACCTGCTGATGGTTAGGGGAGACTTTTGCCTCTTGTGCACGTTCAGAAGAGGTTGTTCTCCATCCTCAAAGAAGCACAAATGCAAATGCTGCTTAGTAATCCTTGAGCAAAGAGAAAATCAATTCCCTTCAAGTGTTTAGAAGCAGGCACCCTCTCAAGCCTAATGGGTGTTGAAGCATCTCTGCAGCCACCAGAAATGAATCCTGGTAGCAGTTAGCAGGCTCCTCACCATGGTGAGACTCACCATGAATTTTGGCAGGAGGGAGCTCACGGGCCACCTTTCCCTTCCCTTGCTTTGCCTTTATTGTAATCTCCATCCCTCACTCCCACTGCTTTCCCCTGCTCTGCCCTCCAGCCAGTCGCTATTCCACAGTCCAGGCTTGCCAGTGTAATTGCTTCTGATGTATGAATATTTCACAAGCGCTGGCTCCCTGGGGACAGTGCCTGTTGAGGAGGAGGCAGCCTCTGTGGGCATGGAAATGGTAGCAAATGACAACTGTAATGAACGATTTCTTCTCCAGGGGCATCTCTGCGGAAGAGTACACCACAGAATCACAGAATCATAGAATTGTTTTGGCTGGAAAAAACCTTTAGCATCATCAAGTCCAAGCATTCTCTAATTCTACCAAGGCTAGTGCTCAACCATGTCACCCAGCACCACATCTCTGTCTACCTGAAAACACCTCCAGGGATGGAGATTCAACCACCTCCTTGAAGAGCCTGTTCCAGTCTTTGAGTAGCTGGATGATCCTTGAGGTCCCTTCCAACCTAGACCATTCTATGATTCAGGGAAGAAATTTCTACTAGGGTCCAGCCTAACCCTCCCCTGGTGCAAAACTTGAGGCCATTTCCTCTTGTTCTATCACTTATTACTAGGGAAAAGAGACCAACACCCACCTCACTTTAACCTTCTTTCATAGAGTTGTAGAGAGTGAGAAGGCCTCCCCTCAGCCTCTTTCAGGCTACACAACACCAGTTTCTTTACCCACTCCTCACCAGCCCTGTTTTCCAGACCCTTCACCAGCTTTGTTGCCCTTCTCTGGACCTGCTCCAGAATGTCAATGTCTTTCTTGGAGTGAGTGGCCCAAAACTGAACTCAGTGTGCAAGGTGAAGTCCAGGGGGATGATCGCTTCCCTGGTCCTGCTGGCTACACTATTCCTGACAGAGGCCAGGATGCTGTTGGCCATATTTCCAGAGTACATCCTGCTCTCCAGCTGCCTGAGTTGCCTTTGTCTGTGGGTGGTGGGTGTACAGAGGAAAACAGCTCTATCTTTTACTTAGCATATACCATTTCATAGGTTTGGAGATGGTCAGAGAGCTGGAACACCTCTCCTGTGAGGACAGGCTGAGCAGGTGGAGGACAGGGTTCTGAGGAGACCTTACAGTGGTCCCTACAGGAATGGGAACTACAGGAATGATGTAGGAAGGATGTTTTACCAGAGACTGTAGTGATAGGATGAGGGATAATGGTTTCAAATCAAAAGATTTACCTATTAAGAAATTCCTTACTGTGAAATACTTCAGTCATCCTGATCAGGTGACCTATAACAGACATCCACAACAGTGTCACCCATGCTGTCCTGTCCCTTAATTCACATCCACAACCTCCTAACTCACTCCTCATCTGCCCCTGGACAGAACTGAGTACGTTCTAGATGCTCACAAAAAGCGCAACTGCACCACCTCACCTTGCTGACTTGACTGTCCTAAAAAGGAGGTAGCCAACCACCACCACCACACTCCAGTCACATCAGCTGTCCCACATCATCTCTGTAGTTACCACCAGATCATAACCCCTTTGACCACACACAGATTTCTGACAAATCCAGTTCATTCCTCATGCTGCCTGCATTGGTGTGCAGGCACTTCAGGAAGTGAGCCGAGCATGCTGAGCCTGTCCTGGGCTGGTAGGAGATCTTCTGGTCTTCATTAACACCAGAACACTGGTGCAAACGCAGCTGCAACCCCATCCCTCCCCAAATCCAGTGCCCAGAGAAGTTGTGGACGCACCTCTGCAGGTGTTTAAGTCCAGGATGGATGCAGCTTTGAGGAACTTGCTGTGGTGGAAGATGTCCTAGTCCGTGGCAGAAGGGCTGGAACTAGATGATCTTATACTGGAACATGTCCAGAGAAGGGAGATGAAGCTGGTGAGGAGAAGCTGAGAGAGCTGGGGTTGTTTAGCCTGGAGAAGAGGAGGCTCAGGGCAGACCTCATTGCTGTCTACAACTGCCTGAAGGGAGGTTGTAGCCAGGTGGGGATTGGTCTCTTCTGCCAGGCAACCAGCAACAGAACAAGGGGACACAGTCTCAAGTTGCACCAGAGGAGGTATAGGCTGGATGTGAGGAGGAAGTTCTTGCCAGAGAGAGTGATTGGCATTGGAATGGGCTGCCCAGGGAGGTGCTGGAGTCGCCGTCCCTGAAGGTGTTCAAGAAAAGCCTGGACGAGGCACTTAGTGCCATGGTCTAGTTGACTGGCTAGGGCTGGGTGCTAGGTTGGAGTGGATGATCTTGGAGGTCTCTTCCAACCTGGTCGAGTCTATGATTCTATCACCCTATGCTTGCCGTGTCTGAGCAGTGGCCACGGTGCCATCTGTCTCTCCGACAGTGGGTGGCACTACGCAATAAGAAGAGCTTTGCTTCCCCCTTTATCCATTATCTGTGTGTTTAAGGCTGGTGTGGTTTGAGCCGTGGGGTTTAGGAGGGGCAGCGAGCCTAACTTTTACACTGACAGCATCTTGCAGCCGACGTTCATCACAGGGGAACTGCAGGCGACCTGGAAGGTGCTTCCCGAGGGAAACCAGAACTGGCAAAGTTACTCCGAAGGCTGAGCGTGGTTTGCGTTGTACTCTTCATCGCTTTGTTCTTGTTTGATCCAAGGGACAAGAAGAGTCTGTTAGGAAACCTCAGATATGGCTGATAACTCACTGCCTTTTCTCTTGTAAAATGCAGTATTTGCTAATCCAGTTTTTCAGCATGGTGTTGATTTGTGACCATCTCTCTCCTACAAAGAACTTCAAGATATTGGGACCGGGTGCTGCGCCTTGCTCGTGCTCATGGCACGGGGGCTGGAACTAAATGATCTTTGTGGTCCCTTCCAACCCTCTGATTCTGTGATAGCAAGATCTGTGGAACTTGATTTGCATCTGTTACAATATCTCTTCTTTGTGTTTTCTCTGCTGTTAGAGAAGTGCCAGAGCGTTGGACCAAGCTGTCCAGAGAGACTGGAGTCTCAGTCTCTAGAGGCATACTCCATTTAAAAAAGACATAGACCTGCTTATGCACATCCAAGGAGGACCATGAAGATGATCTGAAGGTTGGAACACCTCTCCTACCAAGATGGGTTGGGAGAGTTGGGGCTGTTCAGCATGGAGAAGACAGGGACCTTACAGCAGCCTTCCAGTAGCTGAAGGCGGCTACAAGAAAGCTGGGAAGGGACTTTGTGACAAAGGTTGTGACAGGACAAGAGGGAATGGCTTTAATCTGGAAGAGGAGAGATTTGAACTGGGTATTATGGAAAAATCATTTGATGGTGTGACACTGGAACAGGCTGCCCGGGGAAGTTGTGGATGGTCTCTCTCTGAAGGTGTTCAAAGCCAGATTGGTCTAGTGGCAGGTGTCCCTACCCGTGGCAGGGGGGGTGGAATGACAGGATCTTTAAGGGCCCTTCCAAAGCAAACCATTCTATGATTCGATGACTTTCTCAGCAGCAGGCCCTCCCTAATTAGCTTCTATCACAAAACTTCTGCCAGACTGAACTGGCAGATAGCAACAGACAGTGAGATGAGCCCGTGAGCCGTCGTACAGTCAGGCTCATCACCAGGAGGAACGTTTCCCAGATTTCTAGGCTTGGCAGGAGCGCAGAGTGCTTGATCTTGTGTGAAAACTGTGCTCTCAGTTCCTGCAGTACCAGCAAACATGGAGCTGTGTGGCAAACTGCATTTAAAAGATGTATGGGCATTTATTTATCTAAACCACAGCCTTGAAAAGGAAGCAGTGGGATGTTAAAGAAACAGAACCACAGAATTGTTTCAGTTGGAAAAGACCTTTAAGATAATCAGGTCCAATCATTATCTAATTCTACCAAGTCTGGGGCTAAGCCTAGTCCCTCAGCACCACATCTCTGCAGGGACCACCTCTGTGGGGAGCCTGTTCCAGGGTTTGAGAACCCATTCAGTGAAGAAGTTTCTTCTAATCTCCAGTCCAAACCTCCCCTTGGGCAACTTGATGCCATTTTCTCCCATCCTGTCACTTGTTACTAGGGAGAACTGACCAACACCCACCTCGCTCCAACCTCTTTTCAGGTAGTTGTAGAGAGCAATAAAACAATCACACATCCATGAAAAAAAAAAATCCACCAGAATTTCCTGACACTTCAGAAGAACCCCCAATTTCAAGGTGGCCCATGCACCAGAGTAAAATCCAGTGTGTTGTGTTGGGTGTATCCCTAATCAGTGAATCGCTCCCAAGTGGGTGGCTGCTGTCTTCAGGTACTCCTATGGCTGCCTCAAAGGAGGACAGCTCTTACAATGCCAGTCCATGACCAATCCCAACCACTTTGTGCTGACAGTGTGTATCTATTTCCTCTCAGAGCTGTGTCACAGTCATACCCTGATCATCTCCAATTTAAAGCAAATCATTTCATGAACTTCAGATTCTCTAGTGTCCACGCATCCACCTAGCTTCAGACGTGTGTGTCTCCACCTGTTCACACTAGCTAGGGGCTGACAGCAGTGCCATGTGCTTCAGCCCAGCTCCAGCAAGGTTCTCCTGGTACCAGGTAGGAAAATGAGGGGCACTTGTCCCAGGGGAGATGTCTGAGTGTGAGAAAACAGCAGCTTCCCTGAGGCACCCTCCTATTGGTATCCCAAACAGCCAAGATCTCAATGCAACATTAGCCTCCCCGCTCCTTTTTGCAGAGGCCTAGGGTTTCAGAGGTACCAAGCCCATGGGCCAGACCTTCACCTACTCTTTCACAGTATCTCCTTCACAGAACCTCTTCTCTGTCCTAGTGAAACCACACGTGTCCAGTTTGGGGCTCCCTGGTTCAAGAGAGACCAGGACCTGCTGGAGAGAGTCCACCAGAGAGACACAAGGTTGACTGGAGTACTTGAGCATCTCCCCTAGGAAGAGAGACTGAGAAACCTGAGGCTGTTTAGCCTGGAGAAGAGAAGACTGAGAGGAGGTCTCATTAATGTGTACAAATATCTGAGGGGTGGGTGTCAAGTGGATGTGGCAAATCTCTTTTCAGTGGTCCACAGTAAAAAGACAAGGAGCAACAGCTACAAACTGAAACATAGAAGGTTTCACCCCAACATGAAGAGAAACTTCTTTACAGTGAGAGCGACAGAGCCCTGGAACAGGCTGGCCAGGGAGGTTGTGGAGTCTCTTTTTCTGGAGACTTTCAAAACCCATCTGGATATGTTCCTGTGTGAACTACCCTAGGGGATCCGGCTTGGCAGGGACGTTGGTCTGGATGGTTTCTGGAAGTCTCTTCCAACCTCTAAGATTCTGTGATCTGCTTCATTTGGGTGCATGGTGTTCAGTAGCAGAGGAGCACCAGGTGACAATTTCCACTGTTGTGGGGATTGCTCTTGCTGTGGTGTGATTTCTACAGTTTGGCTGGTGGAAAAGCCAAACTCTGTCCTCACAGTGAAATCTGTGAGGTTTTATGGAAAAGCAGGCAAGGCAGCTGGTCCTGTCACTTATGCCAGAGCCTGGGGGTCAGTTTCTCCTGGATCATCCCCACAAGTCTCCCATCTTTCTTGCTCCAACAGGAACAGGAGTTTACTGCCCGAGGGCTGTCTTTGCCGTACCACATATGCCCCAGTTCCTCAGCCTTTGGGTGGCAAATTAAATTCTGCCTACAGCTGGGAAATGTCAAGCTCTGCCTAGACTTGTGTCTATGCTATGCCCACACAGACTGCAATGGTTAGAAAGCCCCAAGGTTGAAGCTCTTGGCTCAGGATTGTCCACCTGGCTTGGCTCTCCATCGTTCCTCTTTGTGCTGGTGTAAACATTATGGTTAATGTGGTGTGTTAGTAGCCCTGGTCTGAGGGACTTACCATCAACAAGATGGCTTTTATGAATCAATTTCTGCTGGGTCATTTAATGAGAAGGTTTTTGCCATGTGTTATCTCAGTTGGAAGCTTTGCTGGGACTGGTACGAGGTTTGCTCCAGTGGGGCCAGAGTCTTGTTTATGAGCCGGACACTCTCAGAAGTGTCTTTGGCTTTTCTCAAATTAGGCTGCTTGTGACTCACAAACTTGTGTCTTGCTCTCAGATGAGAGAAAGATAGAGGGAAGATGGGTAGACAGGCAGACGGGTGCAGCTTTATCCTGGGCTCTGCAAATGGCTTTCAGATATATGGGAGATGTTCACAGTGAGCTTTTGTCATGCAATTCCTGCCTGCTCCTCAGTTAACCTTTTCCTTGGAACAGAAAACGAGGGGATTTAATTTCCTCTCCAGGACCAAAGCACATTTCACCAAAAAGGTTAAATGACTCCTCCTGCTTATGTGCCATGGGATCCTGACAAACAGCACCACGGAGCTTCATCATGGCTTTCCATGTGGCTGGAGGATCACTGGGTTTGTCCAGAAACCCTTCCTCAAAAATCTGTGTAGCATTTCACATCAGCCTTCCCATCTGCCTCAGGTCTAGAGGGAAGAACTTGTGCGGTAACCAGCTTCGGTGAGGGCAGGAACAAGAACTTGGGTAAAGCTGTCCCATGTCCCCTTCATGGTGGCTACCTGCTGTTTTGTTTGAATATGAGGAAAAAAATCTTCACCTTTTGTCTTCTCCCTTGACAAAAGGATTGTCCAAGCCTGGAACAGCCTGCCCAGGGAAGTAATAGAGTGGATGTATTTGAGAGATGTGATGGTGACCATGATTGTGACCTTGCAGTACCAGGTTAGTGATTGGACTCGGTGATCTGAAAGGTCTTCTCTAACCATAATGACACTCTGATTGACAACTGGTGGGCTATTAGCTCCCAGGAAATTATCTCTGAAATGCATAAGGCCAAAGGGGAATTGCTGCAGTCCTGCTGGCTTAAAGAGAGACAAGAGCACACAGCTGGTTGCAAGAGTTTAATCATTAGAAACTTGAAATTCACACAGAATCACAGAAGGAGAGGGGTTGGAAGTACCTCTGGAGACCACCCAGTCCAACCTCTCTACCAGAGCAGAGTCACCTAGAGCAAGTTGCACAGGACTGGAATGACTCCTGAGATGGAGAATCTACCACTTCCCTAGGCAGCCTGTTTCAGCTTTCCACCATCCTCGATGTAAAGAAACATCTCCTCATCTTTAGGTGCAGCTTCCTATGTTTAACTTTGTGTCCATTAGCTCTTGTCCTGCCACTGGGAACCACTCAAAAATGACCACCCCCATTCTCCTGAGAGTCACTCTTTCAGTATATATAAATACTGATAAGTTCCCCTCCTCACTCTTCTCTTCTCCAGGCTAAAAGGCCCCAAGACCCTCAGCCTTTCTTCATGAAAGAGAAGTTCTAGTCTCCTCAGCATTTTCACACCCCAAATTTCACCCAATATAAAAGTTGTATTTGCCAGTGAGGCTTTTGATACAATGACAAGAGAAGCTCCTGAGGTATTTGCAGGGTTTTCTGGAATGGGTTTATCTGGTGTTAGTGAAATTTTAGGCATGTAGCTAGAACTTCCCCCACTGCCAGTCAGAATTGCCTTTTGTGCTACTCAGGGAAGGGCTCAGGCTCCTGAATACAGTAATTCCCTGGTTTGGACAAGGGTATACTATGTGTGTTCATGTACCCTCACATGAGCCATCCCACTCCTGCTTTTTTATCTGCTTCAGGCTCTTGTGAAATGCTTCTACCAGAATCTGTGTGTTTTCAGTCCAATTGCTCCAAATATAATTACCCAATCTTGCTAAAACTGTTTAAAAGTGATTAGCCAATGCAATTATCCAGTAACAAATCTAGTCCAACAGTAGAAAGGGAAAGAGGGGAGAAAACAAAGTAAACAGAGGCATTTGCACTAGGGTTTTTTAATTACTTTTCCTGTTTGACAGGATGGAGGAAACAATCATCTGAAGGTAGAAAAAGATTGATTTCAAAGTGAGAAAAAAACCCAACCCTGCCTTTTCATCAGAATTCACCCCTTGAAAACAGTTTTCTGTCTGAAAAGTCTTTCTGTCATCCCTGCAGTCCCCTTCAGTCTGGAGGGACAGGACAGGTGGTGTCACCTTGTTCCACATGAGCAGGATCAACAGTGGTCAATGGCCCGTGAAGAAAAGCACATCCAGAACCTGCTGGAGCTGGCTGATGATGGTCTCCTGTGAAAAGTGTTCAGTCTTGGTGATCTCTTTGTGCTCCTGTGGCAGTTGTTTAGGGATGCAGCAGGGATTAACCTTGACTGGCTCTTTGGGTAAGCATCATAAAGGCCTGCATGCTGCTTTGCTCAAAATAGTCCTTCCAAGAGCAACATATAGTCACTGCATTGGTCTTCACTTACAGGCTCTGAGGTTGAGAGTTACAGAAAAGCTCAATCCCTTCCTTGGCATTTGATTCCTCACCGTTTTCTGCACCGTGTGAACAGGCACATTAAACCTTCACACATCAAATCCAGCTCAGTAATGGAGGTCACAAGCCAGCTGAACAAGTCGAGGCTTACTTCTATGCATTCCCTTTTCATTCTTCATTAGACTAATTAAATGAGAAACCTGGGTAGTAAATTAACACGATTAAAACAAATGAAGCAGCACAGAGTACACCCTTTAGTTGCAGAGCATAGGTCACTTCACAGCTGTAGTTGTTTGCTTAGCCCACTCTGGACAAAGTCCTAGCAGGTTTTGAGCATTTAATTGTCAACTCTTCATTTTACAGTTCACTGCTTGTAAACCCACAGATTGTGTGGACACTGAGAGACAAAGGGCCAAGTCCTGCCACATCCTGCCCTGCTGGGAGTGAACTCAATCAGTAAGAGAGGTGAGCAGGTTGCCAAGCTCAGGACATGGAAGTTCGTGCTGCACTTTGGATTGAGCAGAAGTAGGAGGTAGCAGTGTTTAAGCATGGAGGAACTTCCACCTTGCAAGACCCACTGCACTGACTTCCTGCTCACATCAACTTCACTCATTCAGCTCAGGCTGGATCTCACAATTTGCCTTGTACCCTTTCTCTGGCTGTTTCCAGCTGGGAGCAAGGGACAGACAGACAGACAGGCTCTGGTACAGGGCTTGTGGCCATATGCCATCATTGTGCAGATTCTGGGGTAGCAGGGCTGTTCCTCTTTCTTTCTACTCAGTAGCAGATCATCTGGGAACTCAGTACCACCCAGCCACCACTTGCATAAATGCACTGCAGCACTGAAGGCAGCCAAGTTCTTGCTGGCAGTATGCATGGTCCCCTGCAAGAGAACCGATAAGAATCGAGTTCTGGAGAGGGAAACCAGAGAGACCAAAGTGACCTGTGCTCTGTTCAGCTGCGTGTCTCTGGGGGTAAAAATGTCACAAGGCTTTTGCAGACAGATCTCAGACCCCTTCCTTACCTGAGCCCAGCTGAACATCTCCTTTCCCGTCCCACAGCAGCAGCTGTGGGTCCTGCACAGGTAAGTCAGGGTTCAGGACAGATTCAGGGAAGGACAAACTCCAAACACTGGTATTTTTCTGTGCCCCAAGGGCCTAGGTGAGGCAGTGCATCTGCTGGCTTGAAGTGGATACTGTTACTGGAATTTGGGATGCCTTTCAGATTAAGCATCATGCAGCTCTCACAAGGCTCCATGTAGCCAACATGTCTGAGCTCTGCCTTAACATCTGATTGCCCTGTCATTACTTCTAAACCTGCCTTTGCCTCCTTTTCTTTCTTTTTTAAATTATTTTTATCCTGACTGGTTGTAACACGCACCTCCCTGTCACGTTCTTCAGATGCACTGCTCTGTTTGTACTTGAACTAAAGAATTCTATGTGCTCATTTCTCCCCCTCTTTCCCAGGACTGGCCCTTTCCCCAAATTCCTGGTGCAGGAGGTTTGTTTTCTATGGTTTTGCTTCAGCTGAGCTTGGTTATTGAATGTGCTTTCTTCTTTCCAGAGAGACTCCTGCACTGTTTTTCCAAAGCATTGTTTCCATGTCTTTCCTCTAATCCACTCCAAAAAGGTTTAGTTTTAACCCTTAAAAAAAAAAAAAAAAAAAAAAGGAAGAAGAAGAATGAAGAAGTAGTAATCTTTTGCATCTCTACTTCTGGACTGTTTTCTAGGGACACAAGGTGTGTTTCATGGTGCTGTGTGTGGGTGTGTGCATATCTTCCTGCTGATTCTCTCATATCTCCAACCCATTGTCCAAATTTAATGCAGGTGGACAGAGTGTTAGGGGTCTTGAAGACTCCAGGTTCTAAAACACCTCATGAATATGTGTGAGGCAGTAGACAATGAAGATACTCTATGTTTCCTAACCAAAGGGCAGCATAGATACTGTGGTTTCAGGAGGAAGAGCTGAAAAATCTGACTCAAAAGCTCCAGACGAAGGCAAGTGAAGACCACGCTTTTTAAACCATAAAGTCACATGGGTTTGGAGCGATCAGACTCATGGCTTTTAAACCCTTGGGGGTGATAAGAGCTCACCTGAGGGATGGCAAAGAGCTCAGGTCCAGCCAGCATGGGTTTAGGAAGGGCAGATCCTGCCTCTCCAACCTGATCTCCTTCTATGATCAGGTGACCCGCTTGGTGGATGTGGGGAGGCCTGTGGATGTGGTCTATCTGGACTTCAGCAAGGCCTTTGACACTGTCCCCCACAGCAAACTGCTGGCTAAGCTGTCAGCCCACGGCTTGGATGGCAACACTCTGTGCTGGGTGAGGAACTGGCTGGAGGGCCGAGCCCAGAGAGTGGTGGTGAATGGTGCCACATCCAGCTGGCGGCCGGTCACTAGTGGTGTCCCTCAGGGATCAGTGCTGGGCCCCATCCTCTTTAATATCTTCATAGATGATCTGGATGAGGGCATTGAGTCAGTCATCAGCAAGTTTGCAGATGACACCAAGCTGGGGGCTGATGTGGCTGGGTTGGAGGGCAGAAGGGCTCTGCAGCGGGACCTTGACCGCCTGGACAGATGGGCAGAGTCCAATGGGATGGCATTCAATGGCTCCAAGTGCAGGGTGCTGCACTTTGGCCACAACAACCCCATGCAGAGATACAGGCTGGGGTCGGAGTGGCTGGAGAGCAGCCAGACAGAGAGGGATCTGGGGGTGCTGATTGATACCCGCCTGAACATGAGCCAGCAGTGTGCCCAGGTGGCCAAGAGAGCCAATGGCATCCTGGCCTGCATCAGGAATGGTGTGGCCAGCAGGAGCAGGGAGGTCATTCTGCCCCTGTACTCTGCACTGGTTAGACCACACCTTGAGTACTGTGTTCAGTTCTGGGCCCCCCAGTTTAGAAGGGACATTGAGATGCTTGAGCGTGTCCAGAGAAGGGCGACGAGGCTGGTGAGAGGCCTCGAGCACAGCCCTACGAGGAGAGGCTGAGGGAGCTGGGATTGTTTAGCCTGGAGAAGAGGAGGCTCAGGGGTGACCTTATTGCTGTCTACAACTACCTGAGGGGTGGTTGTAGCCAGGAGGAGGTTGCTCTCTTCTCTCAGGTGGCCAGCACCAGAACGAGAGGACACAGCCTCAGGCTGCGCCGGGGGAAGTTTAGGCTCGAGGTGAGGAGAAAGTTCTTCACTGAGAGAGTCATTGGCTACTGGAATGGGCTGCCCAGGGAGGTGGTGGAGTCGCCATCCCTGGGGCTGTTCAAGACAAGGTTGGACGTGGCACTTGGTGCCATGGTCTAGCCTTGAGCTCTGTGGTAAAGGGTTGGACTTGATGATCTGTGAGATCTCTTCCAACCTTGGTGATACTGTGAGACTGTGATACTGCGAAAGCAGTAATGCTGGAGTTTCCTTGCAGCCAAGAGTAGCCCATAGCCCATCACAACCCCGTGGGGGTACCGCCTCACCTCCTCTGTTGTGCTGGTTCCCTGCCTAGAGGCAGGAGAGCAGTGCTGCCAACCTGGGCAGCTGCTGTTGCCTCTGGATCTTGGTACAGGACTGAGGAGGGGACAGCATGGGGAAAGGCAGATTAAAGAACTGGATGTACTGAATAATCTTGGACAAGTCACAACGTCCCCATGCCTCCACCTCTCTTGGCACCTTGCAGGACCCCTTGTGGCAGGACGTTTTCCTGTAAAGACACCACCTGCCAATACAGGGTGCCCACCAGGTTGTGCCCTGTGGGTAGGGACTGCACTGAGACCTAAGAAGTCATGGTTATGGACACAGCAATCTCAGTGCAGAGTCACAGGATCAGCATCACTCAGAGAGCAAAGGGGGTTGCCTGGCTTGTAGGAGGCACTTCTCAGGGAGCTTGTTCCTTCCAAAGATGTCTCTTGGCTAGAGTTTGTCTCACAGGCAAACCTCACAAACAACCCCAAGGACATAAAAAGCTGAGGTGGGAAAAAAGGAAAGAAATGGAAGAGCAGGTGGGAAAGGAAAATGGAAACTGAGAGACAGAAAGCAGGAGACAGCTCTCTTGTCTGTCAAAACAGGGCAAAACATTTTCATGTGAACCCCAGAAAGCTTCCCTAGCCCCAGCCTCCTGTGAACACAGACCTCGCAGATGGGGCCAGTATGGGGAAGGTCAACACTGCTCCCTGCTGAGGAGGACAGCTTAAACCAGCCACGTTTGCTTCCTTTAGGAGTT
The DNA here is from genome assembly GCA_013400475.1 of Tricholaema leucomelas. Lineage (NCBI taxonomy): Eukaryota > Metazoa > Chordata > Aves > Piciformes > Lybiidae > Tricholaema lacrymosa > Tricholaema leucomelas. Next base: position 1,039,166 of record WAAF01016877.1, read on the forward strand.
CAAATCAGTCCCTGTAAGGGCTGATAGCTCAAGGGTAGCATCTCCAGGATGTGCATTTCTCTTCCTAACTGCATTTGGCTGCCTTTATCGGCGTCGTACCTACAGTTCCCACACGAAGAAACCCACCCCCTTAGCTGTAACCCAGCTTCTCCCTCCCTACAGACAGCTATTTACAGGATTTCAATGGGTAGGACTGAAACGACTCCATGTCCAGAGTGGCCACTGCCAAAGGAAGGAGACAGGGGTCTTTGCAAAGGGCTTTAATAATCTGCCCATTGCTCCGGCTGGCAGTTTTCGGCATGCATCCCACATTCTTCAGTAGCCCTTTCCTTAGCAATGAATGGGCTTTCAGCTCGCTCTCAGAATGGTTTCTTTTCCTGTGGCACTCAGAAAAAGCTTTCAGCCTGCTCCAGCTGCCTCCTCTGCTGCCTCTCCTTACCCACCAGAAAGATGCAGCGGCTCCGCTCAGTGTATCCTCTGCTACAAACAGAGCCACTCTCACACCTCTGAGAAGGGCAATAAAGCTGGTGGGAAGTCTGGAGAACAGGTCTGATGAGGAGCAGCTGAGGGAATAGGGGTTGTTTACTGTGGAGAAGAGGAGCCTCAGAAGAGACCTCATTGCTGTCTACAACTCCCTGGAAGGAGGTTGGAGTGAGGTGGAGAGTGTGGTCTCTTCTCCCTATTATCAGGTGATAGAACAAGAGGAAATGGCCTGACATTGTGCCAGGGGAGCTTTAGATTGGATGTCAGGAAAAAAATTCTTTGTTGAAAGAGTGGCCAGGAATTGGAACAGACTGTCCAGGGAGGTGGTGGAGTCACCATCCCTGGAGGCATTTAAAAGACATACGGATGTGGTGATTTGGGACATGGTTTAATGGCCGAGGTAGAGTTAGGTTGATTATTGGACTTGATCTTAGAGGTCTTTTCCAACTGAAACAATTCTATGATAAGAAGTGACCTGTGAGCAAGCAGTGGAGTTTGTTTTTCCTAAAGCTCCTTTGTGAGCAGAGGTTTACACATCTGAGGAAGTTCTTTACAATGAGAGTGGTGAGATACTGAAACAGGTTACCCAGAGACATGGTGGAGGCCTCATTCCTGGAGGCATTCATGGTCAAACTTGGTGGGGCCCAGAACACCATGATCTAGTTGGAGATGAGATTCTGTGACTCTATGTCCCTGTTGACTGCAGGTTGGTTGAACAAAATGACCTTTGAGGTCTCTTCCAACCTGATGCATTCTGTGGTTCTCAAAGGCTTTGAGATCAATGAGAACCATAACCTCCAGAAAAACATTACCTACCTATGTACCTCTCTAGGTCTGATTGTGGACTGCAGCAGCAAAAAGCTCATTTTCCACGATGCAAACACAATGTGAGGAGAGGGAAAGTGTGGCAATGCAACACAGTCCTGTGAGTTCTCAAGGATTTGCAGTTCTTTTTGTACTAACCTGCAGTCTCATTGTTGAGTTTCTGTGTTTCCCTGTCCTTTATTTATTTATTTAGTTAGTTGTTTCATTTATGTTGTGGCTCAGGAAAGCACTGAGTGAATATTTACCATTTTATTTATGCATAACTGTCTCACCCACATTTCCACATATTTAATTGTATGTTTTCAGAACTAAAGAGAAAATCTACATACTCTCTTGCTCCAATATTAGGGCAACTGCTTCACACAGACAGTTGGGACAACAGTACACACAAGGTAAGTTTTAGCCTGGTTTCTAAAAGAATTGCACTCTGGAACACGCACTGGGAGATGTGTCTCAGTATGGCTCCATCCATCCCTCCCTTCCTCCTTCATAGCTCTTGATTCCAGCATGCAGTTTCACTGAATTTTCCCTGAAGGGTGGAGATCTAACAGATGTATTTCTGTAGGCAGGTTGGCTGAAGAGCAACCTTGTCTGAGGATCTCCGAGCAGAAATCCAGGAGTTCACAGTCTTAGAGACTTACAGCCTCATTAGAGAGGTAGATCCTTAGGCATCACACAAGCCCTTTGAGGAGAGGCTGAGGGAGCTGGGGTTGTTTAGCCTGGAGAAGAGGAGGCTCAGGGGTGACCTTATTGCTATCTACAACTACCTGAAGGGAGGCTGCAGCTAAGTGGGGGTTGGGCTCTTCTCCCAGGCAACCAGCAACAGAACAAGGGGACACAGTCTCAAGTTGTGCCAGGGGAGGTATAGGCTGGATGTTAGGAGTAAGTTCTTCACAGAGAGAGTGATTTGCCATTGAAATGGGCTGCCCAGGGAGGTGGTGGAATCATTGTCCTTGGAGGTGTTCAACAAAAGACTGGATGTGGCACTTAGTGTCACAGTCTAGTTGACTGGATAGGGCTGGGTGATAGCTTGGACTGGCTGAGCTTGGAAGTCTCTTCCAACCTGGTTGATTCTATGATTCTATGATCTCCTAGGCCTGAATGCCAGATTGATTCCTTTGTTCACAACGGAGGGAGCTGTACTTAGTGGCTGGACAGAGGACAGAAGCAAAGAAGCTGTAATGATTTCCTAAACCTGGATTGTGCAGATACAGCACACACAGCAAGTTTTCAGTGGTTTGGTACTTCACGCAGGTGGATAATCCACCCACTTCATCAATCAACCAATTCAGAACACATCACTGGCCAGACACCACCTCCTGCAGTAGGTCAGATACAATCCTGGTAGCTGCTTGCCTCTCCCTAAAAGAGAATTATACAGTCTTGGGGGCTCAGCACCAATGACCAAGTCCTGGAAAGGAGAGGAAAGGGCCTCAAGTTATCCCACGGGAGGTTTAAATTGAATATTAAGAGCAAATTCTTTACTGAAAGAGTGGTCAGGCATTGGAACAGGGTGCTCAGGGAGGCGATGTTCAAAAAAGGTGTAGACATGGCACCTGGGAACATGGTTTAGTGGACAGGGTGGTGTTGGGTTGAAGTCAGTGATCATAAAGGTCTTTCCCAACTGAAATGATTCTGTGATTCTAGGCTCCTTTTCTCCACTTCTTACACCAGCATAAACTTGATTTTTCAGAGGGGAGTGGACTATGATGCGCCGACCTGGGCATTATTTTGGATAGCCCAGCTGGTGAAGTGTAGCTGTTATAGTAACACCACTTCTGACAAGCTCAGGCAAAGTGCTCAGCTGATAAAACAATACTCTGAAAAGTGGAAGCATCTGCTTTTTCCTCTGCACTTCTGCTCCTGTTAACCATTACAGCATCATACACACGTGAAGCAATTGCTCTTTGCTCCAGCCTGGTTACTTCTCTGCCTAATCCATGCACAGCTGGCAGGGACCTTGTAACTACAGGCTATGCTTGAATGTGCAGCTGTGAGAATTTTGACAGCAATGCATGAATGCACTGCTGAAGTGCAGCATCAAGGAGGGAAACAACTTCTCTGGTGGTAACAAGCTGCCGTTGTTGGCTCCTGCCTGCTGACGCTGTTGCCTAGGCTGGGAGGGGAGAGAGGAGTTTCCACCTATAATCAGCCTATACCATGCTCTTGTGCTCTGGTCTCAAGGATACAGAACTACCAGAAAAGGTGCAGAGTGTGGCAAAAGCATGTGGTGAGCTTTCTATGGTACTAATGATGTATTTGGAAAAGAGATGGTGGGATTCAAAGGGGAAAAAGAAGACAAATTTGCAGGAGGAAAATGTGTGGAAGGCTTTTTACAGAATCACAGAGTTTGGAAGCTGCCTCTGAGGATCATCTGGTCCAACCCCCACACTAGAGCAGGATCATCTAGAGTAAATCACCAGGCAGGTTTGGAACATCTCCAGAGACAGAGGCTTCACAACCTCTCCAGGCAGCCTGGCCTAGTGCTCTGTCACTCTCAAAGGGAATTTTTTTTCTTATGTTTCCATGGAACCTCCTGTGTTCCAGTTTGTGTCCATTGCCTCTTATCCTGTCACTGGACACCAGTGGTAAGAGTCTGGCTCCCATTCTCCTGACACTCACCCTCCTTGAGGTATTGATCAGCATTAATGAGATCCCCCCTTCAGGCTCCTCTTCTCCAGACTAAACAGCCCCAGCTCACTCAGCTTTTCCTCCTAAGGTATCCTAAGGATCCTTTCATCATCTTTGTGGCTCTCTGATGGACTTTCTCCGGTAGTTCCTTGTCCTTCTTGAACTAGGGAGCTCAGAACTGGATGCAGTATTCCAGGTGTGGCCTCACCAGGAAGGAGTAGAGAGGGAAGACAATCTACAGGACTGCACCTGGAAACAACTGGATGTCCCAGGGTGCCCCAAATTCCTTTCTTCTCCCTCCCGACCCCACGGATTTGAATGGGAGAAGAAGGCGCGAAAACTGCTTCTCCCCACCCCACCCTGCAGCCTTGAAGGGGAAGCAGCAAAAGGCACCTTTCCCAGCAGAATGCCCAGAAGAATGGGCCCTGGGGGGGTGTTGATTGACAGCTGGCTGAACATGAGCCAGTGTGTGCCCAGGCAGCTAAGGCCAACAGCATCCTGGCTTGGATCAGCGGTAGTGTGGCAATCAGGACCAGGGAAATAATCATCCCTCTGTACTCTGCATCAATGAGGCCACACCTACAGTGGTGTGTTCAGTTTTGGGGCACTCACTCCAAGAAAGACATCAAGGTGGTGGAGAGAGTCCAGAAAAGGGCAACTAAGCTGGTGAAGGGTCTGCAGAATAAGTCTTATTAGGAACTTCTGAGGGAACTGGGGACATTTAGTCTGAAGAGAAGGAAGCTGAGGGGAGACCTTATTACTCTCTACACCTACCTGAAAGGAGGTAGTTGTGAGGTGAGTTTTGGTCTCTTCTTCCAACTAATTAGTGATAGAACAAGAGGGAATGGCCTTGAGCTGCACCAGAAGAGGTTTAGATGGGCTTTTAGAAGAAATTTCTTCACTGAAGTGGTTGTCAGGCATTGGAAAAGGTGCCCCAGGGAGGTGGTGGTTTTACAGTCCCTGGAGGTATTTAAAAGCCATGTAGATGTAGAGCTTGAAGATGTGGCTTAGTGATGGACTTGGTAGAGTAGAGTTAATGACTGGGTTCAATGACCTTGAAGGCTTTTTTTGCAACTTAAATTATTCTATGATTCCACAATTCTGGGACTGTTCTTGAGATATTTTGCTACTCTTTTTGCATGGCCCTGAGGATCTCTAAAGCTGCAGTTTCTTCTCAGAGACCTGTTTGTCCATGTTTGCTCCCACAGCCCTTTGGTACAGACCCTATCATGCTCCTGCAGCAAGCTAGGGACATGGGAGGACATCCTCAAGGCCAGTGGTTCCCTGTCACTCTTGTTCACTGCTCTCCTGGTTTACTGTTACACCATAAACAGGGATAAAATGGTTAAGGATCAAGATTCCCCTCGTAGCTTTCAGCCACTGAATCATAACCAGTTCAATCCTTCAACGCTAGGCAGACACTTCTGCACCAGTGAGGCACTTGATCAACTCACAGCCATGGGAGAAAACAGAAGGCACTTCTGCTTGGAGTGTTTGCAAGTTCTTCTTTTAATCATGTTTCCCATAGTTGAAATCCTCTGATCATTTCCCTTGCTTCTTAGGTAGCAAAGCTTCACCATGGGAGGAGATCACACAAATTGTTTTCAGATCAGCCCAGCTTGTTTTGAAAAGCCTGACCCTGCATGTTTCCCACCAGCTAGAGGCAATGTCCCCTGCTAGGACACATCCAAGATCTTGAATATCTAATATTTTTTTTCACCCTTTTTTTTCTTGCCTTTGCCTCAAAGAAAAAAAAAATCAGGGAGACTCTACAAAGGAGAAAAAGATGTTATTTCTGGGAAGTGAGTCATGGTCCTTCTTTTCCAGCATGTACCAATCTGTTTTCCTCCATGCTTGCATGTTACTATGGGTCTAAAAAAGGGGACAACACACCCAGTTTTAAATTTAATCTTTCCTCAATTCAACTTTGCTTCCAGAGCCTTTCAAAGGAGCCTTAGTATAAACAGGGTGTTTGGAAGGGTATTATTCTGTATTTCCATCTTCTTTCTGGTAAAACTGCATGTGCCTCGAGAGGAGAAGGTTAAATATTTACCCTGGGTCAACTATCCCTGTCTGCACAGTTTATATTTTGTTGGAATTTGGGCAAATGAGTGGTATTTGCAGAATTCCTTGCCTGCTTCTGCTCTTAGAAAAATGCACTGAAAAGGCCTTTTTTCCCCCCTCATCCTCAGAATTTTTTTTTGATCAGGTATGAGAAGTCACCTAGCATGGAGAGATGATGAATTTATGTGTCACACTGTGGCAGGATTGTGTCTAGAACTGAGCTATTTTGGTTGCTAGCCAGGAACCTACATGCAGCAGGACCTGAGCAATGTTCTTGGCATCTGTCACCGCTATGGACCAAAGGTTTTCGTCTCCATGGTTTCAGATGTCATCAAACCAGGCTCATTCCAGTAAGTCCAAGTGGTTGCATGTAGGTGGCTGGTCCTGCATCCACCTTGCAGGCTGGTGGCACGAGGAAAAGCTGAGGAGCAGTCTGTGGAGTTTCTCTCAGAGGCAGGCAGAGACCATTTCTGCAATGAGGCTGGAGTCTGTCCAAATTGCTTGGCATCCCAGGCCCAACAAAGTCTTGCCAAGCTAAAGTCTGCATACCAAGAAAGTGCTCTAGGTCTTCCCGCCTCAGCCAGCGTGCTGTGGCTCTTCTAAACACTTCATTTCACTTGGTGGAAAACAAGTTCTCTCCCACATGCTTTTTATGTATGCTGCCCAGGAAAAGGCCACTCTGTCATACAGCCCCTTGGCACGCTGCAGGCTGTGCAGAACATGGAGATTAGGATGTTTGGCAGCACCTTCATTCAAGATTCTCTTGAGAAACACATATCTAATCCCAAATCCCTTCCTGCTTTCCTTCCCTTTCACCTTGCTCCTCCTTCTCCCACCATGACTTTTAGATGTCATTCTGTACTTGAAACCAAAGCAGTGATGGGAGATAGGCTGATGGGGGATATCTTCTTAAGCCTTCTGAGGTTTCTGTTAGGTCTGTCAGGAACTGAGGGCGAACAGCAGCCTATCCCAAGGAAGCTCCTGAAAGCTGCCAGTCTTACAGAGAGGGAGATAGCAGCAGGAAGACAGAGTGGGGATGAGAGCTCCCTGCACTCCTGCTTCACAAGCTGGTATGTGTTTCTGTAGGAAACATGGTGGCTTGAGGGCTAGTGTTACCTGTGCCAGGGGAGCATGTATCTAATGTGAGCCTGAATGAGCTGCAAACAGCTCTTTGAAAGCCTTCCTTTCCTGCTCCAGCAAAGGAACTCATTCTGATTTATTTCAAAGGGTTTGTAGCCCTTCCTCAGACTGGACAACCTCCTTCACTGTTCCTTATGGCCTCTTCCACCCTCTGTAACCAATGTCACTGGAGCGCTTTCGTGCCAGTGACTTTGTATGTACTGATGTGACTGTAAGAGCAATGGAGTACACACTCAACAGATGGATGTGTTACCACCAGAGATGATCAAAAGCTAAGGGTGGAGAGGCTGCTACTTTATTTCACAGGCTTTGCTCTGTCAGAGATATTTGTTACGTATGGTCTGTTATGCTTGTGTTCTGTGGTAGTACCTACTAACACCTAAATCCCCTCTGAAGAACCTGAATTTGTAATGTTGGGTGGGTGTAATATGCACAGAATACACAGAGGGAGGGAACTAATGATCCTCCATGATCTTGTTGGATGGTTTGGATATGGTGAGACCTGCATTGTAGACCAGAGATGGGAATGGGAATGGGGGTAGGAGTAAGGATGGGGGTGGGTTTTTGTCACACAACAGAAATCACCTCAAACTTGAGTATTCTAAACCAATTGTCTAGGTCTTCTCTGTACTCAGTGCAGCATAGCAAATACTTTCATGGGGATATCATCTTACCTGCTTCAGACACATCTTTTAAAGGGAGGTGACCTTTCCTATGTCTCTATTGATGATGAAAAAGAGCAAGAATTAGACAGTACAGCTTGGAGAAGAGGACTGAGAGTTGACTTCATTCGTGTTTATAAAGATGTGAAGGGCAGTGTTAGGAAAACAGAGCCAGACTCTGCTCAGTGATGCCCAATGATAGGACAAGGAGCAATGGGTGCAAGCTGGAGCATAGAAAGTTCCATATGAGCACAAGAAAAAAAGTTTTTTGCTGTGAGGGTGACAAAACACTGGAACAGGCTGCCCAGAGAGGTTACTGAGTCTCCTTCTCTGGTGGCACTCGAAACCCACCTGCCTGTGTTCCTGTGTAACTTATTCTAGGTATTCCTGCCTTGGCAGGGGGGTTTGACTGGATGATCTTCCAGAGTGCCTTCCAACCCCTAACATGCTGTGATTTCTAGGGGCTGACATCCAGATTACATAGCTCTCACTCTATGTGTCCTCCTCACAAGACTGTGGTAAAGGCTAGCAATTGGAGTGGATGAGCAGCAGGAAAAATGAATTGTAAGCCTTTCTTTCCTCAGAGAGGTTTCAATATCAGCTTCCCTCAACAACATAGCACATTTTCTGGGGGGAAACACTTCAAAACAAGTTCTGTACCCTGCTTGCTTGATGCTGAAGCACAGAGGAGAAGAAGCTGAGTCTCTTACAGCCTTTGAGACGTTTTAAATTCCCTTCACTGAGGCTGGAATTTCAAATAGCCATCATCAGAAAGTTATATCAATCACAATTTGACTGGAAATCAGCAGAATCTCCTCCTTCCTGGCCCAGTGGTGAAAACTATGTTGGCTGTCTCCTCACTGGAAGTAAAAGGAATTTTAAAATGTTATTTAAAAGGAACTGGGTTGTTTTTTTCTTTTTTGTGGGGGGGATGTGAGGGGTGTGTGTGTGACCTTTTGTGTTTGTGTTGTGTTTGTGTTTTGTGTTGCCTGTTTGTGACTCCTCTGCTGAATTTCAGAGGAAGCACTCTAGTGAAAATCGGGAGAGACATTAAATACAAAACAAAACAAAACAAAAACATTCTTCAAGTCAGTACAGAGAAGGTCAAACCCCCTCATTTAGAAGCACCAGCAAGTGTGGACATTGGAAACATACAGATTCACTCACAGAAAAGCTCCCAAGATCTACAAGTGCTGAAATGAAAACATGACACAATAGATCAGTCAATGATTACTACTGAACAATTCAGCAGGCTTCGGAGTTAATCACTGCAGTCATCCATGAACTCTCTCAGGGTGTGGAGAAACAGCTTTGCCTTTGGAATGATTTGTATAAGTGAGAGGTTTCCATGCTTTGCAAAAACCTTGTCAGCTGAAGATGTGCCAGGAGAAGAAGGATATGTTAGGAGAAGAAGGGTCAGGGTTTAAATTGGAAAATCAAGATGGGGAAAAAAGGGAGAGGAAATTGAGAATCTGAATTTTGTGGTGTCATTGACCAGGAAGTTTGACAGAAGCATCATTACATGAAGGGGTTCTTCACGTAGGGTGGGCTAACACCAGCCAGTCTTATGTTAAAAGCCATGTGGTGGATCTATGATTTTGGAGGTGTGTGTTCCTGCGGGTCAGCTGGCTGTTTTCATGGCACTGCTCTGAGCAAGGTCCACCCTGCAAGGACATGGGGAGATACTCTAGGCACATGGTTCACAAGGACATGGGGAGATCCTGCAGGGAAGCAGCAGTCCACTATTGATTCACTTTGTGGGAAAGGCTCTATTTTAACTCTTGTATGCTGCTATGGAGGAGTTTTCCAAATCAAGTTCTTTTTCACTTCGCTCTGGATTTCTCCTCTTGGTTTTCAGTCTGTACACGGGAACAGCCTTTCCGCTCATGGTTTGCTTTTCAGAATCTTTTCTCAGTTGAAACAGGGAACAAAGATGTCTTTTTTTCCCATTTATTTTATAATTTTAAAGTTGTTATTCCTTTATCCTCTTTTCTTCTCTCCTTTTCAAGGGGAAATGGAAAGAGAAAAAGGTTGAAGAGGGGTAAATGCAAGGGAAAAATGAAGCATAACATTTTCATGAGGAATACTAATTAAACATCCATGTTAGATATGCTTCTAATGCAGAAAAAAAATTTTGAAGGGTTGTTTACTATTCACAAACTTATTAACAAAACTAATTTAAACCCAATTCTAACAGACTCACATAGGTGTTTGGTTTTTGTCCTTTCGAGGTTAGTGGAATCGAGTATGACAGCAAGCTGTGTGCATGACACCAAGCTGTGTGGCGCAGCTGACTTGCTGGAGGGCAGGGATGTCATCCAGAGGGACCTGGACAGGCTGGAGAGGTGGGCCCAGGCCAACCTCATGACGTTTAACAAGGCCAAGTGTAAGGTCCTGCACCTGGGTCGGTGCAATCCCAGGCACAGATACAGGCTGGGTGATGAATGGCTGAGAGCAGCCCTGAGGAAAAGGACCTGGGGGTCTGGGTCAACGAGAAGCTCAACATGAGCCGGCAGTGTGCACATGCAGCCCAGACAGCCAACCGAGTGCTGGGCTGCATCAAGAGAAGTGTGGCCAGCAGGGCAAGGGAGGGGATTCTCCCCCTTTACTCTGCTCTCCTCAGACCCCACCTGGAGTACTGTGTGCAGTTCTGGAGCCCCCAACACAAGAAGGACATGGAACTGCTGGAGCGGGTCCAGAGGAGAGCCACGAAGATGATCAGAGGGCTGGAGCACCTCTGCTATGAGGACAGGCTGAGAGAGTTGGGGCTCTTCAGCCTGGAGAAGAGAAGGCTTCGAGGAGACCTTAGAGTGGCTTTCCAGTATCTGAAGGGAGCCTACAGGAAGGCTGGGGAGGGACTATTGACAAGGTCTGGTAATGTCAGGACGAGGGGGAATGGGTTTAAGCTGGAAGAGGGGAGATTTAGACTGGATGTTAGGAGGAAGTTCTTTACAGTGAGAGTGGTAAGACACTGGAACAGGTTGCCCAGGGAGGTTGTGGATGCTTCCTCCCTGGAGGCGTTTAAAGCCAGGCTGGATGAGGCCTTGAGCAGCCTGCTCTAGTAGGAGGTGTCCCTGCCTATGGCAGGGGGTTGGAGCTGGATGATCCTTGAGGTCCCTTCCAACCTAAACCATTCTATGATTCTATGATTCTATCTTTGGTACTTGCTTTCCTCATGAGTTTCACAGAATTACAGAAATATCCAGGTTTAAAAAGCCCCTCAGGATCACCAAGTCCAACCTACAACCCTACTCAACAAGATTCACCTTAAACCATGTCCCTAAGCACCACATTCAAGCAACCCTTAAACACATCCAGGGTCGGTGACTCCACCACCTCCCTGGGCAGCTCATTCCAATGCCTGACCACTCTCTCTGTGAAAAACCTTTTCCTAATGTCCAGTCTAAACCTACACAGTCTCAGCTTGAGGACGTTCTCCCTTTATTCTGTCTCAAATTACCTGTGAGAAGAGACCAGCCGCAGCCTCTCCACAACATCCCTTCAGGTAGTTATTCCCTTTCTCTGCTCACCCTAATGTGACAGACCATCTGTTGCGAGACTTTCACAAGCCAAGTGTTCCTCAAAGGGAAATTATCAAGAAAAACCGTATAAAATCAGTATGAATGCGCCTGCTATCTTGAATCAAAGATTTAAGAGCAAGCTGCAAGTCACTGAGCTTGGAGGTGGGTGGCGAATGTGCTTGGTTGTTTACTGGTAGCATAATTACCTATTCAGGAGACAATTCCCTAGGAGCTCCAGCCATGATGTAGGGAAGTTTGGGTCTATTAATTATGCTGGAAAGCAGAAAAGATTCTATTAAACAGGGATTATTGCTTCCTTCTGCCTTGTCAGTCTCTTCCAAACCTGCATTTGCGGCTGGTTGTTTTCACGGCGTGTTTTCTGCCAGGCTGTGCTTTGCTGATGCCAGGGGAAGGAACTGAAATGAAGCCCTCCCAAAATCCCAGCATCGGCTGAAGCCCCTGCAGCTGCCTTGGAGGTCCTTGCAGAGTTGAAAGCCTCAAGAGGCCTTTATTTGTCCCAAGAGAAGATGCCCGTGTGATCAGATGTGGGTTCAGGATGGTTCCTCAGGGAAGCATGCTCAGGAGCCTGTGTGTGTGTGTCCTGCCTCTGGCTAGCTCTCAGACTTGCTGGACAGCTTTCATTGTGGGGACAAGGGACACAACCTATCCTGATGCAAAGGACGCATCCTGCCTCTCTAAGAGAGATGAGAGGGGTGTGTGTGAACTATGGGAACACTAAGAACTCGGGAAGGCTGCCTGTGAGCCGCAGAAACTACTGATGAGGACACTGAGAAAGGCCGTGGAGATCACTGAAGGAGCATGCATCACCTTGGGGACATCGAGTGAGACAGGTGTGAAACATGGGACAGAGACTCCCTATGTGAGCCATGGGGACACTGGGAGGGCGTGTGCGAGCAGTGGGGACACAGTGGGACAGAGTGGGACAGAGTGGGACATGTGTGTGGGTGGGGACAGACGCTCCCTACGTGAGCCATGGGGACACTCGTAGGGCACACGCAAGCCGTGGGGACAGCGAGTGAGACAGTGAGGAGGCCACTGGCGAGACGTGTCAGCCGTGGGACAGAGGGACACTGCGGGGCCGTTCACCTCGAGGGCACGGCGGGGCCCGTGTGCAGGGCGCGGGCGGCCCGGTGGGGGCGCAAAGGGGACGTGCGACCCCCGAGGGCTGCCATGGCGCTGGGCCGACACCGGGACCCGGCGCGCTCGGCAGCGGCGCTGGGCGCCTGGCCGGGGCGGGGCCGAGCAGGCCTGGCTGGGGCGGGCCGTGCCTCCGGGGCGGGGCGGTGGGCCGGGTTCCTCAGTCGTGCGGCGGGCGCTAGCGGCAGGCAGGCGGCCTCGTAGCGGGGAGAGTGTCGCCGCTAGTCGCGGCGGGCAGCATGGAGGCGGCGGATGGGGAGAAGGCGGGCGGCGGCCGCAACGGCCACGCCGAGGGCCCGGCGGCGGAGCGGGGCGGCGGCGGACGGCTGAAGGGCTGCCAGGACTTCCTGCGGCGCAACGTGCTGGTGCTGCTCACGGTGTCGGGGGTGGTGGCCGGCGTGGTGCTGGGGGCTGCCGTGCGCGGCGCGGAACTGGGCCCGGCGCAGGTGGCCTATCTGGCCTTTCCCGGGGAGCTGCTGCTCCGGATGCTGCGGATGGTGATCCTGCCGCTTGTGGTCTGCAGCCTGGTGTCGGGAGCCGCCAGCCTGGACACCCGCTCGCTCGGCCGTCTCGGCGGCATCGCGATCGCTTATTTCCTCGGCACCACGTTGCTGGCCTCCGGCCTCGCCGTCGCCCTGGGCTTCATCGTTCGGCCCGGCGCTGGCGCTTCTGCTCTCAACGCCCCCGGGTTGGGGCTGCCGGGCGCCGTACCCACCAGCAAGGAGACCGTGGACTCCTTCCTCGACCTCGTCAGGTGAGGCCGCCCCGCCCCTCCTCCTGCGTGCCGCCTTTCTTGCCGCCGCCTTAGGATGATGACAGACCCAGCGATGTTGCATGCTGCAGCTGTCGCCCGGGGACCATCCCCCCCTTCCAACTTCCCTCTCTTCCAGCTTACACACACACGCTCCTTCTCTTGCACCTTCTTCATCTTCTCCTCATTCTTCTCCGTCTATTCATTTTTTTCCTCCTTCATCGATCTCTTCTCCCAAGGAACAAACCGTGGGACAAGAGGAAACGGCCTTAAGTTGTCCCAGAGGAGATTTAGGTTGGACATGAGGAGAATTTCTTGCCCTTGAGTATTGGCAAGCCCTGAAGCAGGCTGCCCAGGGCAGTGGTTGGAACCTTCCTTCCTGAAGGGGTTTGAAAGTTGTGTACGTGTGGTGCCGGGGAACATGGTTTAGTAGTGACCTGGCAGTGCTGGGTGAATGGCTGGACTCGGTTTTAAAGGTCTCTTCCAACCCAAACCGTTCTATGATTCTTACCTTCTTCCTCCTTTTTCTCTTCCTGGCTGCTCCAGAGGCACTGCTTTCTGCCTTGGAACCTGCAGCTCGTTCAGATGTAGGGCTGCCTGGTGCTCTGCCTCTCCTCCCTTTATTCGAAATTTGGGCTGGGTGGCTGTGAGGATGAGTCGAGGCTTGTGCCTGGACCCGTTTTCAGTCCAGCCTGGAGGCAGAGCAGTTCCTGGGTGCTCGACGTGGCCTTGCCTGACATCTTCCTCTGCACTGCTGCCTGCCTTTACCTGTCTCCCACAGGCAAGGCAGGGCAGCTCTCACGCTGTCCCTCACGCACCTTTTGCTTTTATTCCCCCACCCGTTACTCGGTCTCCTCACATGGACACTAACCTGCCTCTTAGAGTGCCCTCCCATAGGTGCAGGCAATGGAAATGCAACCCTGTGTTTCCATCGAGGATATACCCTAAACATAGTCTGGCATGAGGACACCGTGCATGTTCATGAACTTCCCGTCCCACCCCTGCACCTTGCAAAGAGAAGACTTGCATTCTCGTAAACCACCTGGAAGCAGAGCTTCCACTTCTAACCAGGTCATTTGTTTTATCCTTCTTTCTCCTTGCAAACTTGCAAGCTTCACCTTTTTTTTTTTTTTCCTTTTGATCTCTGAGCCCATGACTTATTGAGATCCATCCAGGTCTAAGCAACACTTTCACCGACTCAACAAACGTCCGTTCAGCTTTTTGAATATCAGACTTCCAGTTGCAGTTAATGAATCTGGGTGCATAACCCCAGACTTGAACACCTGGTATGCCTTGTTGTCTTCGGTCTGGCTCTACTGTGCTGTCACACTTGAGCTGTTTTGGGCAGTCGCAGGGAACTGCCTGGGAAAAGTGGTGGAATAAAGCAAAACAGGGAGGTGGCAGCAGAATGGAGAGAGTGATGGTAAGGAAGTTCATATGGGAAGGTGAACAGTTTTGGAGATAGCAGAGGTTGTTACCAATATGAAACCAAGGAGTTAACCTGTCTGACGGCAAAGTTGTGCTCACTACATGCCTTGGTAATTAAAAACCCGAGGGAGGAATTTTTGTGCAGATTGTTTGCTTTTGTGAGTTCACTTTTGCACCTGAGACATTGTCACTATGTCTGGATAAATGAAGGTGGCAGCAAAGATAAGCAAAGTTTATGAAGGGGAGAAAAATAGCACCAAAATGGCTTTTGCAAATCCACATTAATCTCCTTTTCTCCTCTGGGGAGAAATATGTTCCCTTTGGACATAAAGGAATTGTCCTGTTGACAACCACATACTTTGTGTCCTCAGCCCTCCTCTCTTGAGGACCAACAGTTAAGGACCTCTCTCAAGGACCAACAATTGCTGGCAGAGCATATTAAGAAGTCACACAACAGTGGGAGTGGGTGGACTGTCTGAGGGTGACTGGAGCATCTTTCTACAAGGAGAAGCTGAAAGATCTGGAGCTCTTTAGCCTGCAGAAGAGCAGATCTGAGTGGGGATTTTTCCAATGCTTATCAATATCTTAAGGGTCGAGGTCAAGATGATAGGGCTGGGCTTTTTCAGTGGTGCCCAGTGATAGGGGAAGAGTCAGTGGGCACAAACTAGAACGTGGGTTTCACATAAACATAAGGAAGAACTTCTTTACTCTGAGGGTGGCAGAGCACTTGGCCAGGCTGAGACATTGTGGATTCTCCTCTTGAGACTTTCAAAACCTATCTGGACATGTTCCTGTCCAACCTGATCTAGGCAGGCCTACTCTAGCAGGGAGGTTTAGACTAGATGATCTCCAGAGGTCTCTTACAACCTCTACCATGCTAGAATTTTGTGATTCTGTGACGTGGAGTTGAAGTCTAGACAGGTGAAGGAAAATAACGACAACAACAAAGGCAGTCAGTACAACTAGGATCATTGAGAAGGTGACAGTAGCTGTGGCTGTTGTAGATGGTGTTTCATTTCCATGTTGCCATGCAGCAGGGAGTAGGATGTAGCTGAGAAACAGCAGGGATGCTCCAGTGAGCTTCAGGCTGTGTGTGACATCAGTGAAGTTGAGAGCAAAAAACAGGTTTTGGCTCTTGTCTGTATTTGCATGTGGAGAGTTTGTCTTCAAAGAGGTTATAAGGGTGATGGGACTGAGTCCTTAATTCCAAAGTAATGCTTATAGTGATTAGAGTTGACTAAAGCATGCAGGCTGCAGAGTGGGTTCCTTGTAGGGAATAATGGGCCAGGGACTTTTCCCTGGTGCATGTATTAGGGCTATGAATTCAGCTTTTTCTTGGAAGAGAGCTGCTACAACCAATGTTATTGGGCAGTCTTATTGTCACAGCAGTAGAAGCAAAATCCAGTTCAGGAAAGATACATTTAGACATGGCTGTCACTGGGACTCTCAATTTTAGCACAAAATCCCTGACAGACTTAGGGCTGGAGTCCCTCTGCCTTTTTTCGTTTGATATGTCAAAAGATATGTGAACTGTATTTTGCAAATGTGAGTGTTGTGGTTGGAACATTGATCTTGGTCCCTGCTGAGGTGGAAGGTACCAGAGTAACCTCATCTTCAGTTAATGAAACCTTGAGTCCATAGAGGCTGCAACAGTTGGCTCTCAGTGTGGTCTTGCAGCAGCCTGTCTTTGCTTTTCCTTTTCTCTCTTTTGGCCATGAAACTTTCTATTAGACACAAGAAAATTTGTTTTTCCACTGTGTCACAGTAGTGGCTGTGTCAGTCAAGGCTTTGCTGCTCTGTTTCATTCAGGTAAAAGGTAAATATGAGACGCAGATGGGTAAAGTCCTCTCACAACACTAAAGCAGATACAAAACATGACCCAAGGAAAAAGCAATGAGGAGGAAATCACAGCTTGATTCAGTGAGTCAGTATTACCATGGCATCTGCAGGGTTGACATGGGTGTCTTTTCCCAGGATGCAGATCTCTTCTGCTTTTCGGAAGTGTGTTAGTTAATGACAATGGAAAACAGCGTCTTTGATCACAGGAATGTCTGGAGACAGGCCTGATTCTTTCTCAGGGTTGTCTGCTTCCAAGTCTGAAGCTGCCACACAAACGTGCAGACACTGCCTCTGGAAAAAAGATTTATCTTGGGCTTTGGTAGGAAATAAGTGATGACTTGCTCGTGAACCAAAAGGCTGCCTCATTTTTGTGTTGTCAATTTGCCATAACCTCCATGTCTATTTGTCTGCCTTTGTCTGCAGGCACTGGAGCAACCTTCTGGTTTCCCTTTTGGCAAGTGCAGGAGGCAGACTGCCTGGCCAGGGTTTAGGCACAATGTCCTCTGCCCCAGGACAAGCTGTAAAAACAGCAAAGCTGTCCTAAAGGTGCCTTTGTGCCTCACAGCAGAGATGCTGGTGGCTTATCTCATCTCTTTGAAGCTCCATGAAAGATGAGCATGGCTAAGCATAAGGAGAGTCTGCAGCTGAGCTCTCATGAGTGGGATATAGCAAGAGTTCTTGGAGTGCTTCTACAGGGCAATGGCCATAAGTGGGGCGTGTTCTGAACTCAAAAGTGGGGATCTTGGATCTCCTTAACTCTGTCCTATATCAATAAAGGAAGACCAGCTTCTCCAGAGCACCCAGTTCAGACTCTTGAGCGCTCTTACTTCACATAGTCTTAGCTGAAGTTGGACCTTGCGAATACCTCCAGCTCTCTTGTACCAAGCAGGTGACTGCTGAGTGCCAGCAGAAGATGTGAGAGAGTGAAAAAAATTGTGGAATTTCTGGATTTGTTCCTTACATATTTGTTTGGTGGAGAAGACCAAGCAACAGAGGATGAGGAGCTCTTGCCATCTTGGCTGTGAAGTGGTAGTGGAGGAGGAGACTAGCTCTGATATGGTGGGCTCTGGGGCTCAGTGCCCACGTGGGTCAGTGACATTGTGGAGAGCCAGCTTGGCTCTGATTGTGTGGGGCATTAACAAGGGAAAAACAGATGAGGAGAGAGGCGGTGACAAGGAGGTGACTGCAGCCAGCAGCTAACACAGCCCACCTGTAGCCCATGGGAAAGCAGCTGAAACAGCAGGATCCAGCATTTTGCAAGAATCTATTGATCTGTTAACACTTTTGATGGGCAATTGTCAAGAGTGTGTGTTTTGATAAGGTCAGAGTTTTGGTTTAGCTCTGATTTATATTTGCTGGTTCAAACAAAATTAAACAGTTCCACAGGAACCTATTGATCCTGTCAGAACTTCCAGCAGCAAGTGATCCTAGCATTTCATTTCAGGGAGGTCAGTGTTTTGCTGTGATTTCTGCACAAAAGACTGAAGTAGAAAATCTCAATCATCAGAAAGGAACATTTCAGCAAAATACTTCACAATGTTTTTTGTGTGTGGATTTGGTTTTGTTTTGTTTTGTTTGTAGTAGGGGGGGAAAAGGTCTGGAACAGGCTTTCTTTGCCTAGTTTTGGGATGAAAACATGTTTTGAAACTGCAGAATTGGCTTTGGGAAGGGAATTCTGTTTTCAGTCCAGCTGTAGCTGTAACAGTCTGGGAAGGGAAGAAGCATCATCTGCTTTTTACAGGAAGAGTATGCAGAAGTCTAGGTGCCTGCCCCAGGCAGTAAGGTCAGGGTTCCTCAAGCTGCAAGGCGAGTCTGCATAAGCAGTTTAAATTCTGTTGCTCCTCACTACTCGTGTTTGTGCCGGAGGTTACCAGATGTGCGGCCAAAGGGAGTATCCATGCTGCCATTGGCAAGTCTGTGCGTTGGCTCTGAGCACCTTTGGAGCCAGCAGGCAGGCAGGCAGGCATGAGCTTTATCATCATGTTTTTCTGACTAGGCTGCAGAGCAGATAGCTAAGGTGGACGATGGAGCTGGGAGCACTCGTGCAGTGACTCTCACTTGGGCACTATTTTGGTTGTACTTGTTTCTTATAGCCTTGGTCTTGTCAGTGAGTCACCCAAAAGGCTTGTCTCTGAAAAGAAAGCAAAACTCAACTGTTAGGAGAGAGGAGCAGGTGCCACCTTTGTGGTGATTATAGATAGACTGAGAAGTGGCTGAGGGAACAGCTGCAGTCACACCAACTCAGGCTAACCACTGGGTGTCAGAGCTGGGTGGTTAGCTCTTATGTCTAGGGTACCCTCAAAAAAGAGAAGTAGTAAATCACAGAAAGCAGGAGCTGGAAGGGACCTCTGGGGATCACAAAATCTAACTCCCCTGCCAAGATGGGTTCCCCTAAAGAAGGTCACACAGGAGCGCAACCAGGGGGGGTTTTGAATGTCTCCAGAGATGGAGACTTCACCAGCTTTCTGAGCAGCCTGTTCCATTGTTGTCATCCTTAATTTAAAGAAGTTCCTCCTTGTGTTAGATGGAACTTCTTACATTTAAGTTTGTGCCCATTCCTCCTTGTCCTGTCACTGGGCACCACTGAGAAAAGCCTGGCCCCATCCTCCTGACAGCTATTCTTTAAGTATTTATAAGTATTGATGAGATTCCCCCCGTCAGCTTTGTCTTCCAGACTGAAAAGACACAATTCTGTCTGTGTTTGCTGGTGGTGTTCTTTGAACCTGAATCCCCTCTTAGTGTCTAGGGTCTGCTAACTGGTTTTTGTAGGAAGAAATCAACATCTTCCTTTGTGTGAACTCTTGGATGCATCTTACTGGGTCCTGTAGATTTATGTATGTTAAGGTTCCTTAAGTGGTCCTGAACTATCACAAAGCAGATGACAGATGTATCAAAAGGCAGATGACAAAAATTGTGTGCTATTGAGTGTAAATCTTGGGACAGAAGTAAAATCAGAAGTACTGGGGCAGTCCAAACTGGTCTTTGGCAGGTTGGCACAGGTGGCAGTGAAGCTGCTGTCAGTGGACTCCTGCAACTCAAAACACTTCATTGAAAAAAGCAGGAGATAACACAGAAGACTTTTCCTAGGCTTCCTCACAAAAATATGTTTTTCAACAGCAAAGGTTTTGGCCTCAGAAGTGGAATCTTTTTGCAAGAAGAAATGTGAGAATGTAGTATTTTAGGGTTTGTTCTGCTTGTCTGAATTTCCCTTCATGGTTTTGCTGCCAGAGCAAAGTTGTTTGCAGAGCTCTGGCAAAATCATGGAATCACAGAGTGTATTTTGTTGAAAGATCATCCAGTCCAAATAGTTGTTGAATATAATCCTTATATGTGCAGTGAAGGAGTTTCTGTGCCATTCTTATCCTGCTGGTGGAAGGATACAGGGAGAGAAAGAGCTGAATTTGCCCTTAATGTAAAAGATAAGAAGTGTGGGAACTACAACCTCTTTTTGCTTCTTTTACAGCTTCAGGTCTCCATAGTGATCTGTGACTCCCAGTAGTGGATGATGCTGCTAAACTACGATTTCTGTCACAGCAAACATAGTGAGACTTTCCTGCAAAATTTGGTTAGCTAATGGTCTCTTCCTGCTTGGTGTGAGCAGCCTTTCCCTGGAGGAATGGAAAAAGCTGCACGTATGGGGCCTGTGCATGGGATGGAGAGTATTCAAACAGAAAGTATTCACACCCTGAAACTCCTGCCCCTGCTTCTGCTGCTTTCAGGTTCCTGTTTTAAGAGGATCTGATGGGGTGCTTTTTCACACTCAGTGTTGTGGAGGTATGTGGTGGTTTCCTGACTGCCCACCTGCTGCTTCAGCCCCAAGATCTTCAACAGCTGTCTGAGGGATTTCTCTTGTTTTCTTGGAGAGGGGTGTCTGCATGACCTGCAGCAGACAGAGATTTTCCTTCCTGGTGCTTGGCAAAGCAAGTAAAATCTCTCTGTATCACCTACTGGTGAGGCTTGAATACTGGATTTAGTTCTGGGTACCACAGTGTAAGAAGGACATTGAGGTCCTGAAGGGTATCCAGAGAAGAGTATGTTGATGTGTTGTATGTGTAGTTGATGTGTTGTATGAGGAGTGGCTGAGGGAACTGGGGTTGTATAGTCTGGAGAAGAGAAGGCTAAGGGGAGATCTTATTGTACTCTACAGCTGTCTGAAAGGAGATTGTAGTGAGGCTGGTTTTGATCTCTTCTCCCAAGTAACTAGAGAAAGGATGAGTGGAAATGGCCTAAAGTTGTGCTAGGGGAGATTTAGGTTGGATATTAGGAAAAATCTTTCTCGAGAGAGTGGTTAGGCATTGGAATAGGCTGCCCAGGAAGGTGGTGGAGTTACCATCCCTGGAAGCATTCAAGAAGCAGATAGAGGTGGCACTTCAGGATATAGTTTGGTGGTCATGGTAGCTGGGTTATGATTGGACTTGATGATCTTGAAGGTCTTTTCCAACCTTAATGATTCTATGATTCTGCTTTGCCTTTGCACTACAAAGGCAGTTGGGTCCCATGCATAGATAACCCATCCCTTTCCATGGAGCTAGGTCCTGGCAGCACTGGGACACCTGAGGGTGCATTCAGCACCATTATCCCCCCCTCAACATAATGCCACGTCTGGCTCATTGCATTCTTGCCACAAACAGCAAGTTCCATCTCTCTGTCGCCCAGGCTACCTGATCCCACACCCTTGTGCTGGGCTTCTTATCACCCAGACTCGGGGTTTTCTCAGTCGTGTGCTTTTGAGATAGCGCTCATCTGCTTGAGAAAGGTTACCACCTCCTCTGGCACAGGGCATGGCAGCAGCAGGGATGTGGCCGTAAGAGCCGGCAACAACAGTCAGCAATCCCGTGATACAACCATAGTGACTTGGAACAGGCTGCCCAGAGAGGTTGTGGAGTCTCCATCTCTGAGGCATTCAAAACCCGCCTGGACGTGTTCCTGTGTGATTTGCTCTGCATGATCCTACTCTAACACCCAGTTGGACTAGATGATCTTCAGAGGTCCCTTCCAGTCCTTACTGTTCTGTGATTATTTGTTACTCAAACTCCATGTTCACATCTGGTGAGGGCTTTTCAAAGCAGGAAGATGTTTGGCCCTTGCAGCAAAATCATTCTTCAGACACCCTTGTTCAATTTGCATGCCCGATTACCTAGCTCATCAGGTTTCCTGTCTGTTGACTTACCTGGAGAGGAGAGATGTTCATGCTTCCCTGTGCCACTCCTCTGCTTGGGCTTGGTCACATGCAACAGGGACAGAGCTGGGTCTGGGTTTCTCTGGTGGGTGAACTTTGCCGTGCATGATGTGCCAAGCCTGCAGGCTTAAGCACACGGTTAAGTCCAAGCAGGTCACCAACAAGCTTTTGGCGCTTCTCGAGCATGCAGCATCCTGACTTGTATTTTTTTTTAGGCACTACTGTGGTGTTCTTGCACAAATCCCTCTTGAGGTAAAAACTTGTGGCCAGACCCACCTGTAATTAAAGCTTAATTTAATTCACATGCTGACTGATCTTAGGTGAGCAGTGAGTGTAGTATGCGCTGAGCTGGTACCTCTGAGAGGAACCATTTGTTATCTGGTTGCCTTTTATGCCCTGACACATTTTGTTCTTGAATTTCAGCACATGAAACAAAGAGGAGCAAGATACTATTTTACAAGCTGTACTTAGGTGTACTTAAAGAAGTTGGCCTGAACAAAGCGCACAGCTCCTTCTGAGCTGCTGAACTGAGGTCCAATTTTTTCTTGGCTGATTGTCAAAAATGCGCTTTTCTCTCTTCAGAGCTGAGTCCTGCAACCAGAGCTCCAGTGACAAAAAGAAGTGACTGCTACATTCTTCCTGTATGCAGTACTGGTGAGGCCACACTTTCAGTAGAGGGTTCAGTTTTGGGGCTCTCATTGCAAGAAAGACATTGAGGTGCCTAAGTGTGTCCAGAGAAGGGAACTGGGGTTGATTAGCCTGGAGAAAAGGAGGCTGAGGGGAGACCTTCTCATTCTCTACAACTCCCTGAAAAGAGGTTGGATCCAGATGGATGTTGGTCTCTTCTCCTTGTTGCCTCAGAGAAGATTAGGCTGCATAATAGAAAAAACTTGGTTGAAAGGGTTCTCAAAGACTGGAACAGGCTCCTCAGGGAGGTGGTTGAATCCCCATCCCGGGAGGTGTTTCAGAGAGGCAGAGATAAGGTGCTGAGGGACATGGTTTACCACCAGACTTAGTAGAGTTAGTGAGTGGTTGGAGTTGATGCTCTTGAAGGTCTCCTCCAACCAAAATGATTTTGTGAATCTGTGCTTCTCTTTGAATAACTTTAGTGCACTTGAACCAAGAACCTGCCCCTTGCCTTGCTGTTGCAAGGCTGCTGGCATCACCCAAGTACATGCTTGGAGTGAAGTTAGTGTTTAGTTACTGAGGCCCATGTTGGACATACTGTGTAAATTACAGTGAGCTTGGTTTCTTGGCCACATTTAAACACTGGAGAAACACACTGTTTAGGCTTTAAGATTGCTTCTTTTGGCTTTGCTTCATCAAGATGGTTGATTTTATTTTTTCACCCTTTTTTTTTCATCTCTTTGCTTCTTCAAAATCCATTCAGGTTGCTTTGGTTTTGGCTTTTGGTTATTTTTTTTTCTTTTTTAAGAAGTAATCATCCTGCTATGAAATGCTGAAAAGAAATATCCTGATTTTTTCCCACAGCATGTTTTCTTTTTTTTTTTTTTGTAGTTGAAACTGCACTGATCTGCCCCCTTTGTATATGTGATGTTTTACTCCTGATAAAGTAGGTTTGCTTTTTTCTTTCCATGAGGTTTTTATCCACCAGAGAGTTCCAGCTGTGCAGGAACTGGTGAATAGCAGCTGTTCCATTGATCTTATTTGCCCAGTTCTTAAGCATCTTTGCAGAGTTACAGCTCTCTGCTCCCCTTTCAGACAGCTCTTTTGTCAGATTCTGAGGAGGAAAAAGTTGTGGTTGGGTAGAGGTAGGCAATGGTTAGACTTGATCTTAAAGGTCTTTTCCAACTGAAACAACTGTATGATTCTGTGATAATTTCATGCTCAGAAGAACATAGACTCCAGAAGCCAAATTCTTAGAGTGATTTGGCTTCTGCAGCTGCCTCCTAACACAGTTGTAATGCAACAGAGAGAGGGGCTGAAGTAGTTCACAGCAGCCACTTGTTTGATGAAGGTCTGTGAACTTTATTTACATTGCTGTCAAGGCTGTGGGAAAACTCTCACTATGCAGCAGGATAACGGAGCTATGCAGTGGAAAAGACCAAAGTCCTTTACTGTGCCACATTGTAATCTCCCTCTTGCTTTCAAAGGTTTGACTTTGCTGCTCTGTTTCATGCTTTCCATGCCATTCATGGAATGATCCCAACTGAAAAAGCCTGGTTTAAAATCCTGCTGGCCAGGGTAACTATGGCAAAAACTGGTGGGGGGAGGTTTACAAGGCACAGCCTGAAGCTGGCTGAGGCTTCCTGGGAGCAGCACAAGAAGCAAAGGATGGGGAGCAGCTACCCAGATGGCCACAGTTAACTGACTCTGGGTAGGGTATTTTCTTTCCCTACCATAGGATCAGCCATGCCTTTGTGAAGCATTTGACTGGCAATGCTTTCAGTTTGTACCCCTAGCCTTCCTTCTTTCACCAGTTAGGGTCCTGTTGTGAGCCCAGAGATTGCCTTGTATTCCTGGTGTGAAATTTGGTGTGGGAAGCACGTGCTCCTTGCCTACCATGAGGGAGGAAAGGAATTGTAGCATTAAAATAGCTACAAACTAAATGTTTTTCCTTACATGGTCCTTCTTTTTCCTATCCTTGTTGCTCCATAGATGCACACATAGATTGGATGCCCAATACAGCACATGTCTCTTTGCACGCTGCTGGCCTGTCTGCACAAACCTGGTGGTGGATGAAAACACTACTAAAATCAGATGTTGCAGCTTTGCCCCTACTTTCATCTGTGCTATTTAATCACTTGTGGACTGCTCTGGCCCTTGACACCGTTCTGCTTCACCTTGGCGTGGAAGGGTTAATCTTTGCTCTTAAGTGGATTTTGCTGATTGGATTGTCCTTCATGTTGATGCTGTGAGCAGAGCATAATCACATGGGTAATGTAAAAAATCCGCCTGAGCCTGAGGGCGGAAATCTGTTGCTGTAGCTGGTGTGGCTAAGCCAGTTTCTGTAGCTGCTGGCTGATGGGTTGGAGAACTGGCATCATGTCTGATTGCCTCTGGTGTCCCAAGTGGTTAGACGCAGTAGGCAGGCAGGGGCCTCTTTATGTGAAGGAAGCTGGCATTCGGCCCTCTGCAGACCTAAAGACATCTGCCGTGTGCTGCCCGGCTGTCTTCTGTAGTGTGGGAGCTCACTGGTGGCAACAGGCTCACCGTTGCAAAAGGAATTCCGTTGCTGAGAGTCAAGCACCTTGCTGTGCTCCTCGCAGAAGCTGTGCAATAAACCTTTTTCTTTCTTGTTTGTGTTTTACAGGAACCTGTTTCCTTCGAATCTGGTTGCTGCAGCTTTCCAAACGGTAAGATACATCTGAGCTTGGGACGTCAGCTACAGTGACAGGCAAAGCAGCTGCTCTTCTGTGAAAAAAAAGATGAGAAAGGCTAGAAAAAACCCAAATTAATTTACTTGGAATTTTCCAAAGCACCTGATGCCATCAGATGCACAACTTCCATGGCAAACGCTTTGATTTTGAAAAATACTTCTCAAACAAAAGCATAATTTGTAGGTTGTGTTCTGTACCTCCACCCAAAACGGTCTTTAAGCTTTTGTGCTTTGGGTACCACGTTGGGCAGCAGTGGCAGCTCTGCTCTGTGCTAGTCTGCTTGCCCCTTTGCAGGAGCTGGCTGGGAAACCCTGGGGTACATAGCTTGAGGCTGATCTAAGAACAGATAAGGCTGAAGACTTTTAAGAATAAAATCATAGAACCATTTTTGTTGAATGAGACATTTAAGATCAAGTCCAACCTTCAACCTAAGACCACAATGGACATTAAACTGTGCCCCATAGTGCTGTGGCCACATGTTTCTTGAACACTTCCAGGGATGATGGCTTCACTCTGCCATGTTGCCTGATGCTTTTGTTCAGTGTTTCCCATTGTGTACTTTGCTGGATTAATCGCTCAGTCTGGCTTCTGTTATGGCAGAGGACTCTAAAGTGTGGCAGGCTCACTGGTACCAGAACGGACTATGGTTTCAAAGGATGGAAAGGAGCTGTAGGGCTCCAAGATTTTGATTTAGTAGTTACTGATAATCTTAGATGCTGAGATAGACACTGTTGAAGCAGGTGATGGATGCCTTCCTACAGCCTCCCTGAAGGGAGGCTGGAGTGAGGTGGGTGTTGGTCTCTTCTCCTTAGTAACATGTGATAGGAGGAGAGGAAATAGTTTTAGGTTGGAGATTAGAAGAACCTTCTTGACTGAAAAGTTTCTCAACCACTGGTAAAGTCTGCAACCAAAATGATTCTGTGAATATTGTTGCAGGGCATAGTGATTCTTTGTTACAGGAGCAGATTAATAGTTTTTGCCTTCATGGTCTTCTGTGGGTTTGCTTTTATGTCAAACTCTTTGAATCAAAAGCTGTTTTCAGTGTGTGTATCATGCAGCACGAGTCAACATGCCACTGACAAGAACAGGAGCAGTCAAAAAACGCCATTACTTGTCAGAGTTCTATATGTTCAGATGAGGTGGAGAAATTCTCTTTGTTCCCTGCACTGCTGTGGTCACAGGCAATTGGCAAATACACAAACTTTTCTTTCTTATATTTTGCATCTTAAAAAAAAAAAAAGAACAAGCCCAAAGAAGTGCCCTGCATTTGTGAGGTGCCTAGCTTATTTATCCAAGCAAAATGCTGCCCTGGATTTTAGGTATTTTGCTGACACTTTGAGTGCCAGCCTCACATGTTGGTGGTTCCATCAGCAAACATTGTGATTTTGTCTCTTTTGTTTCTCTTCTCACCTGCAGTACGCAACAGAGTATAAGATGCTGCTCAGAAACACTACCTCTGGAAATGTCACATGGGAAAAGGTAAGGTCACTGCTTCAGTTTTTACCCAAACCTTTGTCAGCTGCCATATTTAACTACTTGGCAGTCTTCAATCCCTTCCAGAAGTCATTGGTAAGAAAGAAGTCATTTTCTTTGCCTGGAACTGAGACACACACTTTAGCCATATGAATTGCCCACAGCCATGTGAGAAAGCTGTGATGGACAGGAGACTCTTGAGACCTTATTTTTAGGCCATGTTTTCTTAGACTTGGTCTCGCTTGATCTAAGGTTTTCTTAGTCACTCTGCTTAATGTTTCCAAATAACTTTCTGCAGATGTGGAATTAGATAACTGTCAGGTCGGCTGAGTATTTCCCTTAAACCTTACTTTGCATTAGCAGTTTGGAGAGAATGAGCTTTTCTCCACTGCCCAAGCTTCTTTTTTTAAAAAGCAAAGAGGCTGATTGAGAATTATTTTCTCTTGTTGCCATCTTGCAAGCAGTAAGAAGTGATCTGAAGGAGAGAAAAATTAGGGACAGAACATTACAAATAGGCTACTATTGCAATTATGTCAGAAGGAAAATTAGTTTGTGGTTGTAACTGAGGGTCTATATGTAGTTGGGAGGACTTTTAGAGGTGCTCTGTATCTTGTTGAGTGGCATTTCTCCAGGGGGCTGTCAAACATCTTTGCAATTGGAGAGAGCCAACATGCTGCAGGTCCAGCAGTAAATTCAAGTGTCTTACAGGCAGTGTGCTGTGGAACAGACCCAGCTTGCCATGTGTCTCCTCACTCCAAATGAAGCACCTCATGTGCTTTCATGGGATGTTGAGGGGACAGGTCTGAGACTGGAAATTAATGCTTCGAAATATCTAAAGGACAATTGCCCAGAGAGGTTGTGGAGCATCTGGATGTGTTCTCATGTGACCTGCCCAACATGATCCTGCTTTGGCAGAGATGTTGGATTCAATCTTCTTGGGTCCCTTCCACCCCCTACCATGATTCTATGATGGTTCTTATCTCTTCTCAGTGGTGTCCAGTGACAGGAGAAGGGGCAATGGACACGAACTAGAAACACAGGAGGTTCAATCCAAACATGAGGAAAACATTCTTCCCTTTAAGGGTGGCAGAGCACAGGAGCAGGCTGCCCAGGGAAGTTGTGGAGTCTCCATCCCTGAAGGCATTCCGAAGCTGCCTGAGCATGTTCCTGTCTGACTGTAGATGACCACACTCTAGCTGGGGGGGGGTTGGCCTCCAGGTGATCTTCACAGATCCCTTCCAGCCCTACCATGCTGTCATTCTGTGAGATGACTTTCAGGGTTATTTTCTGTTTCTGACTATCTGAGATCAGTATTGGATGCTGGCTTACTGTGTTTTTACTGATTTGACTGCCCACAGGGCAAGAAGCTACTAATGTTTGTGTTCGTCATGGAAGGCTTGCTCACCAGTTTGTAAAACTATTGAGGAAAAAGCAGTTTGTGCTCACCCAGAGGGACTCTGAAGCATGTCTCTGAGCAGAGGAGTGCTGCCCTCATTGCCAACTCCCTGGCACACATGATGCATGAGCAGGTGATGCAGAACAGTGTTTTTGAACTCTGCTTTCAGCTGAACTTTCACCAGCCCCGCAGGCAGGCTGACAGGTAACTTTGGCACAAGAACTGGGCAGGGGAGAAGTCAGCCCTTGCCTGGAAGCCTGCTGCTACATGGTGAGTGGTTTCAGTGGGGATGAGGGCAGCCCGCTCTGCCTGGGCTCTGCCCGTGCTGGTAAAATGGCATGAGCCCAGCTCTGCGCTCGCCCCATCTGACATGGCTGCGTGCCAAAAAAGCACTCTGTCTCCTCACAGCAGTGTGCCCTCAGGCAGTACGTGCCCGTGCAGTGAAAAGCCAGCTTCAGGATGAGGGGCTGTAACAGTGTGCTCTTAGATACCTGTGTTTGCTTACAGGTTAGAGTTGCTCTTCATTTAAGCACGGGTAAACGAAAAGTGAATAAGACTCTTGTTTGTCTTCGACGTCAAGTTTGGTCAGGGCTGCTTGGTAACCATTGGGGCCAACCCCATCCGCTGAACATAGGCCTGGCTGTCGAGCACTTTTTTAAGGTTTGTCCAGAGCTGTCACTCTTACTTGAGAGACAAGAATGCATCTTTTGGCTACTTAAAACACAAAGTTCTGTTTTCACTTTTTTCTTTTCTTTTCCCACTTATCAGACTCCTGTTTGATGCAACATCAGAAATAAAACTACTCTGGATTTGTCACTGGTGCCTGTTTTTGCCAGTGGTTATGATGTAACTTTTCCAAAACTTTGAGTTGGAGCAGAGTCAGAGCTGAGCTGCTTTAATTCCAGAGGACGCCCTACAGTCTCTAGGGATGAGTGCACCAAATAGGAAGAAAGCATCATCATCTCAGTTTTGTGAGCTCAGTTTCAGTACTGCTCTGACCACATTATTTATGGGCAGATAAGAATTAAATCTGGAAGGGAAGAGTATGGTTTTTGGATTATGCTTAGTATAAATATCATAGTGACAGAAGTTGGGTTCTAGGGAAACAGGATGATATTCCTATCTAATGTTTTTCTTTCATCAGCAGAATATTTGATTCCACTTTCCCAGTCAGTGGTGTAGAACACAATATTCTATTGATTACATTTTATTTCCTCACCACTGATTAGTTTGCTCTGCCTTGCTTTGGATAATGGGCACGTAGATATCTGCTCAGCTATGTCCTTTGTGTTGTTTCTCACACTTCCCTCATGTTTACCTAGCTTTTATGGCTACATCCTCTGTGTTTGTTTGGCAGCAGGGCTTCCAGGGGCACAGGCTATCTCAGTTCCCCATCTGCAGCACAGGGAGGCTATCAGGGGACACTCTTGAGTTCCTATTGTGACAACAGTAAAAGGCCACAGACCAGTGATCGCTCTTCTTCCTCACATTGCATGGCTAGTTTTTCTTTTCAGCCACCTACTACTGGGGGACAGCTCGATGTCAGCAGTTGTTTCCTTGATAAGCATTTTGTTTCAAGAGCTAAAAAAACAATGGCATCTTCAGAGAGATTCAAGCACCAGAAGAACTCCGTGAATCTTCCTACCAGAACACATAATTTCAAGCAAACAATACCATTCATCCAGGAACAAAGCTCTCATTAAAGCTGTTTTTGTTTTGTGTCCACAATGCTGCTTGGTTTGGCAGCTCAATTGGGGTGATGCACTCTTCTGTTAGAGTACAAAAAGGCTGTTCAGCATCTGCCAGTTTTAGAGGCTGGGATTGAGAGGATCTTCCGCTGAGGATTTGCTGCTGGACTCTTGCCATATTGTGCTGCAAGGAGGTGAAATTCCCTGAACGCCACAGATTGTGCTCTTGATTTGCAGGGATCAGTTCTTGCAGGTAGTTGCTACTCTATACAAATGATGCACTTATGGCTACATCTGCCCTGATGGGAGGTAATGGCAAATGTGGTGTTGTAAAGAAATTGGTTCAAGAGGGAGAAAGGAAGAGCAAGATCTGAAAGGGTTGGCAGGATGACAGTGAATAAAGGGAAGCAGCTCAAGGTTTTGGTCACCAGGAATCCTCAGGTTAGAAGAGCTAGGCTTGAAGGACTGGTAAGTGTGAGTACTTGCAGAACAGCAGCAGCAGTGATTGTAGGGCCAGGAGCAAGGTGGAAAGAGACATCTCCAAGGGTGAAAGAAGACTTCAACTCCATGTATTGTCATTCTGAAGAGGTACAGGAGAGCTCAAGGAGAGTTAGCCAGTTCATGCACAGCAGGAGACTGTGAAGGTTAAGACAAAAGGTGAGAAGCCACCTGTGTCCTGACTGTAGCTAACTGGAGACACTACTGTCTTTTGCCCTCATGTACTGTCCCAAGAACAAAATCTGGCAAGCCTTTGGCACTTGTGCTTCTGAGAAGGTGGAGCAGTTGATGCTAGTGGGGATTGAATCACCTAGAGGAGCCTTGGATGTCGCTAACCAGGGAGGTGACCTTCTGAATTAAGCACAAGGATCTCTGGCCCTGGTTCTCCTGTGTGGTCCTGAACTGTCATGCTTTGTCCTCTTGTGTTCCCTACACAACTGGTGGGAAGCTGGGCAAGCCTCTTGCAGATTCAGTACACCTCTGCCTCGTTCCTGAGACTTGATCTCTGAGAAGCCCAGACAGTAGCTAGTTGCTGGGCTTCAGGCTCACACCACTGTGTTTAATGAGATAAGAAGCAAATCTCCAGCAGGAGATGAGAGGAAATGGCCTTGAAATTGTACCATGAGGGTTTAGGGTTAGGGATATTAGGAAAAAATTCTTTCCTGAAAGAGTGATCAGGCATTGGAACAGGCTGCTCAAGGAGGTGGTGGAGTCACTATCCCTACAGGTGTTCAGGAAATGTATAGACATGGCACTTTGGGACACTGTTTAGTGGGCGGTGTTGGTTTGGTGTTGGACTTTATGATCTTGTCAATCTTTTCCAACCTTAATGATCCTGCATTTCTTTAGTGAAAGTGCTGCAGTCACACTGTGTGAATGAAACAGACCTTTTTTCCTTGGTGTTTTCCCATGCACTTTCTTCCTGCAAATAACATTTGAGGCTCCTACACTGAGTTGTACATTGGTACTCATAAATTGTCACTAAGACAATTGCTGGATTCTCCTCAGCCTTATGGCCAACCTCATCTCCTAACTCTGGAATTTTGTTTTACCAATAGAAGTGAAAAGTGAACCATGTGTGCATGCTGTGTGCACAGGCAGTTTAGTCAATCAGTAGGAGGGGGTTTTTGGTCTAATTTTTCTAACCCCAAAAAGAGGTTGGTTGTTTTTTCTCCTGGTCCAAATTTTCTAAGCCCAAAAGAGTGTAGAGCATTCAGGCACACAAACCAGATTATAGACAAAACACTTCAGCAGAAAAGGTGTTGCTGTCTGTGGAGAAACCAGCACATTTCTACAGACAGCTCTGGAGATTCACTGTGCCCTGCTGAGTATCCTGCCTGTCTTTTCAGTTCTTTCAATTGGAAATCACATAAATCCTGACATGACTTAGTCCTG
This sequence comes from Tricholaema leucomelas, assembly GCA_013400475.1. Classification (NCBI taxonomy): domain Eukaryota; kingdom Metazoa; phylum Chordata; class Aves; order Piciformes; family Lybiidae; genus Tricholaema lacrymosa; species Tricholaema leucomelas. The sequence continues at coordinate 1,070,638 of WAAF01016877.1, forward strand.
AGCAAACAGCCACTGTAAAAAGAAAAAATGAAGCTCTTACATCTAATTATGTTGTAGGTAGCAAATAAAAAATCCAGAAGCTTCATTGCTTGTAAATACTCTTGGTTAGCAGTGGTTTCATCTTCATGCTTTTGTGTATAACTTAGGTTTTATCCCCTTCCCTGCAGTTTCCACCCACCACAGTGCAGCTCAGTTTCCAGCAAAAATCCCATGCCCAGCACTCTGTTTTTTTATCAGAGTTAGCAGATCAGCATCCCAGTTTCTTTAGTGAATATTCATTATAAGCTTTTAGCTCAGAGTATATTTTTCTTTCCTGATGCTGAGCTAGTATCTACTTAAACTAGCCAGGAGGCCAAAAGCTGTACACAAGCCTAATCTGGATTAGAAGCCCTTCCAAATAAAACAGCCCTTTAACATGTTGAGCTTGGACTGCCAAGCTGGAGGGTTTAAAAGAACAAATCAGTTTATCAAAAGAATTACATTTTCATGTGGCCACAAGTACATTCATTCAGATTGTTTGATATTACATTGCCAAACAAGCTCCATCTCTCTTTGAGAAATAAATGGTGGAGGGCCAGCAGAGCAGATTTGTGAGCAGCCTTGCTTTTGGCAGTAACTGGATCCTGGTTCTAGACTCTTATTTTTACCAGGCAGACACCTGATATCTGAGAAGGGAAATGTGTATTTCTTCTGTTTTGGCTGTATCTCCTGTGGCTGATGTGGACAGAAAAATGAGCAGGTTTCCACAATTTGTCTCCTTCATACGTCCCTTTCCCCGCTTTCTGCTTCATAATGGTTTTCTGCTTCATCAGTGTGCCCAGGTGGCCAAGAAGGCCATGTGTCCAGCAGGACCAGGGAAGTCATTCTACCCTGTACTCAGCACTGGTTAGGCCACACCTTGAGTACTGTGTCCAGTTCTGGGCCCCTCAATTTAAGAAAGATGTTGAGGTGCTTGAATGTGTCCAGAGAAGGGCACCAAGGCTGGTGAGGAGGCTGGAGCACAGCCTTGTGAAGAGAGGCTGAGGCAGCTGGGGTTGTTCAGCCTGGAGAAGAGGAATCTCATTGCTGTCTACAACTACCTGAAAGGAGGTTGTAGCCAGGCAGGGATTGGTCTCTTCTCCTAGGCACCCAGTGACAGAACAAGAGGACACAGCCACAATCTGCACTAGGGCAGGCTTAGGCTGAATGTTAGGAAGAAGTTCTTCACAGCAAGAGTGACTGACACTGGAATGGGCTCCCCAGGGAGGTGGTGGACTCCTTGTCCCTGGCAGTGTTTAAAAGGAAACTGGATGAGGCACTTATTGCCATGGATTAGTTAATTAGCTGACGTTAAGTTTGACTTACGATCTGGAAGGTCTTCTCCAACCTGGTTAATTCTGTGATTCTGTGTGGTTCTCGCCCAATTTTTGTCTTGGTATAAACACTGCATTGAAGCGATGGAGCTGGCAGCTTGGGAGCAGATTCTCATCAGAAGTGTCAGTGTTTAAAAGAGGCAGAGATGCAATGCTGAGGACCATGGTTTAGCACCAGGATTGGTAGAGCAGTTGGACTCCATGGTTTTAAAGGGCCTGGAGAACAAATCTGACAAAGAGTGACTGAAGGAGCTGGGGCTGTTTAGGTTGAAAAAGAGGAGGCTGAGGGGAGACCTCATGGCTGTCTACAGCTACCTGAAAGGAGGTTGTGGAGAGGTTGGTGCTGCTCTCTTCTCACAGGTAAATAGTGATAGAACAAGAGGGAATGGTCTCAAGCTGCGACTGTGTAGGTTTAGACTGGATATTAGGAAACATTCTTTCCCAGCAAGAGTGGTCAGACATTGGAATGAGCTGCCCAGGGAGCTGGTGCAGTCACCAACCCTGGATGTGTTTGAAGGTTGTTTGGATGTGGTGCTTTGGGATATGGTTTAGGGTGCACCGTGTAGAGCAGGGTTATTGGTTGGACTTGGTGATCCTGAGGGGCTTTTCCAACCTGAATACTTCTGTGATTCTGTGAACCCAAATGTTCTGTTGCTCTATGAATTAAGAGCATGTTTGGGTCCATAATGGTGCAAGGCCCTTGCAGGTATGATTGATTTAGCTGGTAGGATTATCGTAGTGCCAACAGCAAATGGTGCTTGGTGGAATAAGCAGAGCTAGGAAGTTGGTTTCAGTAGTATCTGCCATTTACACCTGCAGTCTCTCCCACACACATCTTTCATCACAGGGAAACAGGGAGGAATATTCCAGTCTTTTAACCACCTGTGTGGTGGATACTCATGCTGTTTCCTGTCTGCAATGAGACTTGTCCTGAGTAAACCTGTTCAGGTGACAGGTGTGGTAGTGAAAGGCAAGAGGGGAGGTAATGGCAGGCTCCTTCCTTCTCCAGTGAACTCACATCAGCTCATAACCAGGGAAGCTTACATCTGGACTGATCCAGATCCTATTTGATTCCCTTCTACGAGATTCTGCTCTTTGCTGTCTTACCAATCTGAAATCAACAAAAGGAGGCGACCCTTTGGTCAACTTTTGTGCCTGTTTTGTGTCTAACAAGCTTTTTTCACCTCTGCAGGTCCCTGTGGGTACTGAGATCGAAGGAATGAATATCCTGGGACTGGTGCTGTTCGCTCTGGTTTTAGGAGTGGCTCTGAAAAAGCTTGGCCAGGAAGGGGAAGATCTGATTCGCTTCTTTAACTCCTTCAATGAGGCAACTATGGTCTTGGTTTCCTGGATTATGTGGTAAGTGTGTGGCTGCAGATACATCTGCAGCACAGTATTATGCTGAGTTCAGGAATCTCACCATTTAGCCATCTTTCCAGCTTTTCCCTGCCAGATCTCTCATCACATTAAAAGTGAATGTCCTGGTGTCACACGTTGGGGTCTTTTCTTCTTGTTCATGCCCTGTAATTAGGCAGTCACGCGTAGCTTAAGATAGGAGTCTGGAGCACTTCAGAGGGTCACTTCCAAATCCTCTCCAGGACTTGTTTTTGATTAATTAGTGGAAAGAAGGCTTTCTGTTTCAAAGCAGCATAAGCCCGTGGCTGGCTGCCATCATGTGCCTAAAGGCATTGTCCTGGAACAAACGGAGGAGATGTGCCCAAGTGAGGAGTAGGGTCACGTGAAGGGCAGGGATGCTTGTGCTTGGGCCGCACTTGAAAATCCTCTCTCACTAAATTTACGCTCAGAGCTGTGTGCCTTCTGTAGGTCAAAAGGTTCCTTAGAACTGTAGAATCACTGCAGTTGGAAAAGATCTGGAAGATCGTCAAGTCCAACCATTCTCTAACTCTACCAAGTCTGGGGCTAACCCATGTCTCTCAGCATCACATCTCTGCCGCTTTGAAACACTTCCAGGGATGGAGATTCGGCCGCCTCCCTGAGAAGACTCTTCCAGTCTTTGAGAACTCTTTCAGTCAAGAAGCTGCTTCTGATATCCAACCTAACCCTCCCCTGACACAGCTTGACGCCATTTTCTCTCACTTGTTAATAGGGAGAAAAGACCAACCCCCAGTTGGCTCCAGCTTCCTTTCAAAGAGTTGTAGAGAGTGAGAAGTTTGAGTGCATGCATACAGTTGCCCATCTTGTCTATTTGCATCAAACCTATGTCCCTTTGTGCAGGAGGGAGGAACAGTGCCAAGGGCTCTGCTGTCCATCCCACTGAAACAGTACTGCTGACTATTGAGTGTTTTGTCATTGTTATCAGCAAAGCCCAAATTATACAGAGGGGTTTTAAATCTCTGCTCTTCTAAGGTCTCTTTCTGTTTCTTAGGTGAAGCAGAAACTAAAGAGCAGAGCCATCAGCTGTTTCTTGTTTGTGCTTGCTGCCTCAGAGACACTCCTTTTTCCATTTCACATCTCTGAGAGTATTTACGAAGGTTGCTTGTTTGTCTTCTGCCTATTAATGAGCAAATGCATTATTTCACTGACTTCCTTGGAGTCCAGACACGTTTATGGGATCACTGTTGCTCTCGCAGATCTCACAAAGCTGTTGGCAACAAATCAAGTCTGTGTGTTAGAAACTGGAGCACACGGAACTCCTCTAGGGAGTGGTTCAGGCCACCTGAGTTGGCACATGACCAGCCTTCTGATTGGGTTTTCTGTCAGGTAGGATGAATCTGGGCCTCACAGCAGTGTTGTGCCTGTTCTTATGCAGCTAGATAGGTCTAGGCTGCTCCTGTGAAACCAACAGTAGTAGCAGCTCACATGTGAAAAAGTCCTCCTAAGAACAGCTAGGAAGCAAATTCAGGGTAGGACATTTCCCACTCCCTTTCCAAAGCTGGTAGAAAATCTGTCAGCTTACCTTAGCAGAGGTATTTTTTTCTCCTTCATTCTGCATTTTTTATTCACAGAATCACAGGACTTTAGAGGTTGGAAGGGACCTGTTGAGATCATCCAGTCCAAGCCTCCTGCCAAGCAGGATCCCCCTAAGGTAGTTCACACAGGAATGCATCCAGGCAGGGTTTGAAAGTGTCCAGAGAAGGAGACCCCATCCTGTCCTGTATCAGGAACAGTGTGGCCAGTAGGAGGAGGGAGGTTATTCTGCCCCTGTACTCAACACTGGTCAGGCCACACCTTGAGTACTGTGTCCAGTTCTGGGCTCCTCAACCCAAGAGAGATGTTGAGGTACTGGAACGTGTCCAGAGAAGGGCAACGAAACTGGTGAGGGGCCTGGAACACAAACCCTATGAGGAGAGGCTGAGGGAGCTGGGGTTGTTTAGCCTGGAGAAGAGGAGGCTCAGGGGTGACCTCATTGCTGTCTACAACTACCTGAAGGGAGGTTGTAGCCAGGTGGGGGTTGGTCTCTTCTCCCAGACAACCAGCAACAGGACAAGGGGACACAGTCTCAAGTTGTGCCAGGGAAAGTATAGGCTGGATGTTAGGAGGAAGTTCTTCCCAGAGAGAGTGATTGGCATTGGAATGGGCTGCCCAGGGAGGTGGTGGAGTCACCGTCCCTGGGGGTGTTCAGGAAAAGACTGGATGAGGCACTTAGTGCCATGGTTTAGTTGACTGGATAGGGCTGGGTGATAGGTTGGACTGGATGATCTTGGAGGTCTCTTCCAACCTGGTTGATGCTATTCTATTCTATTCTCTCTGGGCAGCCTGCTCCAGGGCTCTGTCACCCTCACTGTAAAGAAGTTTCTTGTTGTGGTGAGGTGAAACCTTCTGTGTTCCAGTTTGTAGCTGTTGCACCTTGTCTTAATGCTGTGGATCACTGAAAAGAAATTGCCCCCCTCCACTTGACACCCACTCCTCAGATATTGGTAGACATAGATCAGATCCCTTTCAGTCTCCTCCAGACTAAACAGCCGTAGCTCTCTGAGTCTCTCTTTGTAGGGGAGATGCTCAAGTCCTCCAGTCATCCTCATTGCTCTCCACTGGACTCTTTCCAGCAGGTCCCTGTCTCTCCTGAACTAAGGAGCCCAATATTTGACACAGAATTCCAATTGTGGTCTAACTAGGGCAGGGTGGAGGGGGAGAAAAACCTCCCTAGACCTGCTGGACACACTTTTCTTACTCTTTTCCTCTTTGTAATAAGTAGAAAGGTTCTATCAAAACACTTGATTTTACACAGGCAGATCTCTGTATTAGCTGCTGTCATAAGGGACTGTAAATTCAAAGTCTGGAAGCAACTTAAGTCTTCTACTCCTGAATGTAATTCCTTGCAGGCTGAATGCTGGCAAGAGGCAGTTCCTGTGTTCAGCTGATTACAGTGTAGGTAATATAATCCTTTGCTTTGTGGCTTACTGGGACCGCAGCTGACTCTTAACACTACAGGCATAGCTCATACTTGTTCTTTTTCCTTCCCTAAGGCTTTTGTGTTGTCCTGGTATTTATTCAAAATCTCTTAAGCTGCACATGCTTCCAAAAGGATACTCTGGAATAGGTGAAACACTACCATGAGAAAAGGCATCTTGAGCTTGTATCTAGTTGTGTTCAACAGCCCCCCTCATGTTTAGCAACACTTTGGTCTCAACTTTCAATCCCCTCCTCTCCAGCTTCTCTTTTCAATCCAGTCTCAGCTCTGAATCTGGTGTTCATGTTTGCAGAGCTCAGTCAGGAGTGGGTCACAGCTCTATCTGGCTTATTGGGTTGCTCAGAAACACAGCTGAAAGGCAGCATGTTGCAGAATTGGTAGTGACTAAGTAGGGAAGGTTCAACAGGCGAAGGAAGGACAGAGGGAGGATGTTCAGTTGGTAAGGAGCATGAAGGAGGTGCCCTCTGCAGAAAAACAGAATCGTGGAATCATGAAGGTTGGAAAAGGGTTCTAAGATCACCAAGTCCAAATGTCAATCCACTACCACCATATCCTGAAGTGCTATGTCTACACAGCAGAGCAGCTGCAGAACCACTGAGGGAAAGGAAGGCTAGGAAGAAGGGAATCATCTGAGCATCCTTAAGGCTTTCTCACCGGTCTGAACTTTTGCGTGCTTAAGCAAACCTTCTCAAGTTTGCCCTGGCTCTACAAATCAGCTTGTCTGGAAATGGGCTTTGAATCGAAGGGGAAGGTGGGAGAAGAAACAGTCTCCATTCCTGAGAGGTGCAGGCACATCTTTTGTAGTGAAATGCGTGTCTGGGGCAGGATTTTTGAGAGATGGGTGATCTTTTAAGATTTCTTAATCTTAGAAGCAGGAGTGGATGACACATGGACAGCATCAGCAGAGTTACTCAGACACAGCCATCTGAAGCAGAACTGACCCTGGAACTCTGGGCCTGTAGTGATTCCTGCAGTTCATTTAGTAGCTCTTGTGCTGTAGGTGCAAGGGCAGTTCTGTCTTCCCAACTGCGCTACTGGGGCTGGAGGTGTGGCTGTAACCTGCAGGTGGCCTTTTCCCTGGAGCAGCTCCAGGTGTTCCTAACGAAAAAAACATCAAACAAATGCTGTTGTCCTAAGATGTGGCACGTTGCTAGATGGGAGGTGTGGTAATGTGTACGTGGCCGTTGGCTTGAGGGAAGCCTGGTCATTCAGCTTAGCCTTTTGTAGGCAAGTAAGCAGAGTTAATTGCTGTCTTTGGCATGTGCCTCAGCAGCTTTTAGCTGAGCTGTCTGGTATGAGCGTGGATTTTTCTTTCCTACACTAAATATGTTGGCACCCAGTGCCTACCATTTTCATGACCTAAGTTAATACTTAGTCGTCACCATATGTCTAAAATCCTGCTCTTCCACCCTTTTCTCTGCTCCAGTGACATGCTTTCTCTTTCCTACCCCTGCCCCATCAACAGCAACTTTGGCTTTAGGTCCTTCCCCATCCCTGATGGACAAAAACTCCACAGGGCTGTTATGTCCTTCTGGCAGTGTTTCTGCTTCCCACTTGGCTTCTCTTCATCGCCCTCCTAGCTGTGTGGTTGAGGGCACAGGTGAACAGAGCTCTTTTTCAGTTTGACTGTTTGCCTTCCATCAAGCAAGAGTGCTTAGAGAGGCCTTCGAAATTTGCATAGCCTGAGTGAGTGGTGAATAAGGAGCAGCATATTCTTTAGCAGAATGTTATCTCCAGGCAGGAAAAGGGCACATTTTGCAGGGCTTCTTGTTTGTTCTTAACGGCAAGCAATGTTTCTTTACACAGGTATGTACCTATTGGCATTATGTTCCTTGTTGGAAGCAAGATTGTGGAAATGGAAGATATTGTGCTTCTGGTGACCAGCCTGGGAAAATACATCTTTGCCTCTATCCTGGGCCACTTCATCCATGGAGGAATCATTCTGCCCCTGATTTATTTCGCAGCTACGCGTCAAAATCCGTATCGTTTCCTCCTAGGACTTATCACACCATTTGCCACTGCTTTTGCCACTTGCTCCAGGTAGGTTTCTGAGCTTCGTTGGGGATTATAGCCCCTGGTTGCATTTGTCACTGTGAACCGGTTGTATCCCTGTACCAAACTGTGTGGAGTTTGAGGGGTAAATATTGTTCCTGAGGTTGCGGAATGAGACTTGAGTGCAGAGTCTCACTGCTGTCATCAGGTGGCCACACAGCACATCCCGAGAAACAATGCCTTAAAATACTGTGCTGTAGTATGATTCTGAGCTGGAAATTTTTGTGTGGAAGAGTTGAAAGTATTTGCCTTAAGAAGATCCTGCCAGCTGTCCATTTTTAAGTAAAATGGGAGCCAGTAGTGAGGGACATGGTCCTGTGAAGTTTAGTTCTCCAAGTTCACATGGATCTGGAAGAGGTTTAGAATAATTTTGCAGGAGCAGAGCAGAGGCTGAGGGAACTGGGGTTGTTTAGCTTGGAGAAGAGGAGGCTCAGGGGTGACCTCATTGCTGTCTACAACTACCTGAAGGGAGGTTGTAGCCAGGTGGGGGTTGGTCTCTTCTCCCGGACAACCAGGAACAGAACAAGGGGACACAGCCTCAAGTTGTGCCGGGGGAGGTACAGGCTGGATGTTAGGAGGAAGTTCTTCCCAGAGAGAGTGATTTGCCATTGGAATGGGCTGCCCAGGGAGGTGGTGGAGTCACCGTCCCTGGGGGTGTTCAGGAAAAGACTGGATGAGGCACTTAGTGCCATGGTCTAGTTGACTGGATAGGGCTGGGTGCTAGGTTGGACTGGATGATCTTGGAGGTCTCTTCCAACCTGGTTGATGCTATTCTATTCAGACTTACTGGCTACTGAACAAGGACTTGACAGTATTGGTTTCAAAGATCTGGCTTGACCAGCTTGTATATGCCATAACCAAATGATCAAGCATGTCATTTGCACTTTTCTCAAGGGGCAAACATCTGATCAAATATTATCACTGTATGAAAACCATTTTGGGTCATCTACAAAAAGAGATGCAAGTCTGTTACAGGAGGTGAAGCCCATGAAATAAGAGAGGGTTTGTGAATAAAACTACATCATTTATCATGCAAGAAATAAATCCAACAATGACTTTTATTTGATTTTACTATTGTTATTTGTTCTTCTTACATGTCTACTCATTTGGGAAGGTACTGGTACGACACTGAGAGAGATTACTGTTGCATCTTGTGTTTACATTGCCATTTATTGGAGTATTTTCCTAAGTTTGGGATTTGATCATTCCACAGCCCTGTTACGCTGCATTCTGTGTGAAGTACCTGCAGTACTGCATCCTGTTCTAGAGCCCCTACTACAATAAAGAGCTAGATGTGCTGGAATGTGTCCAGAGCAGGGCCATGAGCATGATCAGAGGGCTGCAGCTCCTCTCCTATGAAGACAGACTGAGAGAGTTGAGGCTGTTCAGTCTGGAGAAGAGAAGGCTCTGAGGAGACCTTATTGTGGCCTTCTAGTATCTGAAGGGGGCCTATGAAACAGCTGGGGAGAGACTTTTCAGGGTGTCAGGCAGTGATAGGGCTGGGGAGAATGGATCCAAGCTAGAGGAGGGGAGATTTAGATTAGACATTAGGAAGAAGTTCTTCACCGTGAGGATGGTGGGACACTGCAATAGGTTGCCCAGAGAGGTGGTGGAAACTTCATCCCTGGAGGCTTTAAGGCCAGGCTGGATGTGACACTGAGCAACCTGATCTAGTGTGAGGTGTCCCTGCCCACGGCAGGGGGTTGGAACTAGATTATCCTTGAGGTCCCTCCCCCAGCCTTGACAATTCTGTGATTCTGTGTCATGAGTTGTTGCTTGTGGGAGATTACAGACTTTATCAGCTACCTCTGAATGGCAGCAGATTGTCAAACACCACCAAGAAGGTCCCTCCTTGTTCTCATGAGAGAGGGGGGGATTCTAAAATGGCATTGTGGTCTCGACAGCCCTGTCTGCAACGTGTTAGAGACGTGAAATCCACGAGCCGCTGACTGCAGTCAGTGCACCGTGGTGCTCTGTGCTTGACTCGTGCCTGTTGTGCCTGCAGCTCAGCCACCCTGCCGTCGATGATCAAGTGCATCGAGGAGAACAATGGAGTTGACAAAAGGATCAGCAGGTTTATCCTTCCCATCGGGGCGACGGTGAACATGGACGGAGCTGCCATCTTCCAGTGCATGGCAACTGTGTTCATTGCTCAGCTCAACAACGTTGAACTCAACCCTGGGCAAATCTTCACAATTCTGTAAGTTGCTTGCTGTTGCAGCCAAATCCTTCTGGCCCCCAGACACGATCAAGCCTGTGGTCTCGCTGTTAATAGCTGGTTTGCATTCCACATCTCTGACCTAAAGCTTGCAAGCTGCTATGAAACATAATTGCAGGGTGATTAAAGGAGGGAGCATTTCAAGCTTTATAAGATTTGCCAGAATCTCGATTTAATAAAAGGTGGGACCTGGGAGAAGTAATTGAATTCTGAAACAGACTTTGAGCTCTTTAATGCTGTTTCTCACATGATTTTCCTCTCCTCCTTTAAGTGTCTTACTCTCCCACCCTCCACTCCCCATGAAGCTAAGTAATTGAGGCATGTTGCTCTACGCCTAAAGCTACCTGATTCTCCTTCTGGATATTTTAAACATCCTCCTGCCAGCTCTCCAGTTCCATGTGTGCCAATTTCACACAGAGAACTCTGCTTGTGCTTACCTCTGCCCTTGTTAACACCACATGGATGGCTTCCCAAGACAGACCCATTAGCATTCCCCTCCTTGCTGCTTTGCTCTGTTATCCCCTCCACCACCTCAGTCCTGTCTTCTTCTCTAGGACTCTCTCCCCTCCATTCCTGGAATATCCTGTACTTCCATATTCTATGAAGTGCCATTCTCTTAATTTCCCTCCTCAGAATGCCTTTTGTCAGGATCCTGCAAGGAGTTTTAACACTTGGCTGTACCAGAAGGCAATAGTTCTACCCACCAGATGCCTCATAGTGACAGTTCCTGACAAATTTTCCACTCTCCCTAGCCATGTTTTATTTCCTTCCTTATTGCTTGACTGTTTAAGCAGGGTTAAGGCATTACTTCCTTTGTGGGTAGCCAAATTAGTGTTTTAGGTAGTGCTAATGAATCAAGTGTTAGCACAAGCCTAAGGATTATGCAGTGATAGCCCAAGGAAAACCTGGTTGCAGATATCTGCATGTAAGTGTGGTCCATGTCTACAGCACCACAGGTTTCCACCTTCTGATTTAGGGTTTGTATTGGCAGTGAGATGCAGAGAAGAGAGAGTACCCTGCATGGCAGTGTCTGCCCTTGTACTCTGGGGCCAGGAAGTGTAAAGTGCTCAACATATTTAAGCTGATACACAGCTGTGAAGTGGCTACCTAAGTAAGGCAGCAAGATGGGGCTGTGTTGGTTGGGTTTTATTTTCTGCAAAGACAAACACAGAGCCATTGCTCTGGTGGCTGTTGAGGATGCCTGCTGGGCAACGGTGCTCTGTACCCATCACTTTGCATCAGGAGGCAGGAAAAGGTTTGCCAGGGAAGCAAATGATCAACGTGTCCCAGGCTGCAGCTCGTTTACAGCTCCCATGGCAGGGCAGTGTGAGGTGCAAGCACAGAAGAGGAGTGCTGCAGAGGTCCTGATAACCAGCTGCATGCCTTGATTTGCAGGGTGACAGCTACTGCGTCCAGTGTGGGTGCGGCTGGGGTCCCAGCTGGAGGAGTCCTCACCATTGCTATCATCTTGGAGGCCATTGGACTTCCCACCAACGACCTCTCCTTGATTCTAGCAGTGGACTGGATTGTGTAAGTGCTTTAAGCCACATGTGTCTGTTGTTCCATGTCATGTTGTCCCCCTGCACTCAGTGCTGGTGAGTACTGGGTTCAGTTCTGGGGCCCTCGCTACCAGGGGACTGAGGTCCAGAGAAGTACAACAAGGGGCTGGAGAACAGGTCTGGTGAGGAGCATCTGTGGGAACTTGTGTTGTTTAGTCTGGAAAAAAGGAGGCTGAGACCTAATTATTCTCTACCATCGCTGAGAGGAGGCTGGAGGCAGGTGGGTGTTGCTCTCTTCTCCCTAGTAACAAGTGATATGATGAAAGGATATGGCCTCAAGTTGCACCAGGGGAGGTTTAGGTTGGATATTACAAAAAACATTTCCACTGACAAGAGTTCTCAAAGAGAGGCTGCCCAGGAAGGTGGCTGAATCCACATCCCTGGAGGCATTTAAAGGAGTCAGAGATGTGGTGCTGAGGGACATGGTTTAGCCCCAGACTTGGTAGAGTTAGAAAATGATTTGAGTCAATGATCTTAAAGGGTTTTTTTTACCAACCAAAATCATTCTGTGTAGCCCATTCGGGTACATACAGGGCAGAGCAGTCCAAGCAGCACAGTATTAAATAAAACCCCACAAAATAACAAAAAAGGTGGCTCCTCCCCAGTTAAAGCAGTTAGGATGCTAAAATCCCTCTGCAGGTTTTTGACTCAGCCTTTACTGAAGCATATTTCTCCCAGGTTTCAATTAAGGAGGACTGTAAAAATTTTGTTCAAGCAGTGGAAAGCTTTCTTGGTCACCTCTGAAGCAAGTCTCCATCAGAACAATTGCTGTTGCTATCTCTTGTTTGAGCTATTTTTGTAGTTCAAGGCTGGTCAAAGCACCAACGCAAGTGCCACAGAGGTGCTGTCCACTGGCAGGGCAGGGTCACAGGGAGTTTGAGACACTCATCACAGCTGGTGCATCCAAGCGCCATTCTCCTCCTTGAGTGATGAGAGGAGATCTCCTTGGCAGCTCTGGAAGAGCCTATCTCACCACTTAGTGTAGTTGTGTCCTCATTCAGGCTCCAAACATACTTTCTGTACTATCTAAATGAGATTAAGGAAGACTCAGAGAATTTGTTCTGGTCTAGTGGTGACCCAGTCACAAACTCCACCTGCAGGTCGTTCCTTATAGTTGAGTCCCATAGAAGAAGGCATCTCTGCTTCTCCTTGAACAAGCATCTCATGAATTACAGCATGCTTAAGAGTTTAAATGATTGTGAAGCAAGCATGGTCTGGTCATTTAAAAGCATCATCTGCTTTTAGGCTATCTGGCTAAATTGGGTAGTGACCTGAAATCACGTGACAGTATGGTTCAAATCATCTGATACCATCGAGGTGTTTTCCCACCTAAGTTCCTGGGCTGTTCCTGGTTTGGCCTGTCCACAATCCCTCTGCACCCCCTTTTAGAAACACCAGCCACTCTGCATAGGTGGTACCTTCACAGCAGCTGCACAAATCAGCATGGCCAAGGACAGCCTCGAGCTCCAGAGGTTAAGGAAGAAGGCAGCTGTATTACCTCCTGCCCAGGTGTCTGTGGAGCACAATCATATTCTCACAGCTTCATCAGGGCCACAGACTCACAGAAACATTCAGGTTGGAAAAGCCCCTCAGGATCCCCAAGTCCAACCCCTATCCTTACTCTGTAAGGTGCACCCTAAACCATATTCCCAAGCACCACTTCCAAATGACTTCTAAACACATCCAGAGTTAGTGACTCCACCACCTCCCTGGGCAGCACATTCCAATGCCTGACCACTCTTGCTGGGGAAAAAAAAAATCCTAATATCTAGTCTAAACCTACCCAGTTGCAATTGCTGCAGCTCTTGGGCATCAGCCACCTCCAGAGGACTGGAGAGACAGGTGCAGCAGTAGCTGTGCATTACACAAGCTGTATGTGGAAGTACTTGGAGGCAGGAGTGGAAAGCTTGCCCTTGTTTCACTGTAGGCTGCCCTCAGCCTGTGTTGTGCTGGTGTCCCTCTGTGGGGACCCTGCTGTGGTCAGCATTGTTGTTCCAGTCATGGACCTCAGCCTTGCAGTAACAAAAGGAGGGAGGAAGGCAAAAGTTGTGTGTCTTGTTTTCATGTGAGCCCTTGAGTTGTCAAGAGAGGAACACAGTTATAAATCAAGCATATGCTGAAGTTAGGCTGTAAAATGACTGAGTGAAGTCTCAAAGTCTTTTTATTGACTCATAATCCTTCTGTTAGACCCTGGTAGGTGGTAGGTCCTTTGGTGAAGGACCAAAGATTAGGACAGGTGCTACTATAGAGAAGTCCAGAGAACACAGTCATTCTGTCAGCTTTTGTAAGGACCCCTACTTCAGTAGGTGTTTAGGTTAAAGCACAAATTAGTGACAAAGAAGAGCTGGGTGCTCCAAGTCATTTTTTGGATCAATTCCTGTTCTGAACTCGCGTTTGAAGAACGCTGGCCTGGGAAAGAGAAGGAGGAAGGAGGTGGGCCGGGAAAAGGACGATGCTCAAGAGGCTCCACTGAGAGACTGGAACCAGCTGACAGTAATGGTTGGGCTGACCTTAAACCAGCTCTGGTGCACAACTGTAGTTCTGAAGTGGTGGAAAATACCTGTTGGTAACACTGTCTCCACTGATGTTAGTGGATCAGCAGGGGTCAATCAGCTGCCCTTACTGCCTTGTAACTCTCCTAAGCTAAAAACCTGCTGCTTTGTTTTTTTTGTTTGTTTCTAATCTTAACCAGGGACCGAACCACCACGGTTGTGAACGTGGAAGGGGATGCCCTAGGAGCAGGCATCCTTAACTACCTGAATGAAAAAGCAAACAAAGAGAAAGAGCAGGAGCTGAAAGAAGTCAACGTAGAAGCTGTTGCCAACAGCAAGTCTGAAGGGGAAACGTCACCTTTGGTAACCCACAAAAACCAAGTGTCTAACATGAGCAGCCCAGCAGACCCCGAATCCAAGGAATCAGTGTTGTGAACCAGAGGGCATTCATCAGCACATGCCCTGGAGGTGGACTGCTTAATGCACCTACCAGTTTGCAGTGCTGAAAGGGACTGGGTGGCTCTTGAGAGTTTCCAGCTTCAGTCTGGAATACATTGGCCTGGGGAAGGGGAGGGAGGTGGGGTGGGCAGAGAAAGGGTGTTGGGAAAGAACACTCAACTGTGTAATAGTATTTGGGGAATTCCTACGTGTGTGTGCTCCACACACACAGCTGTACGTGGAAACAATGCCACTGAGACTTTGGAGCTAACCAGAATTGTGTTAGTAAAGGCTTATGTGGGTTGGAGATGGGGAGCAAACATACCCAGTATGTGCTTACTGTAGGGAACAATTAGTAACCTTATTGTACTGCTGTTCAAGTGGAGATCCAGCCTAAAAACTCCAGAGTGGGGGAAAATGTCGCTTTAGTTCCTGGCCTGGGAACACTTTCATTGCAGACACTTCACAGATGGACAGGATGATATGAAGCAGCATTTTTCTCTCACTCCCCTTTCTCTCCTGTTCTCTGATCCCTTAAAAATGACAACTCTATCCTGAAAAATGGCTTTTTCTTTCTTTCTTTCTAAATCTTTTGTTTCATATCTGTATTAACAGCTTACAGGGATCCTTGTTCCATTCCCCCACTGCATTGCAGCTCATAGCAGCTTTCCTGCCTTTTGCAACTCCCAAACTTTAGGACCAAACATAGGAGATCTTTGTGCAGATCAAGAACTGTTTTTTTCCTTTCCTTAAGCAAGCCGTTAAGGAAAAAAGAAAATCTAGAGGAAACACAAATTTTGCTAAAGTAATCCCTCTGGGGTTGAAATAAATGTGGAGTCTGTTCCAGCATAAATATGTCAGAAAGAGGCTTGCCTGTGACAACATCAAGAGATGAAGAAGTCAGTCCCCTTCATGCAAACAGGCATGCATGCATGCTCCTTTGCTAGCAC
Source organism: Tricholaema leucomelas (assembly GCA_013400475.1). NCBI lineage: Eukaryota > Metazoa > Chordata > Aves > Piciformes > Lybiidae > Tricholaema lacrymosa > Tricholaema leucomelas. The sequence continues at coordinate 1,086,071 of WAAF01016877.1, forward strand.
ACCCTCATGTTTGTTTAATGGCTCAGTCCAAACAGCTTAAGTCATATGTGGCTGAGGGAGCTGAGGTTGTTTAGTCTGGAGAAGGGAAGGCTAAGGGGAGATCTTCTTGCTGTCTACAACTACTTGAGGGGTGGCTGTAGCCAGGAGGAGGTGGCTCTCTTCTCTCAGGCAGCCAGCACCAGAACAAGAGGACACAGCCTCAAGCTATGCCAGGGGAAATTTAGGCTTGAAGTGAGGAGAAAGTTCTTCACTGAGAGAGTCATTGGCTACTGGAATGGGCTGCCCAGGGAGGTGGTGGAGTCGCCATCCCTGGAGCTGTTCAAGGCAGGACTGGACGTGGCACTTGGTGCCATGGTCTAGCCTTGAGCTCTGTGGTAAAGGGTTGGACTTGATGATCTGTGAGGTCTCTTCCAACCTTGGTGATACTGCTCTCCACAGCCACCTGAAAGGAGATTGGTGTTGGTCTCTTCTCCCAAGTAACCATTCTAAGTAGGAGGAAACGGGCTTTAATTTGTGACAGGGGAGGTTCAGATTGGACATTAGGAAGAATTTCTTTACTGAGAGAATGGTCAGGCTTTGGAACAGGCTGCCCAGGGTGGTGGAGTCACCATCCCTGGAGGTGTTCACAAAGTGTGCAGATGTGGTGCTTCAGGATATGGTTTAGTGGTCATGGTAGTTGAGTTCTGGTTGGACTCGATGGTCTTAGAGGTCTTTTCCAACCTTAATGATTCTGGTATCCCTCTTCCAGCAAAACTGAAAAGGGGAGGGCAAAGTCACAACACACATCCTGTGGGAACTAGTGACAGGCAAGTCTCAGTGTTGACTTGAAAAGAGAAGAGGTGAGTTTGTTTGATCAACTGTATAGCTCAGTTGATCTAAGAGTTTTGGTCTTGCTCTAGATGTCCTTCTGGCAGGGGCTTACCTTTAGTAACTGTAGGTGGTGCTGGGCCAGGGTAATGCTTACTGGCAGCTGGTAATCTTTGCTTGAAGCTGAGCCAAATGCTTCTGGATTATGACTCCACCTTTTTTCCTTTACAACATACTTCCTGAATTTGAACTCCCAACCTGAACAAAGTCCAGCAAAGATCCTGTTGATTTCTCTTGGCATTTTGGACAGCAGATGTGGCTGTGCATATGCCGAGATCTGCCTGGACTTGTGGAGCTCTCCCTTGGCTACCTTTTAGCAAAACAATTGCCTGTGTCTGTTAATTCAGTGCTATATATTCACATTTAGCTTTGATAATAAAGTAACACAAAGCCTCCCTTCTTCTTTATCCTCTCTTGCTTCTGATGAAGCTATGTTGGAAAGGTAAGCAGTCACTGATATTTTGGAAAGGTAAGCAGTTGCTGATATTTATATTCGTGGCACTAAGAAGAGGCAGCTCCAGTTTTGCAGCAGCAGCAGACTTGATTTGCAAAGTATCCTTCCTGGTAAAGGGGCACAAAAAAAGGCTTGCAGAGATGTGGCTGCCTCTGAGGGAAAGGCCACGAGTGCGTCAGGGCTGGCTTTTGAGTTGTGTGCAGCAGCAGAGCTGTGTAAACAGTCCATGTAGGAAAGGATTAGTCAGCCCACTCAGACACTGCAGGTGGAGTTTTCTTTTTAACCAGTTTGTTTATAACCATGTCCAGAAAATTTGGTCATTCTTTGGCTTAACTTCAAAATGGAAGGAGACAAATGCAATTCTTTAGGGACATCCTTTGCCCAGTATTTATTATTATTATTTAGTTTTGAGTAGATCAAGACCCACTGAAACTTTGTATTTCACCTCAATAGAATCATGCTGACTCCTTTCAACTCAGGAAACCAAAAGTGCACTTTGTTAGCTGACAAGGAAAGCCAACAAATAAAGAGGTGTTTTGAAGAATCTTGAGAACCATTTTTGCAAGCCTCCAGCAAAGCCTTTTTTTGTCTTCAGGTTATTTGTTGGTTTGTTTTTTTAAAACAACTCTTATTTAAATAACTCTTTGAAAAAAAATCTGAATGCACCAGACTCTACAATACTTTAATTTTGCAGTAGCATATGGATGTCTCGAGGAAGGTGAAAATCATGACTATTCCCGGTGGTCTGGGTTCTGCTCTTGCATTTTATCCACCATCAGACATTTAGCTCCCCTGATGTCCTCCTTCGATGTGAAAGCAGACAGCACTCAAATGAAGTAGAACAGCAACCACTTTGGACTAAAGCAGTTCTCAAATTGACTATTTTCACCCCAAAGCTGTTGTTTCCCATGTTACACACAAAGGCTTGCCATGGCTGTCTTGGTCTTTCTTCCCTGTGGTTGTGTGCCTTGATTGTGTCTCCTGCTTGCAGCAGCGTGGCTGTGATTGTGGAGCCCAGGAAATGGCAAATTAAGGCAACTGTCTCAGAGCCTTCTTGGTATTTTCCAACAGCAATGCAAAAGCTCAAAGTCTTTGCTGAAGAGTGCCTCTGCCAGGCTCCATCAGTGGATTGTCAACTTCTGGATCGATGTGAATGTCTTGTCCCACATAAATGCTTGCTAGAGCAGTCAGACCTCAGGAGGTCAAATCATCCTCACAGCAGGAAGTTAACGTAGGCAATCTAACATTCTTTCAGACAAGTGCCACAAGGTTTATGTGAACCTTTTTGGGTCTCAAACTGCCAGAGAGCTGTTGTCTTGCAGAAGCACCAAAGTAGGTAATGCTTCATTTGATCCTCTTGCATAGCATGAAGGAGCCCTGAGTGTTCATGAAAGCAGGACTGCTGGGTACCTTCTGCTTGTCAGAAGACCTCTCTGGACCTTTGTGTTCTTGTCTGTGGCAGATTACCTTTCTTGTTTTCATGATGGCCATGGTAGGGCCAGCCCCTTGGCCTCCCTTTTTTTTTTGTCCAAAGGTACAATTGTGCAATGATCCAGTACCAGTACCACACTCTCTCAGACTGTAAAACCTTTGGCACGTGCCAACAGCTGCCCTTGGACCAGTGTGAATCCCGATGGCAAGCCTGCTGAGCTAGAAGCCCATTTGCTTCGTGTGCTCGTGGTCCTCAGCTGAGGCCACTGGAAGAAAACTGAGAGGGCTGTTGAAGGAAGTGTAGGTTAGATGCTGTCATTGACATTCACAGAGAGAGTGTCCAGTTTCAGGTCCCTGTGGGGTCTTGCCCCAAGAGGCTACAAGCTGAGGTGCTCAGCAGCAGTGCAGGTGCTCAGCAGCAGTTCTGAGGCTTAGGGTTCACTCAGGCACTCCATAAATACAGTGCCAGTGTGGCCCTTAATTCCAGTGTCTCCTCAACCAGTGTTTATGTTCTCCAGCACAACTGTAAGTTGAAACCTTTAGTCTATTTCTTTTAATTTTCAAGAAGAAATAAATCCCATTTGGAAAACTCTGGGTTTGGGGTTTTAGTCTTTGAGGTTTCTTGGTTAGTGTTTGTTTTTTTCCCCTGCAAGTTAGAAGTTCTTTAGGCAGACAGAGGCAGGCTCCAAACAGCTCCTGCCATATCCTCTAGTACTATGATTGCTTCTGGGGAGAAAGATGTGGGAATATGGGAAGAGGAGTCTGTAAGCCTTTGGCAGGTGCAAGCCCATTTTTATCTCTGATGCCATTTGGATTTCCAATCTTCTCTTTTTTTAAAGTAAAATTTCTTTGACTGCTTTGCTGGTTTGGGTGTTTTTCTGGTTTGGTTTTCTTTGACTGCTTTGCTGGTTTGGGTGTTTTTCTGGTTTGGTTTCTGTGGAGGAGGGGGATTTAGGGGTGTTTTGGGGGGTTTTAAGGGTGCTTTAGGAGTGTTTGGGTTTGGAGGAGGAGATTGGTTGGGTTTTAGGGGTGTTTGGGGAATTCTTCGAGGTTTTTGGGGGGGGTTCTGAGGCTTAGGGCTGTGAGTGTGGGAGTTTGGGGTATTTTTGGGGGGGTTATGGGAATTTTAGAGATGTTTGGGGCATGTTTGACTATTTTTTTTTTACATTTTATGAGTGGGTTGTATTGGAGGTTTGGGTATGTTTGGGGTTTTTAGATGAGTTCTGGGTTTTTTGGAGGGAGAGGTTTAGGGGTGGGTTTTTTTTTTTTTTACAAGGGACAGTAGGGGGGTTTTGTTGGGGTTGTTTTTTTTCCTGGATTCTCAGAGTGATTTGAGTGGGTTGGGTTGTTTTAGGGGAGTTTTTGGTTTTGTTTATTATTCTTCCATGTTTCTAAGGGCTTTTTACTGATGTGGGTTTTTGAGGTTCCTGAGAAACCATCAGACACTAACCAACACCAACTGGGTTCTTTGTGTAAGAAATAGCTTTAGCACCCAGAAAGCCACTGGCCAGCAGAAGCTGAAGTTTTCCAAATTCAGACCAGTTGCCCACTGTGACTATTTACAGTTTCAGCATCTACAGATTTTGGGAGGAGCTTCCAACACACCACTGGCAAACGATGATCCTGCAGCCAAAGGCAGCCCAAGGCATTTGGAGCAGTGACCATTTTAAGCAAAGAACATTTTGTCACTCAGCAGAAAAGCTTTGGGTGCATTTGGGCGTATTTATGTGGATGTCTCTTTGCAACTACGCTTGTGCAGATATTCACAGGGGAGCCAGAGCCACAGAAGATTTGTTTCCCCGTCTCAATTTCAGGACTGTGTCCAAAACCATGCCCAATTCACACAGCTCCAATCTTGAAACATAGCAGGAGCTTTTAGCTTAATTTCTTGGAAGGTCAGGGAACTGTGAACACACTGAAGGCAAAATCTTGTGACAAAAGACTTCAGAAATCAAAGTGAGACAGTTGCATGTTTTTCCCACAGCATGTTACAAATTTAACTGTGCAAAAAGGCAGACTTTAGGTTTAGTGTGAAGGGAACATTATTGCAGTGATGTACAGGCACAGGCAGAGGCACTGTGCAATTGCAGCAAACAGGCCAGAACTGTTGCTGGGACAGCCAAGTGGTTCAATACACTGAGATACTGCTCTCAAGTGACTTAACCTGTATCTAACCACTGTGCACCAACAGAATCAAAGAAATGACACCTAAAAGGAATGCTGGTTGCTGACTAATGAAGTTTAAAACTGCACTAGCTCAAAAGAACATCAAAATAAAGGTTTAGGCAATGTACTCCAGCGTTGGCTAAGGATTAGTCCTCAATACTGCACAGTAGATACTTTTTCAGCAGAACAAAAGGCTTTCCTGACACCAGCGTTTCTTTCAAGCACAGGAAAAAGCAACATTAACAACCTTTCAATTTGCATTTCAATGGTGCTGCAAAAAGGAATAAGATGAGAAGAAAACGAAACGCTGAGCTCAATCCTCTGACTCCATCACTTGAAACCCAAATCGCTACCCATGGAAGTAATACACACGGAAAAGGAAGGCATTGCTGAAACCCCTTTGCCACCATTACCATCTTCCTGTAGCACCTCCATCACTGAGGAAAAGAGTTTCCAAAGCAGTTTTGTGCATCCTTGTTTTAACAGTCACGTTGGGCATTGGGAATGTTGTTGCAGGCAGCTACTCTTTGGTCCTGGCGAATCTTTGCGCTTCTTGCTAAAGTGTTTCTACATCTTCGTTATCCTTGTCTTCTGAACTTGGTTCCCAGTCAGAGTCTTCATCAGTAGGCTCATACTCCTCTTCTTCATCATCTATAAAGCTGTCATTAAGATCTTCATCACTGGCAATCTCTTTCTCCACAGCCCTTTTTCCTGTAGGGACCAAAACCTCACATGTTCATGAATCATAAATGCAGAGCTAAAGAGACCTTCCAAAGGTCATCAAGTTGGCCTCCTTCCTCTAAAGAGGAAAGAATTAGTTAAAGCACTCTACCCACTGCTGGCAACTTTATGTTCAAGACTCTCATGAAGAGCTGTGCCTTCATTGCAGCACTTGCCAGTCGGATCACTTAGCACTTGGAAAACAGCATCATGTCTCTTATGATACCCTCTCCCTTCAGGTATTTCTAAGCATTGATAAGATCCTCTTTCCATCTTCTCTAGCCTTTACAGCATCAAGTCTCTCAGCCTTTCCTTGTAAGAGATGCTCCAGTTCCCTATTACTGGAAGTGTCCCATTATCATCATCCAGTTCCCTTATCATAAAATAGCCTGGGCTGGAAGGGACCTCCAAAGGTCATCCTGTCCAACCCTGCAGCCAGCAGGGACATCCTCAACTAGATCAGGCCGCCCAGAGCCCCATCAAGCCTCACCTTATATTTAGAAGCTTGCTAGGAAACCTACAAAGTAGCATATAGGAGAATCCTGCATAGTCCATAGCTGCATTGCATCACTCTGCTAAGCAGCAGACCTTAAGGTCTTCTCCAGCCAGGTGATTCCATGATATTACTGAGAAAGACTACAGCTCACCTGTGCTACCACATAATCCTTGCTGCTGACTAGAAGCTAAAGATGCATGCAGACAGTGAAAGCTGCCCCCAACTCAAAGGCATTAACCTTCTCCAGTGTAGTCCTAACAAGCCAGTATCTTAGGCACACCAGCAACACCTCATGGTAAGTGTAAGAAAAGCTCACCAGAAAATGCACAGATAGCACCTCGGAATTATTTAAAGGTCAGTATGATGCAGAAGGAACATCTCAATGTTCCAAGAGCAATCAATCTTCACTGGGCAACCTTAGCATACTGGACACACTGGATTCCATCCATCCTATTATGACCCCTATGTAAGGAAGAATCAATTCTGCCTCGTGTCTCTCCTAAAAACATTTGTCTGTTTTCTTGCCTGCCTCCAGAGCAGCACAGGTATGCTCAGCCAGCAGAGCCTGATCCAAATTTCATGTCACCACTATTACTTATGAAAATGCAGGCAGAGTTTATGATGACTATTTCTCCTCAGGTTAAGTATTATCAAGCATCTCCAGCACCATTAAATGCCAAAACCCCAAAGCAGGTTGGATGCACCCCATGCTGATGTGCCCACTCATAACATAAGGACATACTCACCGTTCTTTGAAGGTCGTTGTCTGGTTCCTCTTTCAGTTACTGAAGAAAGAAAAGTTACCAGTCAGGCAGGAGGACAGCTCAGTACAAGGGCTGTTCAGAGATGTGGCTGCAGTGCATTAAAAAGAGCGTGGCCAGCAGGTCAAGGGAGAGTCTCCTCCCTCTCTGCTCTGCCCTGGTGAGAACACAGCTGGAATATTGTGTCCTATTCTGGGCTCCCCAGTTGACAAAGGGCAGGAATACATGACAGAGTGTCCAGTGGAGGCTATGAAGATGATGAAAGCACCAGAACATGTCTGTTGAGGAAAGGCTGAGAGAACCGGGGCTGTTCAGCCTGGAAGAGAGAAGACTGAGAGGGAATCTTAATGTTTACAAATGTCTGAAGGGTGGGTGTCAATAAGGGGCCAGTCTCTTTGGGATAGGACAAGGGGCAATGGACACAAACTGCAACACAGGAAGTTCCACCTCAACATAAGAAAAGACTTCTTTACTGTAAGGGTTGTGAAATCCTAGACCAGGTGCCCAGAGAGGCTGTGGAGTTTCCTTATCTGGATGCCTTCAAGATCCATCTGGATGTGTTCCTGTGTGATCTGCCCTAGGTGATCCTGCTTTGGCAGGTGGGATTTGGACTCAGTGATCTCTGGAGGTCCCTTCCAACCCCTGCCACTCTATGATAAAAGGCTGATTTACTAAAATAAATGCTGCAATGACTGTGCTGTATTTACAAGCATAACTACTCTCCTGCTCTAAAATAGTCTTTCTATTTTTGTGGTGTTGTATAGTTTCTGAGACTACACAGACGAATTGTTATGACTGAAGTGCAGGACCTGGCACTCAGCCTTGTTAAACCTCACACAACTGACTGCAGCCCATTGGTCCAGCCTACTCAGATCGCTCTGCAGGGCCTCCCTCCCCTCAAGCAGATCAACATTCCCACTTACTTTCATGTTGTCTGCAGACTTACCGAGAGTGCATTCAATCTCCTCATCTAAATTACTAATATAGACATTAAACAAGTTCAGCCCCAGCCACGCAGACAAGGACAAGAGTTCATGCTCGAGAAGAGCAAGGGTGCAGGGCAGTACAGAGTAAGCTGCAGTGTTACTCACAGTAGCTGGAGGTATTTTAGTCCAACATTTTGGTATCCATTATTGGGTTTTGAGGGTTTTCCCCCCAGCTTTGAGCAATCTTGAACAACGTGACTTACCTGGAGGTGCACTGTGCTTGTATTCCAGCTTGTGCTGTGGATTCTTCCTGCAAAGAAGGAAACAGGAAAAGCTTGATTTGCTACCTTTTTCTTAGTAAGCCCTGAACCTCCCTTGGGAGATGATTCCAATGTCTAACTGTTCTCATGGAGAAAGAGTTTCTTCTGGAGTCCAAAGGGAATCTCCCCAGGAGTAACTTGTGCTCACTGCCACTTGTCTTTTCCATGTGACTCCTTGTGAAAAGGGAGTCTCCATCCTCTTGATAGCCACCCTTTAGGTACTGCTACATGGTGGTAACATCTCCCCTAAGCCTTCTCTTTGCAAGGCTGAACAAACCCAGTTCTCTTAGCCTTTCTTCACATGGCAAGACTTCCTCTGATCACACTTTTGGGCCTTCTCTGGATACTGTCAAGCCTGTCCATATCATTCTTGTACAGCCGGGGCCAAAACTGAATGCAGTGCTCTAAGTGTGTCCTGCCAAGCACTGAGTGGAGTGGTACAATGACTGACTCCATTGGTGATGCCCTTGTTGATGCAGCCCAGCATCTTGCTGGCTTTTTTAGCTGCTGCAGCACTGTTCACTCATGCTGAGCTTGTTGTCTACCAACAGGTCCCCTTTCCACAGGGCTGCTGCCCAGTCAGTTCGATCCTGTCTGAGCTGTACTCCTGAGTTATGTATTCCTAGGTGTAAGAGCCTACACTTGTCCCGTTTGAACTTGCTAGCCCACTCCTTTGGCCTGTCCAGGTCTTCCTGGAGAGTGGCCTTCCCTTCTGGAATGTCAACTTCCCACTCACTTTAATGTCATCTGCAAACTTCATCAGGGATTGACTCCAACATAAAGATCTCTTACGAAGATATTAAACAACATTGGGCCCAATATTGGTGGGGCACAGAGGTCTGTCTTCTTTTTCAAAGCACAGAGTAATACCATTAATCTGGTTTTTATTGCTCTTAAATTATGTTTTCTAACCCCAAAATAGAGGGTTTGTATAAAATCTCAACAAATAATATATCCAAATTCAAACTAAGAGTTTCATATCAAGAACACCATGTGTTTTATATAAAAGAAGAAAAGTTTACTCTGTGTTGACAAATGAACAAAGGCAACCAAAGAGGTTCCCTATATGAAGTTTTCCCATCTGCCAGCTGACATCACTAACAAATATTCTGCCCAGACTTTGGTGCTTGAAAGGCAGCAGTGTGTTCACAGTGAGTTTAGGAAAGCTACAGTCAAGATTTAACATCAAGAATTGGTCACTATTCTGCTGTGATTTTACAGCTCCACGGAAGAATGTTCTTAACCTGTATAACAAGAGGAAACATTTTGCTGTGCTTCCTACCTGTAACAAGCTGTGCCATAGGGACACTCGGGCCGCTTATCATTGCTGTCCTGAGTCACAGACTCTGCTTCATGATAGTCATCATCATTAGGGTGACTGAACTGCTGGAAGTGGATGGGATTCTTCCTGCAAAAGACAAACACATGGAGAATTGACTGTGCCATTTAGATATAAGAACTGCAGACAAGAAAGGTGTTACTGAATCAGTGACAGCTCATTTTTCTGTGGTTACATCAAAAGGAACTTTCCATGTTTAACTTTGGGCAGAAGACCTACTTGCAGGAGAACAGAAGAAAACATTTGTCTCAGCACACAAGATGTTAAAGCAGGAATTTTCCTATTTGCCATTCAGACCTGTAATGCATACACAATCTACTGATGTAAGCATACAGCATGACTCCTACTCAGTGGCCAGCTTGCTCAGTGATGACTCCCTCTGGAGTGCTGTAGAAACCACTACCCAAGTCTCAGCTCAGGGTGGGAGAGCCAACATGTGGCAGCTAAACAGCAGTATTAAAGACTCCCCACAGCCTTAGGTAATCACCTATTAACTTCAGGAGCTGTATCTCACCCTTTCTGTTCTGTATGCACGTTAGCACTCACTTGAATATTTCAAATGCCAGCACATTAATCCAGATGGAGCTGCCTCGCTGAACATTACCCTGATTATGCTGTCGAGTTTGCTTTGGCTACTGTAGTATTTTATTTGAAGTACCAGATTTCAACAACAACAGGAATCTGTACCACAGAACATAACAGCTCTGCCTCTGGTTGAGTCATGCCAATGTTAGTGAGCAGCATCCATGACTTTGTTTTGCTCTGCGCTTGCTCAGCTGACACCAAGGTGAGCAAGCAGTGAATCAAATATCTGAACCACTGAAACAGCATTTCCACTGCTTCTAGGCAACACCACGCGAGACGAGGCAGCTACAAACAACATCACTTGGAAAAGGGTTTGTTTTATAAAACTTCTGTCGCTGATGTTATACAGAACACAGGAAAAAAACAACATGTTACATCAGAAGAGATTAAGGAGACAGATCAAAACATACCACAAAAACACTCTGTCCAAGTGAACGTGCTGCTACTAAACCCAAACTGAATTTTTCCCTATCATTTCTTTCAGAGGCACTTCCTCCCCAGCCCAAACCATAATACTTAAACACAAGAAACGTGAGATGTTTTAATAAATGCTTTTCCAAAAGACATCCACAAAACACCTTGGTGATTTACCACACTCATTCCCAGAGTACATCACCTTCAACGTGTTTGTGCAAATTCTAAAGGCAAACTCTTGCCCTCAAGCAAGAGGAAGGACAGCTTTAGAGCAGCTGCTGCTTCAATTTGCACTCACTGGTGCTGTATTTAGAAAGCCAAAGCCAGTAACATGTATGTAGTCAGATATTTATTATTAAGACTTTCATACTCCATTTAGTGCTCCAGACAGTGTGAGCTTGCAGCACAGAAGGTCAATGGCATCCTGTGCTGCATCAAAAAGCAGCATTGCCAGCAGATCCAGAGAGGGGATTCTGTCACTTCTGCTCTGGTGAGACCTCACCTGCAGTACTGCATCCAGCTCTGGAGCCCTCAATACAGGAAGGACATGGACCTGATGGAGCAGATCCAGAGGAGGGTCATGAAAATGATCAGGAGGCTTGAGCACCTCTGCTATGAGGACAGGCTGAGGGAGCTGGGGTCGTTCAGCCTGGAGAAGAGGAGGCGGCTCTGGGGAGACCTAATAGCAGCCTTCCAGTACCTGAAGGGGGCTTGCAAGAAGGATGAGGAGAGACTGTTCGTAAAGGCCTGCAGTGACAGGATGAGGGGCAAAGGCTTGAAATTAGAGCACATTTAGATTAGTTGTCAGAGACAAGCTATTTACTATGGGGGTGGTAGAACACTGGAACAGGTTGCCCAGAGAGGCATGCCATTCCATGAAAATATTCAAGGAGAGGCTCAACAGGCTTCTGGGCAACCTGGCCTAGTTGAGGATGCTCCTGCTGACTGTAGAGGGGTTGGACTAGATGACCTTTAGAAGTTCTTTCCAACATGAGTGATTCTACAACATGGCTGCTAACTTTCACTCAGGAAACTCCACAAGAAAGTCACAGATAAGCCCTTCAATGAGCTACTTATCAAAGATCTGGTGTTCCCTGGATCCATTTACAGAGGTGGCAGACTTCTTGTCCTGGTGGTTTCTGTTAATTTCTGTGAACTGCAGGGTTTCACTAGAAACCACTGCACATGTGCATTTCCTAGCCTATCTAGGCTTGTCCTATGACAAGTTCTTGTCCTATGACAAGTTCTCAGGAAACATCACTTCTTACACCAAATTCAGACTGGCTACTTACTTCTTTTCAGAGAGCTAGAGCTCCTCTCCTGTGAAGACATTTTGGGTCATCTACAAAAGAGACGCATGTTTGTTACAGGAGATGAAGCCCACAGAGTAAGAGAGGGTTTGTGAATAAAACTACATCATTTATCAGGCAAGAAATAAATCCAACAATGACTTTGGTTTTCACTATTGTTATTTGTTCTTCTTATGCTCTTCTTCGTTTGGGAAGGTACTGGTATGACACTGACAGAGATTACTGTTGCATCTTGTGTTTACATTGCCATTTACTGGAGTATTTTCCTGGGTTTGAATCACAGAATCGACCAGGTTGGAAGAGACCTCCAAGATCATCCAGTCCAACCTAGCACCCAGCCCTATCCAACTTGTGCTTGTTTTCTTAAATGACCTCGTGTCTTCTCTTGCTCAAGCTTACAGTGCACATAGACACCTTCTCCTAAACGCATTTCTCAAGTCATTGGTCATTTGGTGGCCTTAAGAACACCTCCAGATTTCTGTCTTCCCTTCAGTATATCAACACATGGCACCACGTTGCTCTTCTGAGCAGAAAGAACCAGCAGGAGGCTGAGTTCTGAGCACTGGTGTTTTGGAACTTTGCTGGAATGTTTGGATCACCCCCAACATTTGTATGGCAGATCTTTCACTGTGAATTAAGAGGGTATGAGTAGGAGGGGAAAAAAGAATTTTAAAAAATCAAAATGTATTTTTTTTTCACTCAAAGCATCATCAAAGACACCAGATAAAGGGTTAACATAGTGTTTGCAAGTATGCCTTGCTCCAGTTTTAGGGGGAGATTGAAAGCTTGAAGTAAAATTTAAAAAGACAGAATCACAGAATCATTGAGGCTGGAAAAGACTTCTGAGATGATCAAGCCCAGCCTACGACCCAACACCATGACATCAGCTAAACCATGCCACCAAGTGCCACATCCAATCTTTTCTTAAAGACCTCCAGGGAAGGTGACTCCACCACCTCCCTGGGCAGTCCATTCCAGTGTCTAATCACCCTGTCTGTGAGGAAGTGCTTCAAACATCCAACCTAAACCTCCCCTGGGACAGCTTCAGACCATGTTCTCTTGTCCTGTCACTGGTTGCCTGGGAGAAGAGCCTGACCCCCACCTGGCTACAACTTCCTCTTAAGTAGTTGTAAAGAATGGTAAGGTCCCTTCTAAGTCTCCTCCAGGCTGAACACCTCCAGCTCCCTCAGCCTTCCTCATACAATTTCCCTGTAGCCCCCTCCCTAGTCGCATCACTCTCCTTTGGACCTGCTTCAGCACCTCAGTATCTCTCTTGCACTGAGGGGCCCAGAGCTGCACACAGCGCTCAAGGTGAGGCCTCACCAGTGCTGAGTACAGGGCAGAATGGCATCCCTGGTCCTGCTGGCCACACTGTTCTAATAAAAGCCAAGATGCCATTGGCCTTCTGTGTCAGCTGGGCACACTGCTGGGTGCCATCCAGCCGGCTGTCACCCAGCGCTCCCAGGTCTCTCTCAGCCAGGCTGCTCTCCAGCCACTCACCCGCAGTCTGTAGTGCTGCACGGGGTTATTGTGGCCAAAGTGTAGGACCCCAGATCGTGCAGAGCAGCCAGGTTCAAATAAAAGCAATTAATGATCACTTAGGGATGACAAATAGGAAGTTGTTTAACTACTGCAATAACAAAGCATGCAACAACTTCACAACAATCACCTTTCAGAGCAGTCTCACCTGCTAACAAAACAAGCTTTATGTTGGGCCATTCAACCATTTCCATCTCTTCCCCCTGCCGGTACATGCACTGTACACAGATGAGGTCTGGTTCCTTCTTTAAAAATGGATCTTTGTTTCTCATTTCCTGCAGCACTTCATCTTTTAATCTGCCGAAGTAGTTCAGCTCTTTCTTTTGTGTTCTATTAGCAGTTAGCAACACACCCTGACTCCTCCTTTTATACTTCTAAAATTCTCATGATTCATCAACCCCTTACTTCCCCGAAGATTCTTCTCCAACCAAAGCTTGCAACAAATGTACTCTTTTCTCTCCCACAACTAAAACACTACATTTTAGTAGCAAGCTAGCTTAAGCTAGTTTTAATTTTGCTTTACCTGTAACAGCCTGTTCCATACATGCAAGGTGTCCTCTTATGCTTGATCTGTTTGGCGCTTTCAGAAGCATCTGCACTTGTGGTTGAATCAGAAATCTCAGTCTCGCAATCCAGATTTGCATCAGGCCCAAGAATCCCTTCTTGGGCACCAGAGTATTGGGAAGTCCTGCCCCAGTGAGCTTCTTGGCTTGTAGAACCAGTTATCTGCTCTTTGTTTTCTGTTTCCTCACTTCTATTTTCTTTACTGGAGCTCTGAACTACTCTTTTAGACCTTTTACTATGCAGCTGCCTATCACTGTTTTCCAGAAAACTTCCAGGGGGTTTTGTTCCAGTCTTGCCACTTCTTTCCATGGTACTCTCAAGAGGAAATCCAGATGCATTCTGTGGAACAAGGTTACATTTTGAAGGACCTGAAAATTTACACTATTCAGAATTAAAAGCTTTAAGGTCAGATTCTGCCTCATCATTCCTGCTTGCAAGATCAGAGAACAACAAAACAACCCAAGTTGGAAAAGATCTCCCAAGATCACCCAGTCAGGCCTTTAAAATCTTCCACTCCACTTTCCAAACTCACTTCAGCTGCTAAATGCAGCTGTAGAATGAAAAGGTCACGTTAAGAACACACACACACACACACACACTTTAAGGAAACACTTATCCTAGAGCTCCCATGCTCAGCTTCAGTTCCCTCAACACACAGTCAAGGCTCCTCTCTCATCACCTCAGTTTTGGAACTAAATGAGGCATTTGGTTTGAATTCATTTTCAACTACAACTGCTGTTCCTGAAAAGTGAATGGGGATTATACACGTGAAGATACAGTAGACTCTAGAAGGAAAGAAGCAATTTCAATCCTTTAAGTACCAAGATGTCTGAAATATGTATTATTATATTATATATACTATATATGTAAATAAGAGATACATGGGAACTCAAAATATACACATTGAGCTTAACCCTACCTACCCCAATACATCTTGAACACTTTAGCCTGTAACCCTAAATCTTAAACACAGCTTGCCTGTAGATCTCATCAGGCAGAGCCTTCTGTTTTGACAGATACTGCATTTTACACTTGGACCATAAGCACATGTGTGCTTCACAAAAAGAATATGAGATGAGTAACCAAGACAGGAACACTGTCCTGACAGCTGAGGACCTTCCCTGGAAACATCCCTGTACTGAAGGCTGAACTGATTGGATACTTTACAGAACAAAGGCCTCTGCAATTTAATATCCAAGTTCCCTTTCCAGCCAATTTATCTCTAGTTTATACAGATGTGTTTGGCAAAGCTTGAAAATCAGCTGGTGGTTTCCTATTTGTTTTTGTTCTTTTCAATGTAAGCCTCGGCATATACACAGCAGCACACTGAGCAAGTCAACTGGGAGGCAAAGATGACTCTTTTGAGAGCCCTAAACTAAGGCTCAGCAAACAACTGCAGCTTAGGAAGTAAGCCTTCACTTGCCAGAGGCAGGCTAAAAGGCATTTGCCTTTCCCACTTGTGATTTCTCTACTGTATACTTCAATCAGTTGCCTGCGTTGTATCTAGTGACGGCAAAGACTTCCACATTTATTATGATGACTGGTTAAAAAACTGGTTGCAATCAAGGAAATGCAAAGACAGCAGCACTGCTGGCACTGGTTACAGCGTGTGCATGACCTCTCTGCCATCTGCTGGCTGCTGATGCTCAGAAGAATGGAATTGCTCTCACCTCAGTGACAGTCAGAAGGTGATTTTAGGTTTGATAATCAAAATTCCAATCTTTTAGAGTTCTCTGTGATCTTTGCTTTTGCTTGCACTAAATCATTGTTTTTTTTCTGCAAAGTTCTGAAGGCAATTTCTTAAACTGCGCTTGAAATTATTAGGGGAAAATAAATAAGGCTTCATATTTCATCAACTGCAAAATAAAATCATTGGTTATGTAGACACTCATGCTGTAATTTGGCAAAGAGAAACTAGCACTGCAGCTAGGATTAATGTGCCCAACTGAAAACAAAGCTCACCACTCAGAACACTTCTTCGGGTTACCTTTTATGTAACAGTGGTATGCACAACACCTCAATTAACCTTAAGATCTAATTGAAAAAGCAAAGCCTCAACAGTTTTCAGTGTCAAAACCAACAAAACATACCAAATAGTAGTATTTTAAGATACCTAGAATAGATACAGGCAATTGTGATGCTAGAGATTAGAAACAACTCCTTGAGTTGTTCACTTGAAGTAAAAGTCAGCCAAAGCCTCAGTGTGCTCTCACCAGAACATGCTGCTTGTCTCTGATGATGACCCTTCTCTTTTTATTGCCAGCAGGGTGCTGCCAGTGTCTACCTGCCTATAGATGCAGCTGTACTTTGAGGACACACAGACGTGGACCAGCTGGACAGAAGTGTCTGTTCATTCACTGCTGCAGGTGGTTTTGGATTTCAGATTGCTTTATGTTTTCTGTCCTGACTCAGAGAGTGGCATAAGCACACTTTGTGATACCTTGCTTCAAAACACAGTGGCTGCTAAGGCACGTAGCATAATTTTCTGACTGTAAATTTACACTACTTAGAATGGCACTAGTCTGAGCAAAGGCCAGTGTCACATTACATCAGCGTCATACCATCGCCTACCCCTAAAGGATTCTCAGATGAAGAAAGCCCTGGCACCAGTACTTTGGCCTGTGTCTTCCAGCCCCTTGGTGTCAAGCTGCAAGTCTGATTATTTCTGTGGAGCACGCAGGCCCTAAGCCCCAGATGCCAAGAACAATGTGCAGAAAATCAGATCTCCGAAGGATCTCTTCCATGATCCTTGCTAGAGAACTGTCTAGTGGATTGGCATTTCAGAACAACTGTTAAACCAGATATCACCAGCAGGTTGCAGTTAGGCTGAAGACCCAACCTTCGACATCACATTGCCATCTACATCCTCACTTTCTGAATTATCTTTCTACCCTGAGCCAAAAGATTACCTGAGGTGAAGAGCCAGGGGTGGAAAGGCAGCTCCTTTTCCCTTGATCTTGCTCTTCACTTTCAAAATCCTCTGCAGTTTCTTCGGAAGCTAATCTTTTTCTCTGCTGAACATCTGATTTTAATGACTCCATATTACTTTCTCCACCTCCTTGGACTTTTTTCATTCTATTACCTTAAAAGAAAAATAAAAGGGTATTTTTGGAATACAACTGTGAAATTCTGACCATATTAGAAATCTAAAGCTCCATGGAAGCAAAACGCAGGGTAAAATGCATAAGAAATAGCAGCAGTTGTGCAGGTGCTGCTTCCACAACACATTCTTCACTTCCTGCTTATAAGAGTAAAAAGTATGGTTTAGAATGAAACAGATGCTCCAGGGGAAATTTGGAGGAAGGCAATAAAATGGGTGACAAAGGACATTCTGGACTGTCAAGTCTCAGTGTGCCTGACCATTTCATTTATACAACAGGAACTGATCAAGTGAGCCACATGTCCAAGAACCACAGAACTTTTATGGAAGCATCACTTTGGACTACCAGGTTTTACACAGAAGCATTAATTAGGACATGGCAAAAGTGGGATATGTCCACTTGCCTTGTCAATCACAACACAGTAGATTATTTCTTCAGGCAATAACCAACAGACAGAGAGGGAACACTGAGCTTTGGAAAGCTTTATCATCTCAGAAAGCTGTCAGATCTCTGTACTGGTGAGAGTTTTCTGGATATATGTCTGGGAGACAGGCAGCCACATTTCGCCAGGTCAGCCAGCCAGGAAACAAGATGCAAGTGGTCAGATGCTGCATGAAATACTTCTTCAGGCCTGCTCAGGCATCAAGAGCTGAAAATTTCTATTACACTACACAAGTAGAAATAGCAGGTGGAAAAAGAGGAATTAGAGGGGCTGGACACAGAGGAGCAGACATGCACACACCAGCCACAGTTCATTCACTAACACAACTACCAAAAGAAACCCAGCAATTGGCACCCAAACCACCTCACCACAGGCACCCTGCCTTCAGCAGAGAGGAAGGCACAAACACTGGGGGAGCACTGTTCATGCACACAGCCTTTTTCCTTCTCTCACTTTAGTCCTCCAGTTCCAGCAATAAGAGGCACCAGAGCAATAAATGCTTTGTGGTTAAGTTTGTTAGACACTGTCTAATGGCAGGTTTAGAAGCTCTTACAAGCTCCCAGGACCCAAGCAGGACGTGCTAGGAAATCTTTTGGGAATTGTGCCAGTGAAACACCCTTGTGTCTCCTGCTGATAGTGACTAAACACAGAATTCTGCTGCTGTTACCACTGATACGCAGCAAAAGTTCATCATAGATACAGCAATTTCCTTCTGAGAGAAGGACAAGGGAGAACACAGTACTTCAGTCTCACATTGCTAAGAAACTATTATGCTGTGATCAACTATGTACAGGAAGTAGCTTTGGACTATGTGATCAAATCTCATTCAATAACAGTTATTAACTAATTTTAGTTAATATAATTAATATATTAGAATCACAGAATCACAGAAACAAACAGGTTGGAAGAGACCTCCAAGATCACCCAGTCCAACCTATCACCCAGCCCTATCCAGACAACTAGATCATGGCAAGATCATCCAGTCCAACCTATCACCCAGCCCTATCCAGTCAACTAGAACACACATCACCACCCCAAACCCCTGACCTTTAAAACTTGTGAAATGAGAAGAATCCAAATATAGACAGGCAATACCTCAGTGCAGAAGGTTTGGAAACTACCTAGAATTTAGAGAGTCAATAAAACAGGTGAGTTTATCAGCAAAGGCTCCAGGACATCAGATATTCAGCTGTCCAGAGAGTATATTACCTGCCATTAAAGAAAAGAAAATCATCTGACCAGTTGGGATGATGACAAAGGAGACAACAAAAGTCAGTCTCTGTCAGCTGCCAGGCATGGAGCATAGACACAGAACTAATGAATTAGTATTTTCTACCCCTGCAATTACACTTTAAGGAAATGTTATCAAAGCACATAAATGTATGTTGGAATGCAAGCAGACTGCACTGCAAACTTACCTCCTTTCACTGCAGGCTCAGAAACCCTCTGAACCAGGAGATCCCTTTCCAGCATCCAAGATGGGAGCACTCTCTTTCTTTGAACAGATTTTGACTGTTCACTTTCAGTAACATCAGAAAGAGGAACCTGAAACAATATTTACTGCTTAGTGCTTTTCTCCAGTTACAAAAGAGGTGGAAGAAATAGAACAGAAGTTTATACGCAGTTATGCCCTTCAAACACAGCCTGGGTTATGATCCAGCTTTTGGATGGTGTCCAGTGCCTGAAATGTGTTTGTTGCTTTTCTTTTTTACAGTTCCTACTCAGTCAGGTAAACAACATCTACAGAAGCCTTCATTCAGCTCATAAAAAACAGGCCCTAGACATTTGGATATCTGAAAGGCTGCAGTCCGAAAGTTTCACATCTTCTCCATCAACATCTTGCTGAAGAATTTCCACATACAGAAATAAAAGGAAGTTTAACGATTAAATGTCAGTTTGGAAAGAAAAAAGCTAAACTAGAACAGTCTTGCCAGCATTTTTTTCAATTCCTTTTTCCAGAAAGGAACCACACTGTGAACAAATTAAGTACACCAGACTCATGTTTAGTGCATACTTACATACTGAATGTAATGGTACCAGTCTGAATCTCTATTTACTAGAAAGTAAGTATCCATCCCAGGAAGCTCAGCTGCATTACAGGCTGACGCTGCATTTGTTGTGTGCAGCTATCTACTGTACTATGACACTGAACAATATGTCCCTTTCAACACAATCATGGAATCACAGAACTGTTAAGATTGGAAAAGACTTTCAAGATCATCAAGTTCAATCACTTGCCTGGAACTCACAATCCCACCATTACCACTAAACCATGTCCCTCAGCACCACACCTATGCGGTTTTTAAATACCTCCAGGGATGGCAACTCCACTGCCTCCCCGGGCGGCCTGTTCCAATGCCTGATAACCCCCCCTGCAAAGAAATATTTCCTAATATCCAATCTGACCCTCTCCTGACCCAATTTGAGGCCATTTCCTCTTCTCCTGTCACTTGCTGCACATGAGAAGAGACCAATCCCTATCTGGCTCCAGCCTCCTTTGAGGTTGTTTTAAGAAGGTGATGAGATCTCCTCTCGGCCTCTTCTTCTGAAGACTAAACAATCCCAGTTCTCTCAGCTGTTCAGAAAACAGAAGACCTAAGATAAACTTCACTGGAGCCACACACTACTTATCAGGCTGCCTGAAAGCCACTGGACTCAGCAACATTCAAAAAAAGCAAATGACACCTGCTTTGAAAATTGTGTTTTGCTGGAAAGATGCTGGCCACCAGGGGAAAACTGCAGCGTTACTTGATCTGCATACCTGTGTGGATCTTGACAGCTGGACAATTCAAGTGAAATGGACAGCCAGCACAAGGCATCTCCAGGGTCTCCAGGTGAAAACTTAAGAGGCTTTCAGGCTGGCTGAAGGACAGTCAGGCTTGATGTCAAAATGTATTGTGCAACAGGTGCACATTACTGTCACTGTTCCGATTCTTTCATGAACTATTCATTGAGATTTGCATATGCAGGATGGTTTTTTATCCAAACAGAACAGGTTGCTGATTGATTGTGGCAGATTTGGAGTTCTTGTTGTTTATGAGATGTCCTCCATGCACCAGAACATTTGCTACCTCATGGCAAATACATCTAGACATACATTCTGGGGGGAGAAGATACAGTTCTGACTGCACTGTCATATCGCCTGTAATTCCTGAGCTCTGCTGGATTTTGTCTGCTTCATCAGATGTGTACCTCAGAGCTTGGCATTCTTAAATCTGCAGTCTAACCTTCTATGTGTGTTTCATGTACTTTTTTGTTAGATTCTACTGATACTTAAAATCATGAGGCTGCATCTCTTACTTTGGCCAGGGGGAGGGAGGGCTGGACGTGATTTCCAGAGGTCCCTTCCAATCCCTACCATTCCATGATTCCTCTAGACCTTCACTGGTACTCACAGGACAGTTATAGTCCTGCATCTCTCCTACTTGGGCAGGGTGGGGTGGGGTTGGATGTGATTTTCACAGGTCTCTTCCAATCCCTACCATTCTATGATTCCTCTAGACCTTCACTGATTCTTACAGGGCAGTTATGGCCCAGAGACTGAACTGGAAGTTGCTCTGCAGCATGGCACTGCACTCAGCAACCTTATTGTTAGTTCAAAGTATTTCGGTAGCAGTAACAACATTTGCATATTGCAGGGGAAAAGAATTATTGCAGCACAATGATCACAAATACAAATACACACCAGAAATACATGTACGGGTATACAATCCCCATCAAGAAAGCAACAGATAGTTGAAGTATACACCTCTGTTGCATTTCACTTCCTGGGGGAGGGTGAGAGAGGAAGGTTCAGAAAACATAATGCCTTTTAAATTTTTGAGTGTAAAAATGAAGTACCAACCAAGTGTCTGGCAGCTGTATCGTTTTTTCCCATTTTTGCAGTTCCCTGTATCTCAGGGTTGGAACATGCAGGTTCTATTAATGATGGCCTACAAGACACCTCAACAGGATAAACGTTTGGTGCTTCTTCTGCATCAGCCTCCTGACGTTTTTCTGAGAAAACAAAGGTTAAGTTTCAGCTAGTCGACCTCACTACAAACACGCACATGTTACACAAACACAGAAGTTCCTCTGAACCTTTGCCATTAATATATCTCTAAACTGAAAGTAACATCAACAGTGAACAACATCTGGTTGCAGAGGACATAGGAATTCTCTCCTCTCCACCTTCCACTGAAATCGACACATTTTCCTTTCCATCTTGCACTGAAAGTATGCTGACCTCTGCTGCATCTTGGTTTTTAAAGCATACTGCTTATCCTGGTTGCTGCCACAACACATCTTTAAGAAAACTGAAATTACAGCTTATAAATCCGTGCAACATCCCACAGATTGGTTCTATATTAGAAGGCTGACAACACCACCTCGTGGCAAGTTTTGGCTGAAGGCTGCAAGTCAGCAGCTCTGCGGTGGCACCATGTACTCAGGAGCTGGTTTTAAAAGCCGCGCTTCAGAGCCACCACATCCGAGATGCTTTTCCAGCCCTGAAGCTGCATCTGCTTTTCCTTCCGGCTCCGCTCCGCCACTAGTCAGTTCAGAAGCACAAAGGGTTAGGGGTAAGAAGTCGAATTACCGCTCGCTTTGCCGCGCAGCCCTGCTCCGGGGGCACTGCCGGCCTGCACAGCTCCTCGCGTTACCGGGAGCGGCGGCCGCCCAGCCGAGCCGCTCGCTGCTTCCTGAAAAGCAGCACACGAGGCCAAGCTCTGCCCCCTCCCCGTCCGAAACAGGCCTCTAGGGTTCGTTTCTGCACGGGTCCCGGACCCGAGGCTCCAGCCTGTGCCCGTCCGAACACAGTCGATCAATCGCAGACCACAGCTGCTAAGCCAAGGAGGGGTGGCTGCAGCTGTCCGGCGGCGAGGCGCAGCCCTCGGAAGCTGCGCTCTGTCCCGAACGAGTGGCCGCAGCCAGCTTCCCGCGAAAGGCAAAGGCAGGAGACGTTCACCCGGCGCCCATGACCTTGTTTCTTGGCGGCGGAACCGGCCTGCGGGGCGTGAGGCTTCAGCGTGAGCAACCGCCGAAGTTCAACCCAGAGCTCACCGGCGCCGGCCTCTGATGCTGTGTTGCGTTGCGTCACACGGTCGCGCCGCCTGGGCAAGCGGCCAGCTTTGCCCCAAACATCCCCGCCGCGGCGTGACGCAGCGGGCGAAGGGCAGCGAGATGGCGGCGGCCGGAGAGACGGTGCTGGGCACCGCTGGCCGCGGCCGGTCTGACAGGCAGCGACGGTGACGGAGTGTCCGAGGCCGCGGGGATGGCCGGCGAGCGAACTGGCTGCCGAGAGAGGGGGCGAGGAGGAGTAAGAGGTGGGTCCGACTTCGTGGCTGTCCTGCCCCCGGAGGTCAGCTCCCGGATCTTCGGCGACCTGGACGTCGAGAGCTTGTGTCACGCGGCCGTGACGTGCAAGGGCTGGCACCGCGTCATCGAGGGCAACGAGGGCTTGTGGCGGCACCACTGCCTCAGCGCCAGGGCTGTCTGCCAGCGGGAGATCGACTGCGACCGCGGCAACGGCTACTCCTGGAAGGTAACGGGGACGGCAGAGGTCCAGGCTTCTAGGGAGCATGTAAAGAAATGGCAGTGCGTCGCGCCTGGCCCAGGCTTCTGAGAGAATCGCTGTCATCGCAGCGTGGCTCCAGAGGGCAACAGCCGTGCCTCTGTCTAAACACATTGGACCTGGCCAGAGCGGGTCGGTGTAGGATGAGTTTTAGCAAAACTAAGTGCTGGGTCCTGCCCTTGGTTCACAACCACCCCCTGAACACTCCAGGTTTGGGGTCGAGTGGCTGAAAACTGACTAGCAGAGAAAGACTTTGGGGTGGCGGTTGAGAGCCGGCTGAAGATGAGGCAGCAGGGTGCTCTGGTAGCCAAGAAAGCCACCAACATTCTGACCTGGATCAGGAATAGTGTGGCCAGGAGAACTAGAGAGGTGACTGTGCCCCTCTACTCAGCCCTAGTGAGACCACAACTGGAGTCCTGGGTTCAGTTTTGGGGCTCTTGCTCCCAAAACCAACATTGAGGTGCTGGAGCATGTTCAGAAGGGCAACAAAGCTGGTGAAGGGTCTTGAGAATAGGTTTTATGAGGGGCAGCTGAGGGAACTGTTCAGTCCGGAGAAGAGGAGGCTGAGAGGAGACCTCATTGCTCTACAACTGTCTAAAAGGAGGTTGGAGTGAGGTGTGAGGTTGGTCTCTTTTCCCTAATGACAGGACAAGAGGAAGTGTCCACAACTTTTGCCAGAGGAGGTTGAGGTTGGAGACTGGGAAAAATACTGAAAGAATGGTGAGGCATTGGCACAGGCTGCCCAGCAGCAGGTGGAGTCACCATCCCTGGAGGTGTTCAAAACATGTGTGGACATGGCACTTCAAGGCATAGTGGTGTTGGGCTGACAGTTGTACTAGAGGTCCTTTTCAAGCAAGGCTGCCCCCTTGCCTACCCAGAACCACATCTGGCCAGCCAAGCACACCCCAGTTTGTTCCTCATGCAGCCCCACATGGCCTCAGCACTAGCATTCATTGTAATCAAGGCTACACAGCCTTCACAGGGAATAGTTCTTCCCAAAAATTCATCCTCAGTATCTCTGCCTCGAGTGACACAAATCCAGAACAAAAAAAAATGAGGTAGAGCAAAGGAAGCAAGCAGAAGCTCAGAGAGGCTGTTCCAAAACTCCCCCCACAAACTCTCAGTTACAGCTGATTTGAGGCATTAATAGCCGAATGTGATGGAGGATCCACCACTGTTGAGTCCGAGCAAGATGAGTTATACTGGGAAAGAAGTGGTTTCATAGCTACTGCTCTGGACCAGGTGAGGGTAATCCTCACCCTATTTTAGCTGGTGTGTTTGAGAGCAAGCGAGACAGTGGAGGGGTGAAGAGAGAGAAGCAGCATTAAAAAAAAAAAAAACACACCAAAAAACCCCAAATCCACCAAAAAAACCCACAACCCTCCCCCCCGCCCTGCCCCAGGTTCTGGACTTCCACATCTCAGCAGAGTTGTTTCAGTTATGACGGGACAAAGGGTAATGATTTTAAAGTAAAAGAAGTTAAATTCAGACTAGCTAAAAGGAATAAACTGTTCTACAATTGGTGCAGTGAGACACTAGCCCAGTTTACCCATATAGGTGGTAGATGGTTCATCCCTGGAACGTTCCAGGTCAGGCTAGACAGGGCTCTGAGCAACCTGATGTATTTGCAGATGTCCCTGCTGACTGCAGGGGGATTGGACTAGATGATGTGTAAAAGTCCATTCCAACCCAAAACATTGTCTGAGTTTGTGAGGCAAAACCATGGGTGGTTGCCCTTTGTCTTATTACTGTTGCACAGTGTTCCGGAGTACTCCAAATTCCTTTATTCTCCCCTCACTGTGGGTTTGAATGGGGAGAAGGTGGCACAAAAACTGCTTTCCCCATCCCACCCTGCAGGCTTGAAGGGGGAACAGCAGGAGGTGCCTTTCTACATGTGTGGAAGCCCATGCTGAATTCGGGCTGGTGGTTGGCTGGGTTTTCACACCCAGTATAAAATGGTAAATCAAGGGAGAAGGCAAAAGAGTTTTCCCACCTTGAAAGAGTGCCCTACAGGACAGGTTCCTACCATGACAGAATTCCTGGTTTGGACCGTCCCCACTTTTCACAGTATCACAGTATCACCAAGGTTGGAAGAGACCTCACAGATCATCAAGTCCAACCCTTTACCACAGAGCTCAAGGCTAGACCATGGCACCAAGTGCCACATCCANCCTAAATTGAGGGGCCCAGAACAGCTCCTACCTTTTGCACGTGTCTCTGTTTTACACTGTCCTTGCCTTTGGACGGGTCTCCCCACTATTGCACCATTCTGTGCAAACTTGCAGGCTTGGCAAGCCCTGGGGTCCTTTGAGAGAGCTGCTGGCAGCACCCAGATCATATCAGCAGCCAACTTCCTGGCTGCCTTCCAGACTAGGGAGACCCTAGCAGTTTGGTCCTCCCCTGCTGTTGCAGAGACAGCATTGTTTCCCTGAATCCCTGTTTTGGGATAGCTGTGTCTCAAGACATTGCTGAGTTTGGCAGCTCTGCCACTTGCCTTGGGCTTTTGCCATGTGGATCTATGTTACTGGATATTGCTTTCAGTGTCAGGAAGCAGCTGAGAGCAGAGAAATCCAGCGAGGGAATCACTGTCAAATACCTATCTCACCTCCATGAGTAAAACCTGCTGTTCCCTTAATTCTCTGCTCAGTCTGATTGACAGTGGGGTAAAGCTGTGTTATAGCTTAGCCTTTTCCATTTCCTGACTTCCTAAATCTCTAAATTTATCCATAACATCCTTTTGAAGAAATTCCCGATGGAACTAGAATCTGTAAATAAACCTAAACTAGTTTTGTATATAGTTTGGGGGTGGGGGTTTCGGGAAAATAAAGTAATTCTGGTTTTATAATTCCTGACTCTGCCACATCAATTCCCTGCCTCCACAACACACAGGAATTTCCAGAGCTCCTGCACCGATTCTCTAATCAATCTGCGTTTTGAACAGGTGATTTGAAGGAAGAGAAGGGGAGCACCATGCTGGCATTTTCTAGCACTAAAAGGCTGTCTAAAGAGAAAAATCCAGCTAGCCTATGTTTAATGTGATTAAAGGTCACAAATAGCCTAAATGGGAAGAAAAAGTGAAAGGCCCTTTTTTGAAAGAGTAAGGAGGAAGATTAATTTCTAGTTTAGGGTTTTCATCTTGACCCACAAAGAATTGAGGCAAGAAGTGATTCTCCTCCCAGCTTAGAAAAGTTGGAAGTAGACCAAGGGCTGCTTCTTGGCAGCAGTGCACCTTCCTTGGCTTATTATCTAGATACTCTAGATATTCAAAGACACATTCCAAATCCTTTTTCTCTTCCAATGCACAACCTCCTTGTACTGAATGCAGCTGCATTCAGTTAATTTCCCAGATCTGAGCTGTCTGTTTTCCTACCAGATCACTTTACTGAGAAACTACTGGAAAAGCAAAGTGAAGCAAGAGTGGCTGAGTGGGAAATACAGCAACATTCCTTCCCAGAAAAGCTTGCCAGAGAAAAGCATGTATCCAATGGACGCTGACACGTGGGGAGAAATCCTGGAAGCAGAACTCGAGAGATGAGAAACCAGTGCTGGTCGCTGCAGCTCAAGAATCCTCTATCAATAACTCACAGACTGCCAAGCTGTAAATATTTTGCCATTCAAAATCAGTTGTGTTTGCAAATAGGCTGAAAGCCTCTCAAAAACAAATTTTTGAATTATTATTTGCACTTTATCCATAAAATGTTAAATAAGACTAAAGATTAAGTTTTAATTTTACGATTGTAGACTTAATGCTCTGCTGTATTACCAAAAGATGTTGGTTGTACTTGCAATTTGCACTTTTTATTTTGGAAGAGGTGACTTTTTTATTAAAAAAAAGTGTTTGACTTGAAGTGTGTTGTACCAGCAAGGGGCTGCAAGAAAGGTGGGGAGAGACTTTTTGCAAGGGCCTGTAAAAGGATGATGGGGAATGGGTTTGAGGTGCAAGAGAAGAGATTTATACTGGATATTGGAAAGAAATTCTATACACTGAGCAGGGTGAGACACTGGAACAGGTTGCCCAGGGAGGTTGTAGGTGCCCTCCCTGGAGGTGCTCAAGGCCAGGCTGGACAGGGCCTTGAGCAGCCTGACCTAGTGGAAGGTGTCCCTGTCTATGGCAGGGGACTGGAACTAGATGACCTTTAAGGTCCCTTCGCTTCTATAGTCATGAAAGCCCACAAAAGAAGGCTAGGAAGAGGACAAATCCAGGCACTGAAAAATAAGAGGGCAAGGCAGCCACCTCGAGATCAGCTGAACATCCAGCACCCAGCTTAAGGGACAGAGCCATCACACTTCTCTGAACCAGAGATGTGTTGGTGCTTGGCAGCACTGTGCTTCCGCTGCCCAGCTGTGGGATTTCTGTACTAGGACTCACATGCAGGACTGAAGCAACCTCTCTGCCATTAACTGTGCGCTTCAGTCATTTGCATAAGCAGAGCAAAATCTACTGCTTTAAATAAAGTAACTCAGGTAACCATACGAGATACACAGCTTCATGTATTTCCACAGTTAAGCTAAGACACGCTATGAAACTCATTTTATTTTCCTGTTTTGTGATCTCTTATCACACAGATCCTGCTTTACCAGCACTGACTCTTGATGCTGGCTTTAAATATGGCTGCTTAGTAAAAGAGGAGATGCTAGTCATATCACTCACATAAAAATAACTACAGAATCAATTTGTATTACAATTTGGTTTGATGATCACCTTTCCTTACCTTATTCCCCCTAAATAGTAAGTGGAAAACCCTGGGAAGGACCTTGTTGGGATATTCCTACAAATTTCTGCCTGGGGCAAAGTTTCTATAGAAAGACTTGCATTGTGCTTATGAAACTTAATGATAAGTGATTTGTATCATTAAAATGAAGTTCTGGGCTCCCCCAGTTCAAGAGGGACAGGGATACATGAGAGAGTGTCTTAAAGATAGTGAAGGGACTGGGCCATATCTCTGATGAGGAAAGGCCGAAAGACCTGTGTCTGTTGAGTCTGGAAAAGAGAAGACTGAGAGGAGATCTTATTAATGTCTGTAAGTGTCTGAAGGGTGGGTGTCAAGAACGGGCCAGCCTCTTTTCAGTGATGTCCTGTGATAGGACAAGGGGCAATAGACACAAACTGGAACACAGGAAGTTCCACTTCAACATGAGGAAAAAAATCTTTACTGTCAGGGTGATGGAGCCCTGGTGCAGGTTGCCCAGAGAGGTTGTGGAGTGTCCTTCTCTAAAGACTTTGAAGACCCATCTGTATGTGTTCCTGTGTAACCTGCCCTAGGTGATCCTGCTTTGGCAGGGGGGTTGGACTCAATGTCTAGAAGTCCCTTCCTACCCCTAACATTCTATGATTCCATGATTTCAAATATTTACTACAAACTTTTTAAGGGCACCTTCTGGCAGTTTATGGATGGAAGTGTGCTGTCCTGAGCACGAGGTTCAATGGACAAAGGGTTTACTGCAGTGAGGTCCAGCCCGTACTTCTGACGGGGCCAGTAACGCTAGATGGAGCAGTTGATCAGTTTTGCTCTGAGAATATACACGGCTCTTTGGGCTAAGTCCCAGTAGTATTTCTTGTTCAGTGGGTGCTGGTGGTGAAATAAACCGTTAGATTAAACTTGTGTCCCAGACTCCAGAAGACAAGGCTGAGGGGAAACCTCCTTGCATTCTACAACTACCTCAAAAGAGACTGGGGCAAGGTGGGAGTTGTTCTCTTATGCAACAAGTGACAGGACAAGGGGAAGTGGTGTCAGGTGTTTCCAGGGGAGATTCAGGTTGGACATTAGGAAAAGTTTCTTCACATAAAGGGTTATCAAGCCTTGGAACAGGCTGCCCAGGGAGGTGATGGAGTCATCATCCCTAGAAGTGCTTAAGGGATGTATGTGGTGCTGAAGGGCATGGTTTAGTGGTAGTGGCTAAGCAGATTATGAGCTCTCAGCAAGCAGTTGGACTTGATGATCTCTAAGGTCTCTTCCCGCCTCAACAGTTCTGTGATTCTGTCATAGTTATTTAACCAGTGCAGAACATCTGGTGAAAATACCTACTATTTTTTTCCTCCCCTTTATTGCCAGCTACCCAAGAACAGGTAGTTCTAAAATGCTCTGCAGAACACTGTGTTACCTGATCCCTTCTCTAGTTCAGAGCATTCAACGATTTCATTGAAACTGAGCCACTTCCCTTCATGTTTTCCCCCCATTAGAACAGGTTTTAAGTTCACAAGCACCAGTATCTTTTCTAAATCACAAGCAGCATATCTAATTGGCTCAGCCTTTTTATCAACAACATTGCATGAAAACATGCAATATTTATACCACTTTTCCCACTTATTCATTACAGGTGCTAGTTCTAGGATTGGGATCCCATTGCACTAGACACCACCATGGCCACTAAAGTGCAATGTCCATGAATAGAATAGAATCAATCAGGTTGGAAGAGACCTCCAAGATCATCCAGTCCAACCTATCACCTAGCCCTGTCCAGTCAACTAGACCATGGCACTAAGTGCCTCATTCAGTCTTTTCTTGAACACCCCCAGGGACGGTGACTCCACCACCTCCCTGGGCAGCCCATTCCAATGTCAATCACTCTCTCTGTGAAGAACTTCCTCCTAACATCCAGCCTATACTTCCTTCGGCACAATTTGAGGCTGTGTCCCCTTGTCCTGTTGCTGGTTGTCTGGGAGAAGAGACCAACTCCCACCTGGCTACAACCTCCCTTCAGGCAGTTGTAGACAGCAATGAGGTCTGCCCTGAGCCTCCTCATCTCCAGGATAAACAACCCTAGCTCCCTCAGCCTCTCCTCATAGGGTTTGTGTTCCAGGCCCCTCACCAGTTTCGTTGCCCTTCTCTGGACACCTTCCAGCACCTCAACATCTCTCTTGAGTTGAGAGGCCCAGAACTGGACACAGTACTCAAGGTGTGGCCTAACCAGTGTTGAGTACAGGGGCAGAATAACCTCCCTCATCCTACTGGCCACACCGTTCCTGATACAGGCCAGGATGCCATTGGCCCTCTTGGCCACCTGGGTACACTGGTGGCTCATCTTCAGCCTACTATCCACCAGTACCCCCAGGTCCCTTTCCTCCTGGCTGCTCTCCAGCCACTCTGTCCCCAGCCTGTAGCATTGCTTGGGGTTGTTGTGGCCAATGTGTGGTCCACACATTTCTTGAACAAGTCCAGGGATGGTGACTCTGCCACTTCCCTGGGCAACCTATAGCAATGCCTGACCACTCTTGCAGTGAGGAAATTTTCCACAATATCCAATCCAAATCTCACCTGGTACAGTTTCAGGCCATTTCTTTTCATCCTATCACCTGATACTAGGGGGAAAGAGACCAGCCCACACCTCACTCTGAC
The DNA here is from genome assembly GCA_013400475.1 of Tricholaema leucomelas. Taxonomy (NCBI): domain Eukaryota; kingdom Metazoa; phylum Chordata; class Aves; order Piciformes; family Lybiidae; genus Tricholaema lacrymosa; species Tricholaema leucomelas. Next base: position 1,116,394 of record WAAF01016877.1, read on the forward strand.
CTACTTTCAGGGAGTTGTAAAGAGCAATGAGGTCTCTCCTTAGCTTCCTCTTCTCCAGACTAAACAACCCCAGTTCCCTCAGCTGCTCCTCATAAGAACTTGTTCTTTAGACCCTTCTCCAAAAGAGATGATGCTTTACTCATGGGACAACTCCTAAATTAGACAAAATGATGCAGTACCCAAAATTCACTGAAGCTTCTGCTGTCACCCTGCTGCCAAAGTCAGAGTAAAGAGCATTGCTAAGTACAGTGGGTATAGCACAAGGCTCAACGAGTTGCAAACACTGCTTCCTTTGTTAGTAGCTGTTCTGCTGTAAGATTACTACATCTGGTTAGCTCAAACTAGAGCCAAACCGATGGAGCACACCCAAGCACAATGGTGTGGTAGGCTGCCTCACTCCCTGCTCACGGTATCTCTGATTTTAAGAGACCTGGAAGTACATACAGTTTAATAAGAAAATAACACTAGAAGTCCATGCTTGTTGCCTCAAGAGTGACCAATTTATCATAAGATGTGGAAAGAACACATTCATTGCTCTGAGTCACTCAACTTTCTCGCCCATCTCCTCCTGTTACCTCCAACTCTCTGTAACTTCCAGACATCCCCTCTTCCTCCTCCTTCCCTGCCCTTCTGGTGTCAGTTCTCTCAGGATACAATTTTAAAATAGAATAACTTAATCTGTTATAAATCCTGACACAGAGGTGTTTCACTTGACACCTAACTGTAGATTTCCCCTGCTCTCATATGAGTGTAGGAAGCGCCAGTATTTGTCATGCTCCTGTCTCAGTCTGCATCAGGTGGCTCTGCTCTTTAAATAAAAGGAATTAAGCACATGCTGTGCAATTATGACCTGGAGTAGCAGTAGTGTAAAAAAAAACCCAAGTATTTAAGTACAAGTTTTCAGGAAACCAAACTTTGCTTCCTCACACTGAGCCCCTCCTTTAAGGGTTTTAATTCCCCCATGAGATTTCATTACATCAGTTCTGGTCTTCTGTTCTACCCCTCCCTGCCCCTGAACCACCTCCGCAGCCTCTCAGCTCTGCCTCAGGGTGGATTAGCAGCCTGATCTAGTTGCAGATGTCCTTGCTGACTGCAACAGGGGTTGGACTAGATGACCTTCCCAGCCAAACCATTCTGAGAGCCTGTGAGGCAAAGCCATGAGTCCATGTGCTTTCTTCCCTTTAAAGACACCCCAGCAGCATCCATTACTCTCAACAGAGGCATTTCCTCCACAAGCTGGACTGGGCTTATCTCCTTCCCCTCTTGAAATGCCAGCAGCTAGTGCTCAAATGAGTGCTAAGGCATGTAGGTACCCCTCCTCAGCAGCTGAGGCCACCCACACAAAGGCCTCTATCACCCCAGGACAGGCACCAGCGATCTTCACACCTAGGTGGCCGGTGAAACCCTTTTTCTGCTCCAGCGCCCAGCTCTCTACACAAATTTTTGAGGAAGCGGAAAGTTCTACTGTAGCAAACCTTACTGACCTTGCCACTGCACTCACACACCACTTCTGCCCGCCTCCACAGAAGGTGTCAGCTGCAGAAAGATGTCTGAGGTGCCCGTTGCCAAGGCATCCCATTAGCCACAGGACCATCCTACTGTTCACCTTCCAGCCTGCCCAGCTTTCCTAAGGCACAGAAGTCTTTTCAGAGAGCAACTGAAGCTTTTGCAGCACACAGCAAGTGTCCTGCAACCCACACACCCACCCGTGCAACAAAGACTCAATCCAACCAAGTCTATAGTATGAAAAAAGTTTCCCTGCTGCATAAAACATCCTGAGCTGCTGCAAGAAGCTAGACATCAACTAGCACTGAAGCTTCATCTGAGGTGTCCTGAGGTCAGCATTTCTGCATTTCCAAAACCACCTGTGGTGTTAGAACATTCCTTGCAATTGCTCAGTATTGCACTGCTCCATTTTTGGAGAGAGAAGCTGGCAGTGTGGCTTATTTCATCATGGTGCAGGAAGTGGCTTTGGGCCATTAACAGTCAGACTAAATGAAACAGAAAGCACAAGATGTTTAATCACCACAGACTTTCCTTCATCACTCAAATCTCAAAGCTAATCTTGTCAAGAGAGCTTTTTCTGTTGATAGACTGGCACTAACATTCCATGACTCCATTCTGGTCACCTCTGGAAGGTACCATGTAACAGACATCCCAACTGAAGGCAGAAAAGTTGGGCTCAGGGCTCAGTGGTTTCAGCTCACTAGAACGAACAGAAAGGTAACACAGGCAAGCAAATGAGACTGTCTGGGAGGATGGTGCTGTTATTTTGATATTTTCTTTCCAAACATAGTTGCCCAGAGGCATATCAGATTCCCAAGAGCACTCTGACATTTTGGGGTTGTTTTTTAGCACATCGCTCATTCAGAAAAGTCCATCCCCAAAACCATGGCAGAAACCACCTGCTGCATTTAGCACTGAGTCAGCAGTAGCTTTTGGTCAGCACAACAATGCTAGGAAGGGGTTGGCGGTGGGATTTGCTTCTCAGGCCTTTGTGCTATAGGTCAGACCCATTCCTACTACTGGTTAACACCCCACCCCCACCCCCCCCCCGAGCTACAACTGTGGGTAAAAGGAGGAGAGAGGTGACTAACAGCAAGCTCAGAGGTCTCTGAGGGACCTACCAAGATGAAGCCTGGGAGGATAATCCTCTATCATGGCACAATTATGCTACAGCCCCTGCTAAATCCTCTGACTCTTCCTGTCCAACACTGCCTTCCATGTCTAGCAACTGTGGATTTACAAAGCCAAGGGAAACGTAAAGCAGCCTGCTAGATGCAAATCAAATACAACAGTAGCTTTTCTTGAGCCACATTCAAAAACACTGCCAGAGCAGCACATGCTGGTTTTAATTCACAGTCCTTAAAAACCTCATCATGCAAAGAGGCTGCTGCTTGCCAATATGGAAATGTCAACAACACAGGCTGTTCTGTTGCTGAAATGCCAGGCACTTCAAACTCTACACAAAGACTCTGCCAGATGCCACAGGACACCACTGGCCATGAGCTAACTTGTTACCCACAGCACTAAATGTTGCTCTTAAACATCTCAGTGATCTCAGAATACCAAATACAAAAAGACCATAGGATACTACCTACTGGAGGATTCAACTTGGAAATTGAATTGAATGTGTAGGTTGAGCAAGTTGGGAACAGAGGGAAACAAACTATTCACCTTAACCCTTTAATTCTAAGAGGAGAAAGAAAATCTGAGAAAGGCAAAATATTTCTTTGCAGCAGCAGAACCTTACAGCTAATAAATGAAATACGACAATACCCCATAAGAACTTTACTCATCTGTTCAACCGAGGCAATATTTTCAATAGCTTCTGCTATTTTTTTCCATCACAATGCTAAAGAACAAGAGGATTGTACAAATTTAGCCAGGAGATCTTAACACCTAGGTTTTCACAAGATACAGCACAGAGACATTTAACAACATAACCAGTAACAGAAACATGCCTCGAGCTTCATCTAGCGTGGCTGGACCAAACAAATGCACTTTTCCACAAATACAGGCTGGATGAGGGGTGGCTTGAGAGTGGTCTTGAGGAGAAGGGACTTGGGAATGTCAGTCGATGGAAAACTTACCATGAGATGGCAATGTGCACTTGCAGCCCAGAAGGCCAACCATAGATCACAGAATTAACCAGGTTGGAAAAGACTTTCCAGATCCTAAGTCCAACAGTCTGCAACTGGTTGTTCTAATATATTTGATGCCCTTAGCCCAACACTCTAACAAGAAAGTTCTTAATGTTCTTTTAATATTTGAGTCTGGGGACATGAGAAGATTAGGATTTTATTTTATTTTTAAAATTAAACTAGTCCATTCTGAGGTCCTCATCCTCTCCCTTGATCACTCTGGGTTATTAAAAGTCCAGATTTTAGTGAAAGATTCACCGAGGACCAATAAAAAAAATTTACTAATGTCATTTCCCTCCCTTCCAACTGATGGAAGCAAAAAATATCCATCTGTTTCATCAGCATTTGCCTTTGATTCCTTTCCTCCCACATTCTCAGTCATCTTTTAATGGGATGGAGACTGTGATACTGTAAAGGTGTTGCCATCATAAAAAAATGCACAGTCAATGCAGGGAGGGTGACTAGTTTTATTACGCTCACTAGTTTTATTACACACCACCACTTGCAATGGTGGTCTTATGAAGTATGGAAAGTGGCATTTTTCACTTTCCATACACATTTTTAGTCTTCCTTCCAAAAAAAGTGAAAGGGAAAAAAAAAAGAAGCCATCTACAAGGAACAGAAACAAAGTGTGGAGCATGGAAAGCCACAATATTGGTTCTAAATGCAAAGCAGGAAGTCCTGTGTTCTAATCCATGAAAAAAACTCACCACAGAGCAAACTGCAACACAACAACCCAACCCTTATTTTGAAGCCAAATGAGAAGCTCTATTACATGAAAGTAGAAATTTGTTTTCAGTCAGAGATTTTTCCAGGGTCCTTTTTTTTGTTCACTTGGCTTGCAGATCACTAACCTGTCATTTTAAGAGGTAAACCAGCTCCTAAAATACCTTCCAAAAGTGCTGGAGTAACTACATTCAATGAGGTCTTCATGCAGCAGATTTGGACTTCAATTATATAGTCTTCCCACACATCAGCTCCCTGCCATACTCATTCTACTGATCAGTCAGGAGCAAGTCTCATTCTCATACTGAAGCTATCCAGTACTATTCATAATGAGCTGGTAAAAGACAATCTCCTCTTTCAGGCTCCTGTTGAGCACTGTCTGGAGCCAAGTGAGAGCATCACAAAGGTTCCAGATTAATGTGAGGCTCCCTTGAGCCACATGTGGCCGGCAGGCAAAGTCATCTAGAACGGTACCAGTGCTTTGCTGGTCAGAACACTGTTTCTGTCTTGACCATTCACTTTTAAAATCATCTTTGTGTTTCTTAGTGGCACTCCACAGAAAAACTGAGGAACCCTGCTCCTAGGTAGCAGAGAAAGACTCCTTACTGTCTACATTGGTCACAAAAAGTAGGACCAAGATTTCCATCCTATGTCCTAATGTTAGAAGACAAACATCTGACACTCTACACATCAACAGCTGCTCAGGTTACAGGCTAAATAATGTAATTATGCAATTAATCGTATAACCAGGAAGCAACTCTTCAAACCAAAGGCTGTGCAAACAGTGGCACATTTTACTGTATCCTAGCTTTTGAAAAGATCCTCTTGCATGCTATGGCAAATGGCCTGAGATTGTGCCAAAGGAGGTTTAGGTTGGATATTAGAAAAAATTTCTTCACTGAGAAAGTGGTATTGGAACAGGCTGCTCAGGGAGGTGCAGAGTCACCATCAAAGATGTCCCAGAAATGGATGGACATGGCATTCTGGGATGTGGTTTAATGGCTATGGTGGTCTTAAGTTGATGGATGGACTTGATGATCTGAGAGGCCTTTTCCAACCAAAACAATTCTGTGATTCTCTGATACATTCCACTTTTATTTACTTTAGGACAAACTCAATATAATAAATTTTAAAATGATTCAAATAGGTAAGCTCAAGATCGTGGCACTATTCATTGCATGTCACTCAGTCTTATCAGGCTGCCAAAGCTATCAAACCCAAACCCACTTTCAAGAGAGGCAGCTGGTGAGAATAAAGGGACTAGAGCACATATCCCTCCTTTAGTCAGGAGGAAGCTCAAATAGGAGAGAGAAATTAGAAGCCCAGCTTCAAGTTATCTACTGTGTACAGAAGTTCACACTAAGTATGATCAAACTGCTACGCATCAGTGAGAAGACCACAGCTCACAAGCACTTTTCAGAACACAAACTGAAGGCTCCCACAGAAACATCAACTACTGACAACCAGCAGAGGACTGCTACCTACTCATTTTGCTTTTTAAAGCTCCTCTTACAGACCCCTACAGTTCTAAAAGATATAAATTAAAAGCAAACAAACAAAACCACCAAAACAAGAAATAGCCCACAGACAAATAAAAAGCAGACAAACAAAACCCAACCAACAAAGAGCAACAAACAACCCACCCCCCCAAATACTCCAGCCTACTAAAACGTTTTTGGCCCTCACAAAAAAAAAGTTATCCAAGGGAAGTTTTGAGGATTTTTAGTTATGATGCTAGCCAAGCGTGAACTCAGAACAAATGGATGCACATTACAGACAATAAAAAGGACTTATCTAAGGCCCAGTGCAGCAAGTTGTTTAAATGTAAAATAACTTCTGAAGTATTTGAGAACAAATTAGAGGAGGGGAAAAAAAAGTTGATGTTTGTCATTTGTAATAAAATGAAAGCTAAGACAGAAACAGTATTGCTACCTTTAAGAATCACCTGCAACATTGCACTAACAAACACAAAACTTTTGTCTGAAAGAGGGATTTGACAGTACACATCAACTTATTTTTTTTTTCCTCCTTATGAAGGAACCTTGATTAAAGATTTCTCAATAAACTATTTTATTACTAAACCCACATTTTCAATAGACATTCAAGAATTTGTTAAATATTCTTTCAAATAAAAGAAGCAATAACACACTGTAACAGCACAAAAATAACCACATTTATCAATAAAATAATACTAACCTTACCCTTCAGAGGAAAGCTGCAGCATAGGGAAGGCAAACAGCTCTTTGGAACCAGTGCTAGAGGCTCGTTAAGACAGAACTACTTCCACATGAGATGCTAATTGGTTTACAAGTAAAAACACCTGTGTCTGGAAGCTTATTGAGCAGTTGCAGTCTTGATGGATGTTATTTTTCCTGTGTTGTGTGTGCTTTGCTGTGTCCTGTTTCCTTTCTGTAGAATAAAACCATAGAATTTTTTTTTCAGGTGGAAAAGACCTCTAAGATCATCACCATCCAAATATCAACCTAAAACTACCACGTCCCAAAGTGCCATATCCACGTTTCTTGAACACTTCCAGGGATGGTGACTTCACCACCTTCCTGTGAAACCTATTCCAATGCCTGACCATTTCAATGAAGAAATTTTTCCAAATATTCAATCTAAACCCTGCCTGGCACAGCTTCAGGCCATTTCCTCTCACTCTATCACCTGATAGTAGGGAGAAGAGGCCATTCCTCACCTCACTCCAACTTCCTTTCAGGGAGAGCAATGAGGTCTCCCCTCAGTCCTCTTCTCCTGACTACATGATCCCAGTTGCCTCAGTCGCTCCTCATGTTATTTACCCTCTAGACCCTTCACCAGCTTTGTTGCCCTTCTCTGGACCTGCTCCAGCAGCTCAATCAACACCGAACACAGCATTCCAGGTGCAGCCTCACCAGTGCCTTCTAAACCCTGGAAGATGGAGCTCCAAGTGTACATGACTGGTTAATAAATGTTCCCCAAAATAACTGTAGTAAGCACACAGTCACTCTTCCAGGGCAAGGGGGGAAACTGATTAATGTAAGATGCAGCAAGTCAAACACAAACCTAAGAGCATCTTTATAGCAGATTATATCATACAAGTCTTCCAGTAAGTATTATAAATATAGTCCCTCTCCACAATTGTCTATTTTGCTGTCCTTAAGCCTATGAAAAAGAACTGACTCATGGTCTAAGTTAAAAAAAAAAGGAACTGATGTTGATGTAGTAATTGCTGAAAGCTTAGAAGTGTGATTTAAATAGCTTCAGACTGAAAACAGGTAGAGGAAGCAAGGCACATAAAGGCCTACTCTTTTATTTTTTCTCTTCCAGTGAGTAGCAGTTCCTTACCTCGACCTGCTGTTTCCTCTCTTGTGCTTCTATTCAGGATACAAGCCTTTTCTCTTCCATGCCTTCTGACTAACTAGGCCGACTCCTACAAGTTCATGATAAACTTGTGTTTGACTCACAATAAGGAAGTCCTTTGGACAAGATCTATTTAGTATCTTTAGAAATTTTAATGATATAAAAATAACCTTTTTTTTTTTTCTTCTGTAACATCTTTGAAAATTAGCCCCTAACTCTGGTCCCCCCAGTTCAACACTTGTGAATTGCTTATCAGAGAGAAACCTCTATGAAATGCTTCATTTGACAGGCAAAATGGACTAGAGAAGACTCACTTTGGAATGCAGAGCTAATTGTTTATGTCAAGAAAAATGTGAAAACCTGACCAAAAGGAAGAACAGTTTGGAGTCATTCCCAGTACCAATCTCAAGCAAGTGCCTGCATTTACAGCAGGAAATGTAGGTAGGATGATCTTGGGCACACCTATCCAATCTTTCCACTTCTGCCAAGAAGCAGAGACACCTACAAACCCTTGTGCACTACCTATGAGGATTGGTGCCCTATTGATACAGTCTGGTATAAATATCAGAATTCTTCCACAACTTACAAGCACCACCTACAGAGGAAATAATACCATAGAGTAGCAGCTGCACAAGGAAAAAGGACGAGGTCGAAGACTAGTAAACTCTTAGCTTTATGAAAACCAGCAGTGGGATCCCACTTTTGCCAGGATGAGCAAGTTTCTGTTGTTTGATTGTCTGGGGTGTTGCTCTTTTGTTTGTTTTTTTTTCTATTTTCCTGTGCCATAGGATATTTTTGGGCTAGTGAGCTCCGAAAGCAAAAATAAACAGCAACCACAAAGCAATTATCAAGAAAGCAGGCTGAGCAAACAGTCTTTCTGTCATGAGTCTCCCCTCCTCAGAATGACTGGCCAGGCTTTGGGGAGATTGTCAGCTTGTATAAGAGACAGGAAATGCCTGCCAGAAGCTGATTTTCTCTGGATGCCTTAAATGTATGTCAGGATACTGCCTCTGCCAGCCTGCTGCCCTTGTAGGGCTGTGTTTTCTTTCTGATAAACAAAGGACTGAAGAAAAGGACCTTAAAGCTCATTATTTCAGACATAATTAAACAGAACTGAGAAGAAGTTTTAACTCCAGCTTTATTATTAGACCAAAAAGATCTGAATAAGTATTCTTAAGGATAAGGCACCTTATTAGATATGCCAACAGAATTGTGAGATAAGTTTGCTTGCACTCAGAAACATTGACCTGCAACAGAACACTCTACATAGGGAATCTGAGTTAGCTTTCAAGACCCAGTTCAAGTTTAAGGCATGAAGTCTGATACATACAGTCAGACACAAATCCAAGGATTGATGAGGATTGACCTGTTGAATAATATTTATTTCAGTTATGGCCAGCATATGATTCTGTTTTCTCTTACTGAGGCAAAGAACCAAAGACTGAGTATGTTGCTGGAGGCTAAGAAAGAAAAACCTCAAATACTTGAATCAGAAGTTCAAGTTACCACTTTCTCATGTAAGATTCTTAATCAGGATGAAGGTGAAAAACAGCAGTACATACCCTAGCAGCTGCTCTGGAAGCCTAAATGGAGGGAAATTGTAGTCCTAGAACAGATTTTTGTGAAAAAGATTTAGCAAAGGGCAAAACAAGATGACAAAGAAGCTGAACTGAGATTGCTTCATGCTTGAAACACTGGGAGAAGAGACTCATCCTGCATGGAAGCTCATATCATCATACTGGTTCTCCCTAGTATCAGGTGGAAGAATGGGAGGAAATGACCTGAAATCGTGCTAGGGGATGATATTAGGCAAAAATGGTTTACTGAAAGAGTGGTCAGTCATTGGAACAGGCTGCCCAGGAAGGTGGTGGAGTCACAGTCTCTGGAGGTGTTCAAGAAACCTGTTTACACAGCACTTCAGGACGTGGTTTAATGGCTAATGCGGTCTTAGGTTGACGGTTGGACTCAATGATCTTAGAGATCTTTTCGAACCAAAACAATTCCATGATTCTATGACCACTGTCACCACTTGCTTTCTGCACAGGGTTTCCAGAACACTGAGGATTATACAGGAGTGGATTACAGTTCAAAGTGAGTTAGTTTCTTTCCTTAATTCCATGGTGTTCCTTGTGTAGGTGAATAAAGCAGTAGCTGGTAAAGAAGTGTAAGGTTTGTCTCGGGAAAACTGCAGTATCTGAAGATACTGAACCACAACTCTGCATGGTAGGTGATGAGTTGAGGTCCTCAATTTCAGTGAGTGACATGACTCTGTCCTTTGTTAATGGTGAATTCTCATTATCAGCTGTAGCAGTAGGGAAGGTATAAGTGTAAGGTACAAGGTACAAACTTCCCAAAGTAGGCCAACTACTTTACGAAGCACAAACTAATAAGGCATATTCTATCCTATAATTTAGTACAATGTTTAGTAAACTGTTACCATAACAGTGGAAAAGATGTTAGTCTGTTAGTGCCTGCTTACTACCCACCCTCACTCCTATGAACAAGTCTTAGGATGCCTTTCTGGATGATTTTGTTTCCTCTCAGTGAAATGCTAAATATCCTGTTTTGTTCAGAGCAACTAATTGCAGTTGTCTGTATTCTCACAGTCAGATCATCTTCATTTTCCAGTCCTAGAAACAGTCTGGATTGCTTTGATCCATTCTGTGCGCTCTGCAGGTGAGGCTGCTTGCAAGTAATAGTGGATATCATTTGCTGTGATGATTTCAAAGAGGATGTTCTCCACATCAGGCTTCTTGGCTAGAGGGAAGAAATAACAAAGTCAGCTATGAAAGAATGGAGTCTTGAATTTACATTGTTTCTTCCCTCATGCATTGTAAGGAGATTCCTTTCCACAGCTGTCTGACCAGAGCTTTGCAAACACACTGCAAGAGTGGGTCCATGACATAGGTCTCTCTCTCAGAGAGACAACCAATCAATTTTGCGTGTTTCACCTTGACAAGTCTTTGGTGGGCTGATCTCCAATACTAGAAGGGTCTGCAATCCTGCAGACAAGTTGTATTCCCCAACCCCTCCCCGTGCCTTGCCAGCTACTAACTCAAGATGCTTAAGTTCATGTCACACCCAGAATCTCTGGTTGTTTTCCTGTCTGCTAGCACAGCCTGCACAGGTACAGAGAGGCCAACAGACTTCCCTACTGCGTATGACAGTTTGACTCCTCCATAGAGAGGAGAATACATGGAATGAGTGTTTCTTGTTCCTTGCTCAACCATTGCTGTTCACCCAACTTGTAGTTTTGGGAGGGAGCAGGATGTGAACAGTAATTATTTGTTGGCATAACCACTTCTAATGTGAAGTTTCTATTGCACTAAATATTGAACTAAAATGGGCAAATTCAGCTTGCTTTGTCTAAGGCAAGTTATCCTAACACAGGGATGGTGCCATCCTTCTGGCAAGTCTTCTCTAAACAACTGACAAAACACAAGATTGCCTCTTGCTACTTTGACCACAGTGTCCTTCTCCAGCAAGAGGGAGTAGCTGCTGGAAGAACTGTCACTGACTCTCTGCACATAGGTTATTTTTGAGTTAAAAAACACTTCTGATTTCAGGCAGATTGAAAGAATGCACAAAAAACTTGTTATACAGCTCATTCAATATGGTTCCTTACAGTCTGGCATATCTTCCACTGCTGTCACCACACAGCCTCTCAAGTGAATTGCTCCCAGTGGTTCTTCTCCCTACCAGGGACATGAAATCAAAATGAAATGCCACACTTCTGAAACTATTCACGTGTTAATATCTGTTTGAAAAAGAGGAGGCTGAGGGGAGACCTCATGGCTGTCTACACTACCTGAAAGGAGGTTGTGGAGAGGTTGGTACTGCTCTCTTCTCCCAGGTAAATAGGGATAGAACAAGAGGGAAGGGCCTCAAGCTGTGACTGTTTATTAGGAAAACTTTTTTTCCCAGCAAGAGTGGTCAGGCATTGGAATAAGCTGCCCAGTGAGGTGGTGGAGTCGCCAATTCTGCATGTGTTTAAAAGTCTTTTGGTTATGGTGCTTGTGCATATGGTTTAGGGTGCACCTTGTAGTAGGGATATAGGTTGGACTTGGTGATCCTGAGGGGCTTTTCCAACCTGGATGTTTCTCTGCTGCTGTGTGATCTGACTCCAACTCCAGAAGAGAAATAAAAACATTTGCTGACTTATTATCTATCACCAGGGAAGCCAGGGGATCTTCAGCTTGTGTGTGACATGGAGGGTGGGGGTGTGTGGTAAGGGAAAGACCTACAAATAAGTAGGAAATCTCTTTTGAGGATTTGTAATTCAGAATCTGCAGAGTATTCAGTATGTCCTGAACAAAGATATAGGAAAAATATAAGCCTGGTGCCAGCTATAACTTGTCTTTTGATATCATCACCAGGAATAAAAAAAAGAAGGATTAGCTAAAACAAGTAGATCTTAAAAGTACTTTTCCCAAGCCACTATACCCTTACTTGCAGTTTGGCCTCTTGTGCCAGGACTGTGACAGTCAAAGAACTGATAAAGATGCATTTTTGTTGGCAGGTTCCAAAGAAGCAACCCCTATAAGCTGACACACCTCAGCCAGCAAGCTGGCAACAGGGAGGTGAGAAACTCCTCAATGTTGATTCTCCAGTGTGCCATGGCTGCCTCTACCGAGGGTGATAGGCACAGCATAAAACCCTGCAACCCACAGCAGCATTGCTCCTGCTGCAGTGCACACCCACATCAGCTTTGGGAGGCAGGTTCTGCCCATGGCAATACTCCTTCCTTTCTTAGGGCTGGGTTTTATCCATCAGAATTACACAAGAAATGGAGTGCCATGTCTCATCCTGACACATGCAGTTTATAACCTCTGTTATAAACTGCAGGAGGACTGCACTGTGTTCATTTGTGCTTATGACCTAGTTAATTTTGATCATGGTGAATTCTAACTAATCACAGGTAAGAGGAGAGAGCATAGTTCAGTGTTACTGGTCCCCAGGTCTGAGTGACCTTCACCACCCTGACTTGGCAGCCCTAGAAACCATCCTCCCCCGTGCTTTTCCAAAGGTTGGCTAGGCCATGTGAGAACAAACAGCCCCACTGTCCTGCTTGGTCTTCCCTATCACAGATTCCCATGCAAATACTCCTTTCAGGTATTTCTACACAGTGTTTGCTTTAAAAATACAAGAAAGTCTAGTGTCTCTTACCCCAGCAGGATCGTAGTAGTGAAGATATGCAGGGTCCTCTCTTAAAACAAACTTTCTCACTTTCCAGTTCTTCCTCCGATGTCCCTTAGAAAATTTAAAACCAGGAATGTTGTGACCTGCTGTGCCTGTCAGCCTGCCCTTGCAGAAAGAGACCTCGAACTACTGGCAAGAACGAGCTGAAAGCCTTTCTTCCCTTGCAAAGAAAAGCACCACGGCCACCAAAAAATAAAGGCTTATCTGGCTTAAGCACCTTGAAGAGGATTCATGGATGAGAAGACCAAACAGAAGTGGCACTCCCCTCCAATATGCATGCAAATGCCTCATTGCCTGCTTTCAAAGCTGAAATAGTGCACAGGGGAAATCTAGAGCTGCTGAAAGCACACTCAGCAGAAGCAGTGACACGTCCAAGCAATCACGCAGGATCACAGGATGTCAGGGGTTGAAAGGGACAAAGAGATCAAGTCCAACTCCCCTGCCACAGCAGGAGCATACAATCTAGCTCAGGTTACAGAGGAACGCATCCAGACAGGGCTTGAAAGTCTCTGGAGAAGGAGACTCCACAGCCTCTCTGGGGAACCTGTTCCAGTGCTCTGTGACCCTTACAGTAAAGAAGTTCCCCACTGTGTTGAGGTGGAACGTCCGGTGCACAACTCAGAGTGACCAAATCCAGACTAACACTGGTGGAAGGCTGTCATGAATCACTTCCTCTCAATATTTCAAAATATTAGTTTCTCAACTAGCTACACTGTTTAGAAGAAAGCTCTTACTATCTCGGGAGGAAGAGTAAAAGTTGGCATAAAGACATAGATCTAATTTCTTCCATTGCTTTTGAGTAATCTGACTGAGCAAGAGAAACGAAGTGAGCACCACCACAAAGTTCTCAGAATCCCAAGGAACATTTTAAAAGTGGAGGTTTGGGCTTGATATTGGGAAACATTTCTTTACAGACAGAGTGATCAAACACTGGGACAGGCTTCCTAGAGAAGTACTTGATGCCCCAGATCTGTCAGTGTTTAAGAGGCATTTGAACAACACCCTTAATAACGTGCTTTAGCCTTTGGTCAGCCGTGAAGCTGTGTTGGAGCACATACTTTCAACACAAAACCTCATTTTCCATCAAGCTACCATGAAGGAGATACCTGTGAGTGTCTTGAGGAAAAACAAAAAAGTCAATTTTAGTATTGGAAACAGAAAATTAATACAAATGAACCTTCTAGTGCTGCTTTTGTTTGACATTGAATTGTTTCAGAATGAAACCAGAGTAACAGAGAGTCAAGCTTCCAGTTCTGCCAAGTACTTAAACTCATGAGTGAGCAGAAAGCAGAAGCTAAACATAGAGTTCAGCCTAAGTAAAGAGACTCAGCCAGCACCCGTGGGTGATGTTAGAATGACTGTGAACAGAATGAACTATTCCTAGCAAACCGGGGGGCCACCAGGCCCCCCGGCCTTTGATCCATTCCCAGTCACCCAGTGTGCACCATGGGGACTCACCAGTGATGACAGGAGGAGGATCCCTCTGCCCAGTTGGGCAACCTTAAGGCTTCTGCCTTTCCTGTGGCCCATTAAATAGGGGAGTGGGCAGGAAAGGCACAGTGGTCACACCTGGGGTGGGAGGAGACTCCAAGAGGACCCAGGTGCTCTGGGTTTGGGGGATAAAAGGAGAAAATGCAGTGTGGGGTGGGAAAGGGGAGGTGGTGCTGAAAGGAGGGAGATGGAGGGGAAGAGGATGAAGCATAAGCTCTGTGAAGAGAGGCTGAGGTGGCTGGGGTTGTTTAGCCTGGAGAAGAGGAGACTCAGGGGTGATGGCATTGCTGTCTACAACTACCTGAAGGGAGGTTGTAGCCAGGTGGGGGTTGGTATCTTCTCCTGGGCAACCAGGGACAGAATGAGAGGGCACAGCCTCAAACTGTGCCAGGGCAGGTTCAGGCTGGATGTTAGGAAGAAGTTCTTCACAGCAAGAGTGATTGGCAGTGGAATGGGCTGCCTAGGGAGGTGGTGGAATCACCAACCCTGGAGGTGTTTGAAAGAGGCTGGATGAGGCACTTAGTGGCATAGGTTAGTTAATTAGAAGGGTTAGGTGGATCACCTGCAATACTGACCTGTTTCAGCAAGCATCCTTGTTTAACTATTATGCCTCTGAATTCTTCTTTCAGGACCACATCATCATCACTAGAATTTCCCTCGCAGAAAAACCCACTGTCTGGCTGCACGACCGCAAGAGAAAATTCAGAAGTTACACAGCTGCTGCATGTTTATGTACATGTACAAGCCTGACCTCTCTTTGGCTTCCCTCCACCCTGCTTTTTGCCACCCAGAAGAAGCTCAATTCATTTACTAGAAAAATTTCCCAGTGAAGTTGAGGCACCATGGAAGCATTTCAGTATGAGGTAGGATCACAGCAATGGACACCTGAAAAGAGCTGAAGCATCTGTGTACATGTCAGTGTCTCTGTTTTCCATGAGTCTTGGTGTCATATTTGCCACAATCCCATGGTGCCACAGGTCTTTAAATGCACAGATAGCAGTTTATTCAAAGCAATGTCAGCACAGCCAATAAACTCCAGGCTGGCTACCCCTGCACTTGACACACCTTCCCTCTTCCTCCATCCATCACAAACATCTAGAACTTGGGGAGAAAAAAATACTCCATTTAGGCTGTATTCTCCAACAACAAGAACTGCTCCTAAATATTGAAATTTGCAATTTTCTAGAGCTGTGACGTGTGCACTGAGCATTAGCTCTCTGTCCCAGGACACAGAGATGTCCATCCATCACATCCATTATACACCAGATAAAAGCTGATGTTACCTAGTCAAACCTTAGGCTGCTCAAATAATGTAAATGTAGGCAACCTTTCTATGCCTTAGAGTAAGTGTCTTTGCTGCCTACTAGCATGATAGCAAGTGAGACATGGACCTGCTGTGGCCTCCTCACACTGTGTTGTTATTGCATTAAACTGAAGACAAGCTGAAAGCAAGGACAATACATATGGACTACTAAGAGAAGTGTCCCAGGTAGGCCAAGAACTGTGATGAACATAAGGCTGCCTTCACCCTGTGGTCTGTGTTTCTAATGCTGCATAGGTAAAGTTTCTCTACCAGAGACACATCCTGTGCCATGTGGACATGGTACCTTGGGACAAAGTGGAGAAAGACCTTGGAGTGCTGGTGCACAGCAAGTTCTCCATGGGATAGCAATGTGCCCTTTTGCCCAAGAGAGCAAATGGCATCCTGGGATGCATCATGAAAAGTGCATTGAGCAGGTTTAGGGAGGTTCTTCTCCCCCTCTTCTCTGCCCTGGTGAGACCACACCTGGAATACTGTGTCAAATTTTGGGCTCCTCAGTTCAGGAGAGACAGGGACCTGACAGAAAGACTCCAGTGGAGAACTATAAGGATGACTGGGTGACTTGAGCATCTCCCCTAGGAAGAAAGACTGAACCCTGAGGCTGTTCAGTCTGGAGAAGAGAAGATTGAGAGGAGATCTGGTCAATGTACAAATATCAGAGGGGTGGGTGTTGAGTGGATGGGGCCAATTTCTTTTCAGTGGTCAGCAGCAACAGGACAAGGAGCAACAGCTACAAACTGGAACACAGAAGGTTTTACCTCAACATGAGGACAAACTTCTTTACAGTGAGGGTGACAGAACCCTGAAACAGGCTGCCCAGAGAGGTTGTAGTCTCCTTCTCTGGATGCATTCCTGTGTGAATTACCCTAGGGGATCCTGCTTTGGCAGGGGGTTGGACTGGATGATCTCTGGAGGTCCCTTCCAACCTCTAAGGTTATGTGATTCTGTGACATGGTTTAATGCCCATGGTGGTTTTAGGTTGATGGTTGGACTCAATGATCTCAGAGGTCTTTTCCAACTGAATATTATGATTCTAGGAAAACAAATGAAGTAATGGGAGACTAAATTTGCTGAAGGTGAGGGATTCTGTGTGGTAAATATCAAGAGAAATCCAAGATTTATGCATTTTACCTGCCAGGTGACATACTTTCGTTAGTTCAAGCTCATAAGCCGAACACCGTTAAAACAGCATTTGGCTGTGACTGATTTTAAGGACTTGTAATACAACAATCTGCTCACTATGAAGTAAGAAAGGAAAAGATTGGGCAGGACATTATTGTTGTTGGGGGGGGCGGTGTGTGTTAAAAACCTTGGTTTCTCTGCTCACTGGCAAGCCAAGTCAGATTTGATGGCTCTGCACAAGTAAGTTTGTAGATTGTGCCACTCTGAGAAGCCTCATGATAATGAATTACTTGCTTCCCTTATGCTGAACTATCAGGGGAACTGATGGCTAAATTAGCTAAATACTGGTCACTGGTGAAATTACCAGGAATGAAGTTTAAGTTGAAAAGAATCCTGCTCAACCTCAGCACTCAGTTGATATTTGGAAGTGTGGCAGACAAAAGAAAAAAAAAATCCTGCTTACAGATATCAAAATGATACTCAGTTCATTCTGAGTATCATGTAAGGAAAGGCAATTAACATATATCTCTGTTTCCTCCAGGACTTAAGAAACAAACAAAAAAAAAAAGCCTGAGGAAAGCAGAGCATCAGCAAGTCTGGGACAATAAAAGAGGATGGAATACTCACAAAGTAGTAGAAGGCGTCGCAGAGATCTAAGAAGGGAGTGTCTGACAGTCCCTCAGCAGCAGCCTTGGAGGTATCCCCTGCAGGCTGTAGGTAACCTTCACTCAAGAGGGAAGAGGCAAGCATGAGACCTTCTCTACGATTTCGGATGGAGTTGTTAGACACCAGCCAGTCAATCACAGAGGTACCTGATCACAGGGGAGCAAACATCAGCCTCAAGACAGGCACAAAGAAGCCTAAAAATGTGCAAGCAACAAGCCTACTCTATTTGCCAATGTCCTGAAAGATATTCTTAGTGGCAATTCAAGACTAGCTCTCTGCAAGGTGCCTGGGCCATCCATTGAGGTACAGCCAATCCCACTGATGGTAAGGGCCAGTACAACTCTTGAACACTCGTTCTGA
Organism: Tricholaema leucomelas; assembly: GCA_013400475.1. Classification (NCBI taxonomy): domain Eukaryota; kingdom Metazoa; phylum Chordata; class Aves; order Piciformes; family Lybiidae; genus Tricholaema lacrymosa; species Tricholaema leucomelas. The sequence goes on from WAAF01016877.1 coordinate 1,134,265, forward strand.
AGGAAAAGATAGCTGGGAGAGGATGCAGGGCTGAGCTGGGAAGCCACAGGGGCTCAGGAAGTATGAAGGAAAAATCAAACCTGACACAGTGCTGTCACAGCAGGGTGACTTTGTACTTGAGCACCCACAGATTTAACTCAAAGCAGCAGAGAAATTACAATGTGACAGTTTGCTGATGAAAAATGCAGAAAGAAATAATTCTTCTGGAGTTAAGTGTTTCACACAACTTTATACAACAATCTACTTCAATCTTTCTGGCACTGATTAAGTTTCTCCCTCCTTTCTTGCTTACCATGGCCATAACTGAACACTCGTTCAAGCTTCATCCTTTGAGCACCTTCTGTATTGGTCAAGAAAATACCTGCCAGATTTTCTTCTCAGACTTCTCTGTCCTTTACAGAGCTTTCAGCTGTTTTATCTCTCTTTACCCTCTCAACTCCCTTATTGTATGGGAAGGAGGGACAAGAGCATTTACCTGTAAAGCAGTGATTGAACACTTTTTTATCTTTTTCCAGTTTCAATTCCTTTATTCCCTTTTCAGGATCTTTCATTGAGAGGTACAAAGAACTGTGCACAGAAAACATGAAGAACACAGAAATTGTTAGCAAATAAAAAGCTAGCAATAATCACAGAATCATAGAATGGTTTGGGTTGGAAGGGACCTTAAAGATTATTTAGCTCCCATGGGCAGGGACGTCTTCCACTAGCCCAGATTGCTCAAGGCCTCATCGAACCTGGCCTTGAACACCTCCAGGGAGGGGGCATCAACAATCTCCATGGGCAACCTGCTCCAGTGTCTCACCACCCTCCCTATAAAGAATTTCTTCCTAATATCCAGTCTAGATCTACCCTCATCTAGCTTAAATCCATTCCTTCTCATTCTATCAGTGCAAGCCCTTGTAAAAAGTCCTTCCTTAGCTTTCTTGTAGGCTCCCTTCACAGGTTTTGCTAGCATATTGCTCTCTGCAGAACTATATTTTAATTCAATCTCCTGAAAAACTTGGGTTGTAAAGCCTGGAGGCCCCACTACATTGTTGTCACAGCTTGAGGTGTGTAACAGGGAGGGCACAAATGGCTTACCACACCACCATGTTCTGAGAATGGAAGAGCTTGTGGTGAGTGCCGTGTGAACAGAGGAACAACCACTAAGACAGCTTCACATGGCCCCACAGCCTTGATGCCAAGAGGGGAGCTCACTACTTTACACTATGCTCCCCCAGAGGTCCTTGACTGAGCAGAAAACCCATCATTATGACACCTCCAAAGCCTACACACTCTGAGAGACCTAAAGTAATGCTGGTAAACCCCAGTGTTACTTCCTCTCACACACTTTTCATTTGCTCAGAATTCCAATTTCTTCAAGCTATACAATGACAAACACAAGTATTAAATATCACAGGCCACATCTTTTGGCTTGTTAGTCAGAGTGATCCTCTGCTGAAGCCTGTGAAGTCAAATTGTTTTACTGCCTTGTGAAGAGGCTCACTTGTATTTTGGTATTTACTGCTAAGAGGCAAAAATAAGTCACTCTTGATTGTTTCTAAGCACTGACAAACAGTTGGCTTCCTGTGTCTGCCTTTTATCTATTCTCCCTTTGCCAGTTCCAAGTTCTCTGGCAGGCATAACTCTCCCCTCCCCATCCACAAAAATAGGCTAATAGCAGCATTCCTCTGGAAAGCAAACAAAATGTTTCAAATATTTTTTGCAATAAATTATATCTTACATAAAAATGCCTCTCCTGCAAGAATCACACTTTGGCTGGGGTCTCCTTTTGTACTCTAGTGTGCTCAAAAATCTCATCAACAAAATCCTTTGGTAAATAAGCATGCTTTGGTAAAAGATGATGTACCTTGCTAGCTCTTTTCTACCACACTATATGCTCTGAAACTGTTAGTCATGAAGCAAGGACTCTGAGGGAGACTAGAGTAGTAGCAAGAACACATGCACTCAGCTCTTCTAGACCAAGGTTTACATGCCTCACACACTGCCTGCAGATAGAAGTAAATGAGGGAGCAGAGCTAGGAGAACAAACCTCAGATTAATTGTTTCAGGCAGTCTGATGGACTTTCTTGTGGATCTTCTGGCAAACTTTTGCCCTCCATCTATGCAGTGAATTGCTTTCTTGATATCCCGTACCCAGGCGTCTCTCTCCTCCAGGTAGGCAGCTTGAAAGAAGTGGTCCTGCTGCTTGGCTGCAGTGAGCTTGAAGACAAACTGGAATGATAGAGGATGGATTTTTTAAAGTGACTTTGGTGTAGTCAGTTGGGCATGATTAACTTGGCACTACCACCAGGTACAGCCTAGCTATGCCTAAGGAACTGTGGAAGGTGCCTTTCAGCCACAGTTAAACTAAAAACACTCCGAGGACACACATGAATGGGCAGTGCAGGTAACTGACTCTTTTTCTGCTTCCCTGTGAGTGAGCCTGACATTGTCAGTAGATGCCAGCAGAGTTGGTGTATAGCAAAATAAGCATGACCAGCAGGATGAGCAAGGAGATTCTCACCTGCTACTCTGCTCTCATGAGACTCCCCACCTGGAATACTGCATTCAGTTCTGGAGCCCCCACCACAAGAATGACATTGAACTGTTGGAGAGTTCTAAGGGAAGACCATGAAGAGGATCAGGGGCCTGGAGTACCTCTGCTGTGGGGACAGGCTGCAAGATTTGGGGCTGTTCAGCCTGGAGAAGAGGAGGTTTCAAGAAGACCTTATAGCAGCCTTCTAGTACCTGAAGGGGGAGCCTAAAAGAAAGCTGGTGAAAAAGTTTTGCAAGGGCCTTTAGTGAAAGCATGAGGGTAAATTTAGAGTGGATGTTAGGAAGAGATTCTTAACAGTGAGGGTGGTGAGATGCTGGAACAGGTTGCCCAGGGAGGTTGCGGATGCTCCCTTCCTGGAGGTATTCAGAGCCAGACTGGACAAGGCCATCAGCAACATGGTCTAGTGAAAGGTGTCCCTACCCATGGCAGGGAGTTGGAACTAGATGACCTTTAAGGTCGCTTCCAACCCAACCCATTCTATGATTCTATGATAGAGCTGCTGATTTTAACTTTTGCTGGCAAATTCCACACAGCTGAAAGTCTGAAGTGCCCAGCCTCTAGAGGCTTACATTGGGTGTAAGTTTGTCTTAACATTTACAGAGACGTGGTCAGCCTGAAGGGGGAAAAAAACCCTGCCCACATCATGTTTCTCAGCTGCTGAATCACAAGGGAAGAAAGGTCACAGTCACGTTGGAGAGTAGTGGAACACATCTGTAGCCTAGAAAACCTTTATGGGCTTGGTAGGGAGACAATAAATCTATCCTTTGGCTACACCTTATGATCACTGGCTAGCTAAACACACTAGCAACAATGGAATGAATGACTGTATTCCCCCAAAATGAGAAAAGACCTTTTCAAAGTATAGAATCATAGAACAGAATCATAGAATCAAACAGATCATCCAGTCCAACCTATCACCCAGCCCGATCCAGTCAACTAGACCATGGCACTAAGTGCCTCATCCAGTCTTTTCCTGAACACCCCCAGGAACAGTGACTCCACCACCTCCCTGGGCAGCCCAAAAGTAGTTAAAAGCTGAAAAAATAACACCAACCTGAAAAAAAAAAAAAAGCCACAAAGATGCCACAAAGTTCACACAGATCTCATTTTCATCTAGTGATGTTTTGGGTGGAAAATCTGGATCCAATTACCCTGGCAAGAGGGTTTCCACTTCCTCTAAAACATAGTTCCCCCACCATAAGGGCAACTGTAATTTGTTCCACAGTTGCAGTAGAATAAATATACCAGGTTCTGGCTCAGCAGGCATCTAAAAATGACAGGCTAATCAGCAAGCAAACCGCATGGCTTCGTGAGGGCAAATAAAGCCAAAGAGCAAAGTCAAAGAGCAGAAAGCAGTGAACCTACAGCAAGGAAATCCAAAGAGTGAGTCCATTGGACCCCATGCTTGTATATAACACATTTATGAACAACTCTAACATGCATCTTCCACATTGTTGCCAACAGGTAAAATTCTGACAGTCTGAAATCATGTAGAAATAGCACTGACTTTCACAGGGGACAAACTTCAAACCTACAAAGCATTTAGCTATCAAAAATAGAACAAGAAGAGCTTCTTCAAATACATCAGTAGGAAAAGGAAGAACAGGCCACTGCTGAATGAGGGCCCTGATGAGATGCACCCCAGGGTGCTGAGAGAACTGGCTGATGTTATTGCTATGCCACTTTCCATCATCTTTGCTAAATTGTGGCAGACAGGAGAGGTGCCTGTACTGGAAGAGAGCCAATGTCACTCCAGTCTTCAAAAAGGGCAAGAAAGAGGTTCCAGGAAACTATAGACCAGTCAGCCTCACCTCCATCCCTGGAAAAATGCTGGAGCTGCTCCTGCTGGAGGGCATCTCAAGGCACTTGGAAGAGAAGAAGGTTATCAGGAGCAGTCAGCATGGATTTACCAAGGGGAAGTCATGCTTAGCTAACCTGATAGCATTTTATGATGACATAACTGTCATTTTATGATGACATTGTGATAGGTTGGACTGGATGATCTTGGAGGTCTCTTCCAACCTGGTTGATTCTATGATTCTATGAAACTGAAGGGGTAGATTCAGGGAAACCAGTGGATGTAGTCTACCTTGACCTTAGCAAGGTCTTTGACATCATCTCCCATGACATTTTAGTGAGCAAGCTGAGGAAGTGTGGGATGGAAGAGTGGACAGTGAGGTGGGTTAGGAACTGGTTGCAAGATAGAGTTCAGAAGGTGGTGATCAACGGTGCCAGATCCAGCTGGACAGCTGTGACCAGTGGTGTCCCCCAGGGATCAGTGCTGGGGCCAGTGCTGTTCCACATCTCCATCAATGCCATTGATGAGGGCACAGAGTGTCTGCTCAGCAAGTTTGCTGATGACACCAAGTTGGGAAGCTTGGCTGATACAGCTGAGGGCTGTGTGGCCATCCAGAGAGACCTGCACAGGCTGAAAGCTGAGCACAGAGGAACCAGATGAAGTTCAACAAGGACAAGTGCAGAGTCCTGCACGTGGGGAGGAATAATAAACTGCACCAGTACAGGCTGGGAGGTGATCTGATGGAGAGCAGTCCTGTGGAGAGGGACCTGGGGGTCCTGGTGGATAACAAGTTAACCATGGCACAGCAACGTGCCCTTGTGGCCAGGAAGGCCAATGGGATCCTGGGGTGTATTAGGAAGAGTGTGTCCAGCAGATCAAGGGAGGTTCTCCTCCCCCTCTACTCTGCCCTGGTGAGACCTCATCTTGAATACTGTGTTCAGTTTTGGGATCTCCAGTTTAAGAGGGACAGGAATCTGCTGGAGAGGGTTCAACAGAGGGCTACGAGGATGATTAGGGAACTGGAGGGTATGGCTTATGAGGAGAGGCTGAGGGACCTGGGGCTTTTTAGTCTGGAGAAAAGAAGACTTAGAGGGGATTTGATAAATGTTTATAAGTATCTGAAGGCTGGCCAGACGGGGGGGACAGGCTCTGCTCACTTGCTCCCTGTGATAGGACAAGAAGCAATGGGTGTAAGTTGCAGCAAAAGAGGTTCTGCCTCAACACCAGGGGTAACTTCTTTACTGTAACAGTCACAGAGCACTGGAACAACCTTCCCAGAGAGGTCGTGGAGTCTCCTTCTCTGGAGACTTTCAAGGCCTCTCTGGATGTGTTCCTCTGTGATCTGTGTTAGACTGTATTGTCCGGCTCTGGCAGGGGGGTTGGACTCAATGATCTCCTTGGGTCCCTTCCAACCCCTAATATCCTGTGATCCTGTGATTGCTGACAGAAGGTCAGATATGAAGCTACAGACATTGAAGATTGCTCAGCCATGCCCAATGGTGACCCAGGAAGGAGCTGTTAGCAATAAGGAAGTGTAAATACGCTTGACCAGTAGTCAGTCTCAAACCCTTCCGAATCAGTTGGACAATCACACTTGCCAGGTCAGGAATCAAAAAAACTATGATGGGCACGGGGTACGAATGCATGATCATGCAATTTTCCTTCCAGACATTCATAATACAGTCTCCTGCAGACAATTCCCAATATCTAGAGAGAGAGAAGAACAGCAGCTAGCTCTGGATGGTTTTGTTAAATCACATACAATTGACCTCGTCCCACTGACCCAGCCTGTCCAGATCTCTTTGCAAAGTCTTCCTACCCTCAAGCAGATCAACACTCCCACTCAATTTAGTGTCATCCTCAAACTTACTGAGGATGCCCTCAACCCCCTTTTCCAGATCACTGATAAAGAGATGAAAGAGAACTGGCTCCGGTACTGAGCCCTGGGGACCACCACTAGAGACTTGCTACAGAGATCCCAAATGTATAGGCAACATTTAAACCATTTTCTCTAATTGAGCTTCAGTTTTTGCTCTTTGAGTTTAGAACTGACTCTTAGTCACTTGCAAAAGCCTCACAAGTAACAATGTTGTGGGCAACTAATACAGATTACATGAATGCAAAGTGTGTGGGCTTGGGTAGTTACCAAATGGCAATAAAAAGTTTTGGAATTACAGCTTTAATTGTATCACAGCATTTATCTCCTTCCAATCTCAGCAAGCCAGTTGTTCATCTTTGACAAGAAAGAAATGTTTCCACTGCTCATGAGAGTTGCCCACACCTTTATTCTGTGGCAGCTAGACTTATATTCAACACAGCAGTCACACCACTCAGTTGCTAAGTGTCCCCACAGAAATCTAATTTAGTTCTGCTCCTTGACAGACTCAGATTTAACAAAATAAAATAAAACCCAATCACTGTCTGAATTGCTCTTCTTGAAGAATCCTGTATTTTTCCTGAGCAGTCACACCCTCCAAGTCCTACACAAGTCCAAGCCTGCATGCGACGTTCTGAGACAAGTAAGAGTCCTCGTGGGGTGTAAGGAATTTGTGACCACTAGCCGTTTGCCCCTTCAGTGTCACCATGAGTCTAAGTCCACTGTCAAAGATTGTTACATAAAAAAATAAAGTACTCACCATTCTTTTGCCAAAGTCTTGGCAGGGGCTGTTGATAGAGCTTCCTTTGAGTGGGACCATTCCTTTGGGGCTGTTGTCAGCCTTCCGCTTGTAGAATTCAATTCCATCTTCTAAGAGCACAACCCACATTGGCTTCCAGGTATTAAACATGCTGCCCTGCATCAATACATCACTGTGTATATTATGTTCATGGTAGACACTGAAGATATGACCTTCCAGAGAGTGACTGACACTACAATAACTATAGTTAGGGCCTCAGTTGGAATACACTACAAGCATCTTACTATGCAGCTGAAAATCAATGTTGTTATTCTTCTGACCACCCATTGATTTCCCCTTGAAGTCACCCCAGCCATGAGTTTTCCAAAATCACACAGCCTGTCACTGTAGATGCTTATTTTCAGTATCAGTTAGCCAACAAGATGACATACATCTGTTCTATTCTATACTGGCAATATTAGGAACAGTACTCAAGTACCTGAAGGGACATTCTCGAGAGGCTGATGCTGGTCTCTTCTCACAGGTAACTGGAGACAGAACAAGGGGGAATGGCATCAAGCTGAGACTGGATAGGTTCAGATTAGACATTAGGAAAAAGTTTTTCACAGAGAGAGTGGTCAGACATTGGAATGAGCTGCCCAGGGAGGTGGTGGAGTCATCTACCATGGATGTGTTTAAGGGTCATTTGGATGTGGTGCTTAGGGATATGGTTTAAGGTGAACTTGTAGAGTAGGGTTATAGGTTGGACTTGGCGATCCTGAGGGGCTTTTCCAACCTGGATGTTTCTGTGATTCTGTGATTTCTGTGAGAATGTGAGCTAGCACAGTTGTATTGCCTCATTATTTTGGCCATCTTGTGCTGTATTTAGGACTCGATGCCACAAAACAGTTAGTCGTTGTCTAACGTTGGCTGTCCAATAACAAAGCACACACCTCAGAGGAGTTCTAGACATCTAAGAACAAACTGTAAGATTAAGGGCTCGAGGCTGTAAATCTCCAACTGCTGTGGTGAGGAACTGAGATGCCTCATTCTAAAAGCTTTTACTTCCTATTTTTGAAACACAGCTGCTAGATGCAAGAAACACAAAAATAAAGACTGAGCCAAACCCTACATACAGTGGAACACAAAGCAAAATTCTTAGGGACTCGGAGGCGAACCTCTTAGTCCTCTGTGTCAAGTATGATTAACTCCTAGAATTACTAAGACTGTTGCACTCTAAGCTGGATGACCTCTCTGGTCCTGCCTGCACCCAGATTCACAAAATGGCCACAATCCCAGATAGCCAAGTGACTTACTGCTCATCAAAGGAACATTTACATATGCTGAATACCAACAGCTCTTCTGAAGAGTCACCAAAGCACAGCCAGCATTTGTAGGCTCCACACTTCTAATATAGTAGCTTCCCTTGCTCTTTCTGTCACAAACAGACTCACATTTATCATCCCTCTCCTCTGCAGCTGTTGTTGGAAAGAATACTACCTACCTACCCCTATTGCCTGGGAGTTTTCTGGAAACCCAGCTACACAAGGAATCACAACAAAGTCTCATCTGGGTACCACATGTGAGTGGACTGCAGTTTTCTTTTGAAATCTGTCTTTTAATAGTCCTTGGTTTCACTTTACAGGCATAAAGGAGAAGGATATATAATTAGCAGGTGAAGTTAATCAGAAGGATGCTCATCCTTGCTGGAAGTTCTGGTTGTGGAAATCCCAGCAGCCTGACTGATGTAACAAACACCTAGTACTCTGATGAGTAATTTCCGCTTGTTTTGCCCTCTAGCCCTTACTCTGTCATACTGTTTCTCCTTACCACCAACATAAGCTCACTTCTGTAAAAAGCAGAGCCACCTTTGAGACTGTTCTAGGAAAGTGGCCCAATTCCCACTTCCCCAACTGCAGCAACATCCAGTAGCAGCTTCAGCACACAGAGACTTTCTGGGGACCTAGCACCCACAGGAATATGAGAAACTCACACCGGTAAATCTGTATGCATCTTCTCCCTGGAATACCCAGCCAGGCACAGTTTGGGATGGTCTCAATGTCTTAGTTTTCAACCATTTCCCTATCAGAGGAATATAAATCATGAGCCTCTCTGCTCTACACATCTGGCCAGAGTTCTGCAGTCTGCACACAGGAATTTGGTTCTTTCCTCCTTCATGACAGTATCACTTCAGCTTTGTGATTACTTTATCATAGAATTGCTTTGGTTGGAAGATACCTTTAAGTTCATTGAGATCAACTGTCAACCCAACACCACAATGGCCATAAAACCATGGTCCAAAGTGCTGTCTCCACACATGTTTCTTGAACACCACCAGGGACAGTGATTTCACCATCTCCCTGAGCAGCCTGTCCTGGTGTCTGACCACTCATTCAGTAGATAAATTTTTTCCTACTATCTAACCTAAACCTTCCCAGCAGTGTTTCAGGCCTTTTCCTCTCAATTTGTCACCTGAGACAAGGAAAAAGAGACCAACACCCACCTCACTTCAACTTCCATTCAGGGAGTTGTAGAGAGGAATGAGGTCTCCCCTCAGTTTCCTCTTCTCCAGACCAAACAACTCCAGTTTCCTCAGCTGCTCCTCACAAAACCTGTTCTCCAGACCCTTGACTGGCTTTGTTGGCCTTCTCTGGACATGCTCCAGCACCTCAATGCCTTCCTTGTAATGAAGGGCCCAAAAGCTAATCCAGTATTCAAGGTGCAGCCTCAGCAGTGCTGAGTACAGGGATATGATCGCTACCCTTCTCCTGCTGGCCACACTATTCCTTACAGAGACCAGGATGCTGTGGGCACACACTGGCTGACAACCAACACCTTTGCCAAGATCTCATTAAGGGTTCATTAGTTTACTTAATAAAAATACAAGCATTTTGATTCAAAGGTACAACTGAGATGTGTGCAAAATGCCTTAGGTAGCACTCTGACAAGATACAACTGCTAGTAAGTACCCCTGTAATCATTAACACCACAACGGTTCACTGCTGAAGGAATTCTGGTCTTTTGCCTTTTCTTTGTGAAAAAACAAACAAACAAACAAACAAAAAATCCTTTTTTAATAACAGAAAGCAAAGTATGTTTCCCTACACCTCCCCAGCCTGTTTGGAGTTAGCTACTTCTTGCACTCAAGGCCCTGACTGCCCACTTACCTTCTTAACCAAGTAGCCCTCCCTTATGCGCATCGGCTCGCGCTCCATGATCTCAGGCAGTCCTGCTGTCAGGTCTAGCAGTACTGGTGGTAAAGCTTCTCTGGCAGCAAGCTCCGTGTGCTGGTGTTTTAACACTACAGCTGTGTCACTTACACAAGTTCCTCTGCCTGCTAATCACATGAAAACAAGCCTATTTCCTCTTACAGTGTGAGAGATAGGGAAACACAGAAGCACTGTGTATTTATAGTTTGCCTCTGACAGAACAAATAACGGCCTGAAGGAATGCTCTGCTGTGTCAAACACAGCCAGTCCTGATGACAGAGTCCTGTGAAATTAAACAAGTATTCCAGTGCTCAGTCTCTGAGAATCAGTGACCAGAAGGATCAGTGAAGTGATTCTTCCCCTCTGCTCTGCTCTGATGAGACACCACCTTGAGCACTGCATCCAGTTCTGGGGGCACCTGCCTAAGAAGGACATTGGACTGTTGAAGTAGGTCTGGAGGAGGGCCACAAAGATAATCAGAGGATTGGAGCATGTCCCATATGGAGACAGGCTGAGGGAATTGGAGGTGTTCAGCCTGGAGAAGAAAAAGCTCTGGGGAGACTTCATAGCAGCCTTCCAGTACCTGAATGGGGGACTACAAGAGATCTGGGGAAGGACTTCTTACAAGGGTTTGTAGTGAAAGGAAGAGGGGGAATGGATTCGAGCTTGCGGAGGGCAAATTTAGACTGGAGATTAGGAAGAAGTTCTTTACAGGAAGGGTGGTGAAACACTAGAAAAGGTTGCCCAGGCAGGTTGCAAATATCCCCTCCCTGGAAGTGTTTAAGGCCAGTCTGGGCAAGGCCTTGAGCAATCTGGGCTAGTGGGAGGTGTTCCTGCCCATGGCAGGGAGTTGGAAGTAGATGACCTTTAAGGTCCCTTCCAACCCAAACCATTCTATGATTCTATTATCTGTAAATCTGTGAACTCTGGCACAACTACACATAGGGTGGTGAAGCTTACTGCTGCTTGGATCCCATGACTGGCATCCAACCCACTGCTTCTGTCACTTCACCCTATCCTCCGACTGGCAGTGGGGGAGCACTTGGGACCCGGCAGCATGCTGGTTAATGACCATGCGCCCTCTGCTGATGCAAGAAATCTATTTACCAGACTTGATCAGATTTAGGAGATCTGCTGAGACCTGCCAAAGTGATCATCTGTCCAATAGGCATGAATGGCTTAGATCAGCAGGTTACAGAAAGCACTGCAGAATGCCAGTTTCTGTGAGCCCTTACTGCAGGGCTCATCTGGTGGTAGCTGCTAAAAGATAATGCAAAACCAATTTATTTTTCCCAAGTTGGTATGTGCCACAGTCACAATTCTTTTTCATACAGAAAGAAGAGTGGTGGTATATCAGAGGCAATATGGAGGCTGCTGCATTCCCCAGAGTGAAATGTTCTCCTGTACACAAGACTCCAAAATATTTCTACAGCTGAGCCCATGCAAGCAAGGGTACAGTCTAAGCTACATCACAAGTGTGGACAGCAGATTGAGAGAGGTGATTCTGTTGCTCTACTCTGCTCTCGTGAAACCTCACCTGGACTACTGTGTCCAGCTCTAGGGCCTCTAGCAAAAGAATAATGTAGAACTGTTACAGCAGGTCTAGAGGACAGCCAAAGATCATCAGGGGTAGGAATACCTATGGGGACAGGCTGTGAGAGTTGGGGCTGTTCAGACTGGAGAAGAGCAGGCTTGGAGAAGCCTTATAGCAGCCTCCCAGTCCCTGAAGGGGCCTACAGGAGAGCTGGGGAGGGACTTTTTACAAGGATGAGGGGAAACGGATTTAAGCTGGAAAAGAGTAGATTTAGGTTGGACATTAGGAAGAAGTCCTTCATAATGAGGGTGGTGAAATACTGGAACATGTTGCTCAGAGAGGCCCCATCCCTGGAGACATTCACATTCAAGTTCAAATTTTATGTGGCCTTGAGCAACCTGATCTAGTTGGAGGTGTCCCTGCTCACTGCAGGGTGGTTGGAAAAGATGACCTTTGTGGATCCCTTCCAGCCTGATACGTTTTGTGATTCTGTGAGCCTTGGGTTACTCTGACACCTCTGCAACTTGTAAAGATCCCCAAAGAAGGACTTTTTCTACAGCTAGAAACTCCTGATCTCCATTGGGCGCTTTGTCTCAACCTTTACCTGGAGGTACAGAGTTCTGAGAAAGTTTGTGATAGAGGATGAGAAGGCTAGAAAAGCCCTCAGAGACTTTCTCTAGCCCTTCCTCACTCATGCCTGTTCAGTGGTTCTCCTACAGATGAGAATCTGCTCTCTCTCTGCTTACCTTCACTGTATGAGTTCCTCTTCATTGTCTGACATGAGATTTCACCTTTCCAGATCTTTCTCAACTAGCTGCTGCTTAAATGACTGTCCTAGCATCCTCTTCAGAGGACTGTCACAGGATCACACATATTTGAAAGGACTCTTCAAGGTCATCTAGACCAACTCCCCCTTCAGTGAGAAGGATCATTTTCAATTCAAGCAGGTTACTCAGAGTAACAAACAACAAGACTTGGAATGGTTCCAGGGATGGAGCACCTACTATACCTCTGGGCAGCCTGGGCCTTCAGGTTCTACACTTTGCAGTGCATTCTGCCCAGAGCACACTTTTGTGTGATGATTTTATGCATTATTAGTCTGTTTGGGTTCTGTTCCTAGAACCTACAACTTCTCAGTACATTGTTTCTTTGCTCATGTAAATCATGAAGGTGAAACTGCCTTGGCAGGTGGGTTGGATTCAATCTCCAGTGGTTCCTTCCAACTCCTACCATAATGTGATGGTGTTATGAGAGTCTGATTGCTATTAAAGCCCCTAGTTGCTGAGGCCAAGACAATCATCCATTAGGCAGATTGCATATCAAAGATTCAATTCATGTTTTCCAATTCTCTGGCTGTCAAGTGTACTTGGCATCAGCCAAATGAGAGACAGAAACTCACACACAGCTAATAAAAGCTTCATGCTCCTTGGAAATTGAGCAGAAAGTAAAAACTTAACAATAAAATAGGATCAAAAAGCAGTGTTATACTTACAGCAAAGAATGTGCCTACCAGTCTCAAGGTCTGGAGTGAACTGAGGATGCATTCTAGAGCTGAGGTGATCTAACTGAATTTCCATGTCATATTTCTGTGATGGCTCCCTTCATCTCCCATGAGCTTCTGAATGATGCTTGATGGACTGACAAGCTTGTCAGACTCCCTCTGTATAAAGTTTTTTTTTTGTTATTGTTGTTTGTAATGCCTTTTGTTTTAAGAAGGTGAATAATTTCCTTCTCTTCCCTTTTATTCCAGTGGTTCCAGCTATCCTATATGGGAAAAGTACACTTCTTTTTCCCCTTAGATTTGAAAATCCAAAAATACAGGTCACAGACAATGTCAACTCAAATGAAAGACCTTTCACTGCACAGCTGGAAGCCAAACTATGCTTTTATTAGTTGTCTTGCAGCCATAATGCTACAGAACCCAAGGTGAGCATTAGAGACCAAGAATTGGCTCACAGTTATCCCTTCCTTCTATCTGCCCTGCTGCCCATCACACCTGAGGAAAAGAAATCCTTTCCCCAGCTAGATGGGCTTGTGGGGAACGACGACAAAAGAATCTGCCAGCATTTTCCTCCCTGAAGGCAGCCTTTCCAAAGGTTTTCCTGCTCATCTGCTCCTGCTGATTCAGTGTTTGTGCTGAGTCAGGATGACAGGGCCCTACACAATAAATTTATGATATGCAATGTCCAGGGACAGATCCTCTTCAGAAGAACATCTACATGACCTTACACTAAAAAGTGGTTTAACATGAACTTTAAGAAAAGCATGCTGACTCCACAATTTCATCAAAGCTCAGCTTCTCATTTATCCTTGAGGGTGGGAAATGCAATTCTAGACACAGTGGCACCAAGCCAATGACTCCAGAATTTACCATTAGCTACTTAAGCAACTCAGTGTCAAAGCATCAAATTACCTCTATCCAATCCTAGCTGGAAGCAACTAGGGATTTCTATAGCACTTTGTTGCCCTGTATTTTTCCCATTTCATCTTCAAAGCCCAGCTGTTCCTTTGTCCTTAACACCTCACATATCTGTAACAATCCTTTTAACACTGAGGTTTAGTTTCATTTATTACAACAATCAGCACTTCATCTTCCCCCACGCAGAAAAGTCCTGATAACATAAACCATTCAGAAGAAGCAAATTGGTCCCTAACCATACAGTAGCCATGGCAGGTAGGAAGAACAGTCTGGACTGCTGATTCACATCTTCCTTGTTCAACCACTCCTAAAAAGCAGCACCAGGCACAAGACAGAGAAAGAGCTAGAGGAAACAGCCTCAGGTTATGCCAGAGGAGGTTTAGATTGGACATTACGGATAATTTCTTCCCCAAAGGGTTGTCAAGCACTGGATTAGGCTGCTCAGGGGAGTGGTAGAGTCCCCATCCCTGAAGAGTTTTAAAAGCTGTGTACATGTGGTGCTGAGGGACATGGTTTAGGGTTAGACTTAGTGGTGCTGGGAGGGACTTGATAATCTTACAGGTTTCTGTGGTTTCTGTGGTTCTAGATCTTCACAGAGGGGAGGACAGAACTTTGTCTGGCAGAAGCAGAAAGTTGTTGTGGAGGGCCCATAGGCCCAAATAGGCTTATATATGCCTTGCCTTGCCTGAACATGTTTTTCTGCCCATACCAGAGGTAAACACACAAAAGGGGCACAATAGACCTGGTGCCATAAAGTCTGGCCTGCCCAGGGCCCCTGATTGTGTAACGTGGTAGCCCATGAGCCCAGCTCATGCTTACCGTGTGCAAGCCAAATGCTATCCCCATATTTGGGAGGTCCAGGCCTGTGCCTCTTGCCTATTATGGTATGCTTTTGGCTAACTGCCAACCTGATTGGTCATTTTGGTGGCCGAAGGGCCATTAATCTCAGCCCACATTTGATAAATATAGGTACACAGGTAAACAACGTGCTCACTCTCATTATCATGCTTAGACTCACCTGCACTGCCTTTTGCTTGCCTGCTTGCCTGCCTGACTGTTCACCCAAAGTGCCCACCCACAGTGCATCTACTTCATGGAGACAGAGTCTTCCATGGGCTCCCAGCCAGCCGTGCACACCTGCATGCCACTGCAGTGAGTTACCAGGACTAGAGCCTGTATTGCCTGCCTCCTGTGCAGCCATGCGCCCTATGGCACACCCGCTGCCTTATTATTGCCTGGTAAACTCCACTGCTGCTGAGTTACCAGGAGCAGACCCTGGACTGTCTGCACGTGATTGGCCTGTGTGGTCAGTGTGACACCGTGCTGAGACTGCACAGCATCATACTCCTTCTGCATCTAAAGGTCCTGCCTAAGAATCCCTGGACAGAGTGTCCAGAAGAAGCCAGGAAGATTCTCCTTTCTGGGAGGATTCCAGCCTCAAAGTCCACGGGCAGAGTACCCTGAAGATTGGACACGTGTATAGGCTGTGACATAGCCCCGGAGGGTGGTTGATAAATAGTAAGAATTTGTGAGTAAATGCTTTAATGCCTCTGTAACTTCTATTGCCTCCTGTTAGTGCAGAAAGAGCTTGGGCCCATCTACTGGGCAAACAACATATTGACCCCAAGCAGTACTTGCCGCGGGGAAATTCCTCTCCGTTTATAGTTTGAATGTTTGCTAGTTATTAACAAGTTACTGTTTGATATTATTCCTAGAATGTCTTCTATAACCGTGTAGAACAAATACTAATACTACAATTCAGTGGTTGGGGGTGGTGAGAGTTCAGAATATTGAAGTTAATAAATGACATATTTTTATAGAATATCATCTCGCACCAATTAATTTCTCCCCTCCACCACAATTGGTGTAGGCGGCAGAATACCCCTCCATGGCAAAAGTAAACTGCATTGTGGAAACCTGCTGGAACTTACCTTGTTGTGCCCAATTCTGTCTGAAGCAGGTAAAGCTGCATGATGCTGGATTAGCAACATTTACCACAACCGCACCGTCTACCACAGAGCTGGACATCCTAGCTCAGTTTACTGGTGAGTGCAGGAGGTCTTGCTGCCGCCTCTCCTCAGAAAATTCTGAGGTTTTCCTGCTACTTCAGAGCCCACTCCCACAAGCATTAACATATATATATAGTTATGAACCACACTTATCTGAGCAGGGGAACTAGCTGAGAGATGGCTGGGCAAATTGGAAGCACATCTTTGCAAATAAAGGTGCCAGCTGCAAGGAAGACAGGTGTTTTTCAGCTTGTTACATCAGCTTCACTGCTCGCTCTACTAGCCCTCACATGCTTGCTGCACTGTAAAGGCCATAAGCCCGCTCCATCTGTAGCAGAGCATGTGAGCTCTCCATAAATATGCATCTTCCCAGCAAATCAAGATACATTTCCAAGGGAATTTAAATCAAAATGACTGTCTGCTTGGAAAAAAAAAAAAAGAATATACACAAGTGGTTTACAAGGGTGAGGAAGTCCAGCTTTAAACTCAGTAAAACCCATTCTCACTTCTGAACAGAGGCAGAGGCCTGGAAGAAATTACAGCATTAAACCTAGAGCTGGCAGGTGCAAGTCTCAGCACAATTCACTTCATATGGAAAGCACACATAGAGATATTTTTAGCATAGGAGAAACTGTGGCTTAGCATCCACTTCTCAAAAAAAAAAACCATAGTCGAACATTTCCCAATTTGGCAGTGTTAAGAAAGGAACCAAAGAGGGCAAGCATGAAAAAACTGGTACAGGTATTGTCCATATTATCTTGGAATCTAAATGCTGTGGTTGGCCATCATAAATGAACCATCTTATTCTGACCTCAAGTCATGTTTTACGTATTTAATTACTGTGGAGCTAAGCAGTGGGAGTAGTGCATTAACTGGAAGTGGGAAAGCCTGCATTAATGGTAACACTGAGAAGCTTATGCAGGTGACATATTAGGGAGGTTATGAATGCCCCCTACCTGGAGGTCTTCAAGGCCAGGCTGGATGGGGCCTTGAGCAATCTGGTCTAGGGAAAAGTGTCCTGCTCATGGCACAGGGGCTGGAACTAGGTGATGTTTAAGGCCCTTTCCAACCCAAACCATTCTATGATTCTATGGTTATCATGTGAAGATCATCTTCTGGTTTCTTTTTGGAGGTTCGCAACAATAAGACAAGGAGCAACAGCTACAAACTGGAACATAGAAGACACTAAGGATTCCAGCCCCTACCCCTCAAATGTAGGTGGAGAGAACTGGAGGAAATGGATACAAATTTATCTCTTGATTCCTGGAAATAAATTACTGCTGCAGTTTAGGAGAAACAGGACCTTGTCCTCTGCTTATCTTTTTAGCTTTGAATCCTGTAAAAGTCAGCACATTTGCTCTGTGCTCCTGGTAAACCCACACTGTCGCCTTCCTGCAGGTGTTTTGGTCCCTTCAGAATCTCAAGCAACTAGTACTAGGTAATCACGCAGCAACCTGAGGGCTGAGCCCCTTAGAAAATCCCTGTGGAGACTGGAAGGGCATTGGTTTCTCTAGCTAGAGCCCATCCCACCACCCTCACTGAGAGGGCAGCCTACAGTACCAGGTACCTGCAAGGGCATGGGCTGAGGTCAAGCCAGATAGTCAACTGAGCAGGTCAAAATCAGCATCATCCATGACTGGAGATCAGAACTCCTAAGCATAACTCAGGAAAGGAGTGGAAACTCAGAGCTGAGCTGAAATAGGGCTGATGGGCAGAGGTGTGGGTGCAGCTGGTCAGGGTCATTAAGGTGGGCACCAACAAAACTAATGCCAGAAAGACTTAGCACAGGCAAGCCCTCCCCTTGATCTCCATTGATAAAGCACATCTGGCAGGATCCAATAAACAAATGTACTAAAGCATACAAAATTATCAGATGGAAAAAAAGAAAGGCAATGCCTACTTTTAAAATTCCTTCTTCATAAAGCTTCTTCTCTCACCACATTTCATTTCCATATGGCAAAAGAGTTACTCAGCCTATGCATGCATAATCCATAATGTGATTTTTTTTTTCAGCTCTCCCTCACATTTGCCACTGTTTATCATAGTGGTCTGGAATAAGGTCATAGCCTGAGCTATGTGCAGAGAAAGATGATCATTCAGGCAGAAGTAATAAGGAAAAAAAACCTCGTTATAGATTTGACCTCTCATGTACTTGGGAAACTAATTGCAATCAATGTCTTCAGCCACACACCATTTACTACAACATGATATGTCTGGCCCATGAGGTGAGTAAAACTGATCCCTGGCAATGGCCATTATCATTCACACACCACTTTAAGTGATACTATTGCATTCCCCAAGTGTCAAACCTTGTGATTTCCTACTGAATTGCATTTTAAATTAGAGACATGGGAAATGCTGCAAGCAAAACTTTCATCAAGCCACAAAGTGCAGTGGTTTCAGCAGAATACAACAAAAAGATGAGAATTCTCTTGCAACAAGCAAAAAAAAAAAAAAAAAAAAAAAAGGAATATGGTCTTCTTTTGCTCCTGCAATTTATTACTTGATTATTCTTTGGTTGGTGTCCTTTGACAATACAAGATCCTTAGGTGACCCACCAAGACCAAAAGATTCTTCTTGTACATTCATGTTGCCAATATCACTACCTCATCATACACAGGAAGAACTAGACAGGCTGAAACTTGTCACATGCACAGTTCTGAGAGGCAGGGATCATGGGGATCATGCCCTGTTCTTATCTTTGTGGAAATTTGTCTGGATGGGCACATTATGAAGCCTAGTTTTAGGTAAATACCCAATCAAGGCAAATACTTGCAGGCATGAGGAAATGCAGCTCGGTAATGCTACATCTTCTGTCTTGCTTATCAATACATTTTACCACCACGTGTGCACTCTGAAGGAAAAGTCAGGTCCAGTGCAACTCGTACTTGTGAAATTGTCCTAACAAAATTATTAACTTTGTCATAATGCCTAATCAAACAAAAAAATACATATCTTGTGGTTCAAGTTCTGTGGCAGCTATAACAAATTTTAACAACAAACAAGAACCAATGAAAAAGAATGGAAAGGATGCAGAACCTGCTCCTGGGTGAAAAGCAATCGCTAAATAGCAGAGAAGAGTGGGACCCGTAGAGAGTGGAATTACAGAATCATAGAATTGTTTCAGTTAGAAAAGACCTCTAAGATCATTGAGTCCAATCATAAACTTAAGACCACCATGCCCATTAAACCATGTCCCAAAGTGCCACGTTCACACATTTCTTGAACACCTCCAGGGATGATGACTCCACCACCTCCCTGGGCAGCCTGTTTCAAAGCCTGACCAGGATTTTAGTGAAGATTTTTTTTCCTGATATCTAGACCTTCCCTGGCACAGCTTCAGGCCACTTCCTCTTGTTTATGGTGCAACTTCGAGTTTCAAAGATCTTTCTCCTTGAAGAAATGGTACCAGCCATAGGTAAAGAGTGGTATGAGACTTTAAAAAATGAGATTCTGATCTGAGATTTCAATTGCAGCAGAATGCTTTACTATTAAAAGACAGCAATAAAGTTATTTTTAAAATCCCAGCAGAAACCCTGACTCAAATATTGACAATGACTGCTGACTTCAGGAAGCAAGAAACCGACCCTCAGACTAAGCACGGTGGCTTACAGAAAGATTTTGCCATACAAGGGAAGAGAAAAGGGACAGAAGAGGCACAAACATATATTTTCTTTCCGACCTTCTTGGGCAGCTCCAGCTCCTGCGTGTCGCTACGCAGATGCTTTAGCACGCCACAGAAGGATGGATCAGCCCGCGGCAGGGGGCTCGCAGGGAGCACTTCGACCCGACTGGCCTCGGTGAGGGGCTCGCAGGGAGCGCCGAAGGGAAGTCCTCCCTGAAGAACCCTGCGAGGCCGCCGGAGCAGCCCCGCGGGGCGCGGAGGAGCCTGTAACACTGTCCGTGGTGCTGACCGCAGGCGGCGGCTCTGGCTCGGCATGGCTCGGCCCTTCCCGGGCAACCCGTGCTTCCTCTCGGGCCGAATGGCGAGATTAAGGCTGCAGTAATCGGAGCCGGATTAACTGCCTGGAAACCGGCTGCAATCTGAGCAGCTGCACAAATGTCCCCCAACCCGGGAGACTGGGGGTGGGGTGGGCAGCTGCCGCCCAGATGCTGCACGGCGATTACTGGGAGGGAAAAATCCCAAATCTGTCATCCGCTGCCTTTGGGCAGGGCTCAGCTGGCTGGGATCCGGCAGCCCCTCCTCTTCCTCCTCCCTCCTCCTCTTCCTCTCCCTCGCAGCCTCGCTCTTCTTTCCCGGCTCAGTCGCCTATCCGCGGAGGGGGCGAGACGAGCATAGAGCCCGCAGCCCCTCCCCGGCGACAAGCGATGGGCGACATCCCCGGCCTCGTGAAAATCAGCGTCTCCCTAAAGATCCAGCCCAACGACGGGGCGGTCTATTTCAAGGTGGACGGGCAGCGCTTCGGCCAGAACCGCACCATCAAGCTGTTGACCGGAGCCAAGTACAAGATCGAGGTGTCTCTCCGGCCCGGTACCGTCCAGGCCACGTAAGTGCAGCCTCCCGGCTCGGCGCGGCTCTCCCGGCCCTCCCTTCCCCGCTGCTTTATTTTTAGAGGTTTAATATTTTTTCCTGGCAGGCTGACAGCACAGGGTTTCCGTGATTTCTCGCTCTCCCCGCCCTTTTGCTTTGGTGGCCCCATTTCTGAATCCCTGGCCAGCTGTTCCCAGTGCTTTGCTCAGCTGGCTCGGGAGAGGCCGCGTTTAGGAGTCACTTCATTCACTCTCCCTCCCCACCTTCTCTCGGAGCCTTTCATGTCCATCCCTTTTTCCCCCTCCTTCCCTGCCTTTCGTGCTGCAGAGAGAGGGAAGAAGCCGTGTCCAGGAGGCACCACGGCCAAGCCTCGCCGCAGCACGGCAGAGAGCAGCACGGGTAAGGGATGCAGATGGAGAGCCGGCTCTGGGTGGAAAGCAGCCTAGGAGAAGAGATTCCACTAGCCTCTCCCCCAGCTACTCGAGGTCACATCCCTCCTGCCTTTTCTTTCTAGCCTGGGTGACTGCAGAGCCCTGACATTTTTCAGGAGCCCCAGTGAGTCAGCAGCACCCATACGTCTCCTAAAATCCTGGAAGCATCCCCCAGCATAGAGATGGCCAGCCCACACGCTGGTTCTAAGATGCCAGGGAAGAGGATCTGCTACTGAAAGACTGTATCCCATATCTTTGCAGGACAATGGGAATCGGGGGTGTCAACGTTCCACTGGAAGAGAAATCAAGGGATGCACAGGTGGCCTCTTATACAGGCATCTACGACACAGAAGGGGTGCCCCATACCAAAAGTGGGGAGAGACAGCCCATCCAGGTCAATATGCAGGTATGTGGTCCTCCTACCCTGGCCTAAGAAGACAAGGAAGGGCAAAAGAAGCAATTGTGGAGGTGAAATATTTCAGAGCAAAGTCTGATCACAGGTGCTGCCTCCTCTTTGCTTTGTGCCAGTAAGACTGGTCAGAGCATAGCTGGAAAACACAAGCCCTGCTTTCCAAGCGGGGCATTCCCTAAGCACAAAGGGTGATAACTCTGCCTTTTGACTTGTCACATGCAGGATGCTGGAGGGCCTGCCAGAGACCGAAAGCATACAGAACCACATACATCTTCCCTCAAAGACTGTCTTCTCTCTTTCTTTATCCATATGCTGCTATTAATCCATTATATTTGCATTCACAAACCTAAGTTCTTATTCAAGTGGCTCCTCACCCCAACCCTTCAGAGAAGGTCCAAGGACCAGAACTGTTATATGCCATGGCCCTACGTGAGATGACAAAAGCTGCAGGGCTGATAGAAGACAGGAACAGCAGGAGGCAGATTTCCACAGTGCTCTTTGGGTGGGGTGCAGAGGGAGATTTGTTTTGTTCTGGCTTTGATTTGGTTGTTTGGGGTTTCCCTCTCTCTTATTCCAGTTGTAAGTGATTTCTGCTGTTTATAATATACCTCCTGTACAAAAAATGGGACAGTAAGCCACCAGAAGCTCTCTCAGTTTATACAAGTTGAGGACCTTGTCAAGGCCACCAGATCTCAGCTTTTTTTTCACATTATCACAGAATGATAGAATTGTCAGGGTCTCAAGGATCATCCAGTTCCAACCTCCCTGCCACGGGCAAGAACATCTCACACTAGATCAGATTGCTCAGAGCCACATCCAGCCTGGCCTTAAAGACTTTCAGGGATGGGGCTTCCACCACCTCACTGGGCAACCCATTTCAGTATCTCACCACCCTCACGGTGAAGAACTTCTTCCTGACATCCAATCTGAATCTACCCACTTCTAGTTCTGCTCCATTCCCCCTAGTCTTATCACTACCCAGCATCCTAAATAAATCCCTCCCTAGCTTTCTTGTAGCCTCCTTCAGATACTGGAAGGCCACAATAAGATCTCTTCTCCAGACTAAACAGCCCCAACTCTCAGTCTTTCATCACAGGACAGTTGCTCTAGCTCTCTGATCATCTTTGTGGCTTTTCTCTGGACATGTTCCAGCATATCCAGATCTTTCTTGCAACAGGGGCTCCAGAACTGGACACAGTACTTCAGGTGAGGTCTCCTCAGAATGGAGTAGAGGAGGAGAATCATCTCCTTCAACCTGCTGGCCACACTTCTCTTGATGCAGCCCAGGATCTGGATGGCTTTCTGGGCTGCAAGTGTGCACTGGTGGTTCATGTTGAGCTTCTCATCCACCAGCACCCCCAAATCCCTCTCCTCTGGACTGCTCTCAAGCCAATCACTGCCCAGCCTATACTGGTGCTTGGAACTGCCCCAATATTTCTCAGTCTTTTGACTAAGATCAAGTGTAATATCCTGCGATTTGTTTACTGCATACCAGATTTAGTCTTGATCTTTTCCTTCACTATTTTTTTTTTTTGAGTCATAATGTAGTATGATAATCATGTCCTGAAAAAGAACTGTAACACCTCCAATTTAGAGTTTTTTACCAGTGACAGCATGTGTAACTTAATTTTGGAGACCCACATCCCAGTTACCACTTCATAATCTTAGGCTAGTAAGACCATCTTGAAGTATTTGTCCATGTTAACCTCTTCCATATACAATCATTTCCTTCCAATGCCCAAGCAAACCCGACACCCAGTATAACTTTTCAATGAGCAGATCTGGACCACTGCTGAGCATTGCAGTTCTACTTTACAGTGTCTGCCTATCAGGAGGTGAAAGGGCAGCACTCCACAAAAACCTCAAGTGCCTTGACTAATGCATTCCTGAAACCTTGAGAACTTGCAAGTTTAACTTTTCTTAGGGAGAAAATTAAGGCAAACCACAAATGAAGCAATTCCAGGAAAAGAAAGGAGGGCTTGATTTTCAGATACAAGCTCTGAGATGGTTTGTTGCAGCATTAGAATGAGCAGCCACAATATTTGTGGCTTTTAAAAGTCAAATCCTGGGATATCAACCATGAAGCTAATAGGATTTTCAAGCATTAAGCAGGTCCTGAACCCTTTTTAGGATCTGATCTTGATAGATAGGTTCTTCAGTAGACTTAGGTGTCCACACTTGATACTTTTAGGTATTAAACATAGGCAACTCAGCAGGGATTTACATTTAACTCATCATTTAGCTGCTTAGCTAGACAGAGCCATAACAGATAAATCCCCATCTGAAAACTGCTTCCAGCACCTATTTCCTGAATTTTCAAAACTGGCCTTGATGCATACAGCTTTAAATTTTCCTGTTTCCTTCAACCAGAAGGAACTCTGCATCCATTTCCTTTTCTAGAACAGACAGGATCCTGATGCATCCTACAGAGATAAGCACACAAACTAAGGCATAAAATCTGAACTCACCTTAGAAACAGACCCACTATAAACTTGTCTGATACTGCCAATCAATGCCTGAAATACAGAAGATCTGCAAAGGTCCATAGGAATTTATTTCACATCTGCTTTGAAATTTTAAACAAATAATCCTTTGAGCTCCTGCTTTAGGCATCTGGCCTGTTACAGACACAGTTTATACATCTCCAACAACAATCTTGTTTCTGAATTGCAGAATCCAAGGATGCATTTGCATTACCTGAATGCTCAATTATGTACATTATTCAGAAATGGCTAAACTCTCCAGCAAATGATGTAAACTCAGATAGAACCCTCTTTTTGGGTCTTGTTTTAGTCTTTTGTCAGACTGAACTGAGATTGAATTAAGCATCTGCTAGGCCTCTATTCCTAGTAAAGAATAGCCATCAAATCGTCCTAGTGTGCAAATTCAGGCATGATCATAGAATGGCAGGGGTTGTAAGGGACCTCCCTAGATCACTGAGTTCAACTCCCCTGCCAAAGCAGGATGACCTAGGGCAGGTCACACACTAGATGACAGAGAACAGCAGACAGGGAAATAGCCTTCTAAACCTGACCTACAAAGAGCAGGGACATCCTTCCTCCCTGTAGGCTGTATACATGCCCAGTGAAGGAGCAAGGATTCAGCTGCAGGAGCCATGGGAATTCAGGGGAGGTCTGAGATTTCAGTAGGCTCATTATGCCACAGAGCTGCTACATCTGCTAAGTAATGGGCTAGGCAGGGAGGCACATGGTAGTGGAAAAGCTCTGTTATTAATTCTTTCCTTCTCCTGGAAATGCACAGCAGTCAAACTACTAAGTGTAGCTCAGAAAACTGGGTCACTGAAAGAAGACAGAACTCGTTATCTTGTTGAAATTCAGATCCTTCATGAAATTAAAGGAAATTAAATGCTGCTCCTATACTATATTGCCCTCTACAAATGCTATTAAAAATGCCTTTTCTTCCTCAGTTTCCACACTGGGGATGGCTGATGCTCCTCTCTATTTCTCTTTGTGGATTGGACACAGTCATATCCAATCTGCTCAACCTTAATTATCTTGCATTATGAGTATATCAGGATTACTACCAAAGATGATTAATAAAACCCAAAATCCTTAATTAAGGTTTTAGTTGCTGGGAGAGATAAAGTAGCCTGTACATCTGATTTTCTCTCTCTGTTAAAGGAAATAGCAGAAATATTCCAGATACTCCTTAAGGGTAATACTTGGAACTGGAGCCAAATAAAAATCTTCCACTCCTGCTGTTGTCAAGGCTAAATTGCAGCTACCACAGCAAGCTGGGGGAAGGTTTGAGGCAATGTCCATTATGTAGCAGCAGCTTATAAGCCACATCTTAAATTTAAAAAACAAAACAAACTAATTCACGTCCTTCTGAGAAAACTGGGTACAGAAGGATCTGCTTGCAACTGAGGAAGAGCCACTGTGATAAAAAAGGCTTTCACACTGCCTTTGTAAGTGTGATTGTACTAGGCAGATGAGCAAAGGTCAGCTCCCAGGCACATGACAGGAATGGAAAATAGTCAGGTGAAGAAGCTGTCACTGGAGTGATGGAAATATTTAAAAGGGAAAAAAAAGTCAAGAACAGTGCTGTTTGGTAGTGCTGAATCCATGATCTAGTATCTTCTAGTAGCATAACACAATCAACAAGCCACAATACTGGGCTCAACAGAAATACACACAGGCTTCACACCCACCCTTCAGCGTCTGCAAGGTCTCAAGGCACAGGAACTTGAATTTTACATCATCACTATAATTGAAATCACAAACTACCCTTGAAGGCTTTACTCACAAGGTTTTTCTGATGTGTTAAGGGTGTCTGGCAGTGGCTTAGAAGGAGATTTTCATAGAATCATAAAATGATTTGGGGTGGAAGGGACCTTAAAGATCATCTAGTCCAAACTTCCCTGCCATGGGCAGGGACGCTTCCCACTACAGGTTGCTCAAGGCCTCATCCAACCTGGCCTTGAACACCTCCAGAGAGGTGGCATCCACAGCTTCTCTGGGTGACTTGTTCCAGTGTCTCACCACCCTCCCTGTAAATAATTTCTTCCTAATAGCCAGCCTAAATCTTCCCTCCTCAATCTTAAATTCATTGTCTTTCATTTTACCACTACAAGCCTTTGTAAAAAGTCCTTTCCCAGCTTTCTTGTAGGCCCCCTTCAGGTACGGGAAGGCTGCTGTAAGGCCTCCCACTTCCCAAGGCTGAACAGCCCCAACTCTTGCAGCCTATGCCCATAGAGGAGGCGCTGCCACCCTCTGACCATCTTCATGGTCCCCCTCTAGACCTCCTCCAATGGTTCAATGTCCTTTTTCTGTTGGGGACACCAGAACTGGAAACAGCACAGTATTCTACAGAAGTCAGTATAGCCATAGCCTTGCTCACTTCAAAGCGACAAGCACCACCAGACAACTTAGTGTCTCACTACTCCTTTATTGCGTTAAACACTCGTATTAGACATGCCTAGCTTCTGTTACTCACAGCCAAGCCTGAAAAGCTGCACTACCACAGTACAACTAGCAACTACAGAAATGCACAAAGAACTTCTTTCACTTCAGTTTCACGTAAAATGCAGAAAGGGTTCCCTGGGAAGGAGTAAGTAGTCTAATTGCAGCACATCTCAGTCAAGACACTGCAAATACAAGGTTATGAAACAGAGGCATGTTACTGATTTCAGACTGCACAGAAGAAGGCATCTTCCCAATCCAATCTGCAGCCTCTACGTACAAGTATAAAGGTCAAGTGATGGCCTGTATCACTACAGGTCACTGGCTACATGATCTACAGCATGTACAAGCCACTTTGGGCCAACTACTGCTATGTCCTCATAGCTTTGATTCTTGCTTTCAGTAACATTGTCCACATGGGAACTCCAACATTTTTCCTCACTTGCCTTTTCCAGTGCAGGAGGACAGTAGTTGAAGTACCCAATCCTTCACACATTTTATGTGTATCTAAGCATAAAATGATACTAGAGAAGGCTTTACTGACTTGAAGAACAGTGACTCTTGCATCAGCTGTTTCACATTCCACAGTTTCACAGGAGTGTTGGTTCTCTTTAAGGCAGAAGAACAAACAAAAGAATCCATTCGCTAACACTGATATTCCCTCTTCCTTACAGTTTAATGACATTGGTGTTTTTGAAACAGTCTGGCAAGTCAAATTCTACAACTACCACAAACGAGATCACTGCCAGTGGGGAAACAGTTTTGGCAGCATTGAGTACGAATGCAAACCAAACGAAACACGCAGTCTTATGTGGATCAATAAAGAGACCTTCCACTGAAGAGAGCTAAAACCAATACTGCTGGACTTTCCCTGAGGAAAAAGCTACCTTTTCAAACCAGCAAGAAGCCTTAACAAAGGCATCCTGTAACACTGCTTTGTTCCATAAGGTTTCAACAACTACATTGTACATACAGGTGGTGCCACTAAAATATTTGCCTGTTACTGTATTTTAAGTTTACCATGACATCTGCAGCTTTCTTTCTCTGTCACTTTGAGAGTACTGAAAACATCATGGTAAGGAGTATTTGCTAGCTGGGTAGAAATTCATACCATCATAATACTGTTATATTTGGATTATTCCCACTCAATGGTTCCACTAGACAACTTTTGTGAAGTGTTTTGCTTTATGCTTAGAATTTGGATGCAACATCAAACCAGTGATTTCTGTATTTATGTTTGTGTTTGCTCCTTGATCGGTGTGCTCCTTCGAGCATTTTGTTGTACACACCATCCCAGTGGACAGAAAAAACTGCAAATTATGGATATTAGTAGGTTTAGATGAGTGGCAGCTACTGCACTGTTGGTATTGTGCTTTCATACCAAGGAATTTGGAAACTCATTTTTCCTTTTGTAAGTGCTGTAAGATATTCTGTGAAATTTGCTAATTTAGCAAATCTTTCCAACCAGCATTCTTTGTTGTTAATTTTCTCTGGAATAGCTTTAGGAAATGGTATAAAATGTGCTCACCTGAATGAAGGAAAAAACAATAAATCAGATGTGGCACCAAAGACATCTAACAACGTGGATAATATCTATCTTAAGATCATGTAGTATTCTAGAAAGAAACATCAGCCATACTTTCTTTACTTCTTAGAGTTCTGATACTAATCTCCCCATTTCTGTTTCAACGATGCATTGCTCAAATCAGTGAAATCCTAGAAATCCACTTTTTACAGTCTGACTACTGTATCATACCAAAATCAACAGGATTTCTGACCAACTGACACTGCAGTGTGAAGAGTGCAGATCCCAGTGCCATGTTCTTACATGCACTGCACCCTTGCAAATGAAGATCAGCATGTAAGTGTTTGCATGGTTATGACTAAAGGTGCTACCTAAACACTATATCAGTGTTTAACATATCCACACAACAAAATCCATATATTTTCTTCCAGTAAATAAAGCAGGGAAAAAACTGCACTGTCCCATCCCCAGTTTATGCTGAAGTAAGGTGTCTGTCCTTGCATATCTGTTATCTCCTTTGTGAATAATTTGTAAATGGTGTATGTAATGGTAACCATGACTTTTGATCTTTGTAATAAAGGACTTAAACAATCTCCCCTCTCGTATGACCTCTAAATGAGCTGAAAATATTAAAAAAAGCAGTGGTTTTAGAAAGCCAGACAGTGATAGCGTTCAATAGAGCTTAGTGATAAAATTCAGCTGCATTTTGTTGCACTAATATAGTGTGAAAAGTAAAGATTCACAGAATTGTTTCAGTTGGGAAAGACCTCCAAGGTCAAGTCCAGCCATCAGCCTAACACCACCATGGCCATTAAACCATATCTCAAGGTGCCATGTCCACACTTTTCTTGAACACCTCCAAGGACGGTGACTCTGTCCACCTCTCTGGCCAGCCTGTTCCAATGCCTGACTACTGTTGCAGGAAGGAAATTATTCCTAATACCCAACCTAAACCTCCCCTGACAAGTTTCAGGTCATCTCCTCTTGCTCTACCACCTGATATGAGGGAGAAGAGACTGACCCCAACCTCACTCCAGTCTCCTTTCAGGGAGTTGTAGAGAGCAATGAGGTCTCCCCTTACCCTCCTCTTCTCCCAGTTCCCTCTGCTACTCCTCATAAGACCTGTTCTCCAGACCCTTCATCACCTTTGTTGCCCTTCTCTGGACATGCCCCAGCACCTCAATGTCTTTCCTGTAGTGAAGGGCCCAAACTGAACCCAGTATTTGAGCCTCCTGACCACACTCTTGGTTCATGTTCAGCCAGTTGTCGAACAGCACCCACAGGTCCTTTTCTGCCAGGAAACTTTCCATCTACTTTGCCCCAAGCCTGTAGCACTACATGAGGTTGTTGTAACCTAAGGGCAAGACTTTGTACTTGGCTGTGTTAAACCTGAAGGACAGAATAGGAATACCAAATAAATATTTTCTTCCATTGAGTTATTAATCATAAAATGTGACTGTTGGCAAATTTCTATGGACAAAAGAGCCTGACAGTAGCACTGATGTAACCCACCACTGGAACTCTGAGCTAGCCTGATGCATCTCTGCTCAGAGGCAATATGACACAGGCAAATTTCACTGCGAGGACATTCTAGAAATAGTCTATGTTAATTTCTTTCCTGGCCTAGACCATAGCAAGAATTATTCAAAATGAAAACACTGAACTAAGCAAATTCAAATGAAATCTGTATTTTAGACAGAGGTGTTGCCAGCAGGTAAGAGGCTTCAGTGAAAGTTCTGGCTGTCAATCAAGCCCATCTCTGCTCTGATGGAACACAGTTTTCTTCCATAACAACTGGCATACTTTTGTTTTGTTTGTACATACACAGTGGAATCACATCAGTGAGAAATATGTAGGATTTATAAATGAACAGAGAAAAGTTTGTGCTAACAACATCAAAATGTTTAACATGGGTCTTCACTTCCAGTTACAGAATCACACAATTCATTGCATTGGAAGGGACCCTTGAAGGTCATCTTGCCCAACCACCATGCAGTGAGCACAAACATCTCCAACCGGATCAGGTTTCTCAGGGCCCCATCAAGTTTGAACTTGAATGACTCCAATGATAGGATCTCAGCCATATCTGGGCAACCTGTTCCATCATTTTACCATTCTCATTGCAAAAAACTTTCTCCTTATGTCCAACTTAAATCTGCCCTTGCTCTAGGTTCAAACCATTGGTCCTCATCCTATTGCTACAAGCACTTCTAAACAGCCCTTCTCCAGCCTTCCCCTACCCTTCAGGTATTGAAGCAGAAGGTCTCCCCAGAGCTCTCTCTTAACCAGGTTGAACAGCCCCAAACTCTCACAGCCTGTCTTCACAGGAGAGGTGCTCCAGCTCTCTGATCGCCTTCATGGTTCTACTCTGGACCTACTTTAGCAAGTCCATGCCCTTCTTGTGCTGGGGACTGCAGAGTTGAACACAGTACTCCAGGTTCACCTTCTATGATATCTTTGGCCCACAGTGTCCTAGTCCTCCAGCATTTAAGCATGTTACAACAAATAAGTCCAGCCTATCCCAGCACAGGAGAGGCTGCTATTCTCAGCTATCTGAAAGCACACCTTTCCTAAGATAAAATACTCCATGTTCACACTCATGTCAATTAGGGCAGCAATTTTCTCATGTCCTAGACAGCCCTGTAGCAATTCAGCTGAAATTCAGGTCAGAGGGTAGTCAAGAAGAAGTCTACAGATGGAGCAAGCTGATTTAAAAAGAAGACCAGAACAGACAGAGCAGATGTGTCTTACAGGCACCATCTGAACCTTACTGCCCACACCACAGCACTCCATTCACAGACAGTGGCAGCAATTAAAAGGATAAGAATTGGCTTACAGCTTGTGATGGGGAAGGTGTAAATGGCATTTATCAGTTGCTGTTATATCCTTCTCCCTTAGATGAGGTTTAAGCATACAGAAATGTGACTGTATAGCCTTGCATTATTGCTACAGAGATGATGATTCACATGATGTTTTTTGAGTATCTGTATCACCACGGACAACAGTGCACATATAAAGCAAAACAGCCC
This sequence comes from Tricholaema leucomelas, assembly GCA_013400475.1. Taxonomy (NCBI): domain Eukaryota; kingdom Metazoa; phylum Chordata; class Aves; order Piciformes; family Lybiidae; genus Tricholaema lacrymosa; species Tricholaema leucomelas. The sequence goes on from WAAF01016877.1 coordinate 1,165,199, forward strand.
TGCCACAGATTTGCCCTTCTGATTAGCTAATGCACCAAACGTTTGCTCCTGGTAAATGAGACTTAAGACTTTAGCAGTTCTCTGGAAGTATTGTTTTGAGTTTCTGTCATCCAGGACAACTCTGGTAAATATTCATAAAGCTTGAGTCACTAAAAAACTGTTGCTGTGACAGTCTGATGTAGCATGTAATCTCCAGACAAGTTTGTTCTTTACACCCCTTTTTCTAATTAGTACTTCTATTCTTGTTCAGATTAGGACACAACACACTAAATTTAAAGATACATTTATTGTTATCCACTACAACGCCAGAAAATGCTGACAGTGTGTTAATCCAGCTGAAATCACAAAGCACTCATAGCTGAAGGTTTTATACAATACATGATAGTCTTCAAGAGTTTTTCTCATGAAGTGCCCAGCTCTCATTTTCATGTGAAAGACTGAAACCAATATACCAAATCTTTCAGAGTCACTTTTTCATCTGTATTTAGGTAGCAGTTTGCACTTTCAGACTGCTGAGTAAAATGATCTGAAAGCAACTTACTACTCACAGTTATTAGAGTTACAATCCTGCACAGAGCTTGCACAAAGCTTTGCGTTTAGTGTGGCTACTACAGGCTCTGGTATCTCCTACTGTCTGACTCTGTCTGAAATGAAATGATACTGCCAACACCTCCATGCTGTACTAACCCAAGGCTCAGAGACCTGGAACTTGCTCTTAAGTCTGGAAAAGAGAAGAATGAGAGGGAATCTTATTAATGCTTATATCTGACGGGTGGGTGTCAAGAAGAAGGTGTCAGTCTCTTTCCATTGGTGCCCTGAAATAGGACAATGGGCAATGGATACAAACTGGAACACAGGAAATTCCACCTCAACATAAGGAAAAACTTTACAGAGCATTGGAGAAGGCTGCCCAGAAAGCTTGTGGAGTCTACTTCCCTAGAGACTTTCAAGACCCGTCTGGATGTGTTTGTGTGACCTGCTCTAAGTGATCCTGCTTTGGCAGTGGAGTTGGACTCAATGAGGTCCCTTCCAACCCTTACCATTTAATGATTCTATGATTCACTTGCTTTGGCTGAAACTCTGTTGCTTATTTTGCAGATGCAGAATGATCTTTAGTGGTTCCAGAACAGCAGGGTATCAGAAAACCTCATTTATTATATTCTTATAAAAAATGTAAATATGTAAATGGAACTTTTGTATGAGGAAGCTGTAAGCTGTGTACTACAAGAATTTTATGTGCCAGCTGGTTAAGGGCACTTGCCTCACTTGCTATGTAAAATTTTGATGCATGAGCTGTGTTGCATAGTTCTATTCTTCTAGAGTCTCCATGTAAGGCTTTGATTACGTAAGGATGGGGCAGGTTGTAAATGCCATCCTCTTTCTAAGATCTGAAACAAGTGCTGTGACTTTCAGAATTCAAAGTACTGAGAACTGCCTTCATAACTGTGCCAACCCTGAAACACTGAGTGGCAGTAGGATGAGTCTTACAACATTCATGTTTTCCCTTAGCTCTGCAAAGCTCACAAGCAGCTGGAAAGTACCCTTAGTGCAGCTATGCCATATCTTTGGCCAGGACAGTGAGGCACTCCTGCCCACAGACCTTCCCTGCTGCATACTTGGCAGCTTTCACCAGCATTTCTTGGACTGCTTCCTTTTCCAGACCAGCATTTAAGGATTCAAATCCCTGTGAGTCCTGGCTTTCAGCCTTAGGAAGAAAAAGCTGCATCAACACGGGAGAGCCAAACCAGCCCTCTCTGCATCATTTTCTGTCCTTACCTCAAATTTGTTTATTATTTCTCTTATTAGTCAACACAGCATAGCTCTGTGTACTCAGGAAGGATAATTCCATGCTGGACCTTATGCACAGAATCATAGACTTGTTTTGGTTGGAAAAAACCTCTAAGATCATCAAGTCCAACTGCCAGCCTAAGACCACCACGGCCATTAAACCATGTCCCAGAGTGCCATGTCCACAGGTCTGCTGAACACCTCCAGTGACAGTGTCTCCAGCACCTCCATGGGCAGCCTTAACACTCTTTCAGTAAAGCAATTTTTTTCCTAATATCCAGCTCATGAAATCTCCCCTGGCACAGTTTCAGGCCATTTCCTCTCATTCTGTCTCTTGATACTAAGGAAACGAGACCAACTCCACCTCACTCCAATCTCCTTTCAAGGAGTTGTAGAGAGCAACAAGTTCTCCTCTCAGCCATGCCTCATAAGACTTGTTCTCTAGATTCTTCATCAGTGCTGTTGCTCCTTACACATAACCTTCTCATCCTCTTCCTGCAGATGAAATTCATAGAGATTCCAACGATATTAGAAGTGTAAATAAAAAGAAAATTACCAGCTACCAAAAAAAACTAAGGTTAGATTACAGTAAGCACTGCTGACAGTCAGTGGTGGAGGTCTTGCAGTGTTGGAGAACTCAAAATACGGATTGTTTACACAGTACTCTAACACTCACTAAATCACAAGTCAAGAATCACAAGCTTTTTGTGACCTCACTCTCTGCAGTCATTGGAGTTTGTAATCTTTTGCTCTGCTGTGAGTCACACCACTCAGATATGAGTACATAGATATAAGGAGATCTCCATTGGAGACAGGGCTTAAAAGCAGTAGCAGCTTCTCCATCCATGATGACGCCAAAAATCTTATGTTAAAAAAAGAAATCCTAATGGCACATCTGCACTCAAAAAACTCTACGGTTTTGGTATTCTCTTTTTCCTAACGTGGACAAACTTGAGTCTCAGTGATGCTTTGTCTGCTATCAGTAACGGTTTCATTTTCCTTCTCCAGAGAACAGACACTGTTTCCTCCTTTATCCCACAGAATCATAGAATAGTAGGGATTGGAAGGGAACTCTGGAGATCAAGTCCAACCCTCCTATCAAGGTAGGTTCACATAAAAATGGTCACACTGGAACACATCCAGGCAGGCTTCAAGTGTCTCCAGAGAAAAAGACTCCACCACCTCTCTGGGCAGCCTGTTCCAGTGCTCCATCACCCTTAAATTAACAAAGTTCCTTCTTATGTTTAGATGGAATTTAAGCTTGTGCTGCTTATGCCTTGTCCTGTCACTAGGCACCGCTAAAAAAGCCTGGCCCCATCCTCCTGACACCCACCATTCAGGTATTTACAAGCATTTACAAGAGCCCCCCCAGTCTTATCTTTTCCAGACTAAAAAGTCTTCCCTCATAAAGGAGGAGTTCCAGTCCTCTAATCATCTTGGTAGCCTTTTGTTGTACCCTCTCCAGCAAGCCCCTGTCCTTCTTGGACTAGGGAGCCCAGAACTGGACACAGTATTGTAGATGCAGCCTCACCAGAGTAGAGCAGAGGGGGAAGGATAATCTCCCTTGACCTGCTTGCCACACTCTTCTTGATGCAGCCCAGGATGCCACTGGCCTTCTTGGCCACAAGGGCACATTGCTGGCTCGTGGTCATCGTGCTGTCCAACAGCACTCCCATGTCTTTTCCCCAGAACTACTCCCCAACAGATCAACCCCCAGCTTGTACTGATACATGGAGTTCTTCCCCAGATGCAGTCCCAAATAGCGAGGAACAGGCTCGTATTCCATTTGGTAACTTCTGCAGCCTCTGAACAACCCCAGGAACAGCAATAATAAAAGTTGACAACGATGAAGATAAGACCCAAAGACTGTGTTAGAGGTAAGATGGACTTCTGCCCATTCTCAGCACCATAACTGCAAGGTTAGGTGCCATCCTGCCATTAGGGGAGTGACTGCGATACCTACAATAAGCTAGAGTGCTACAGGGACTACATATGTACTACAGGGACTATGTATGTGCTACAGGGACTAAATATTCTCAAAAGCTTGAACTGAGCCTTTATGAGTTTAATGTGAACCCCAGAGGGCCTTACTTTCAGAGGAGTGGCAGTAGCATGCGACGCTACCAAAACAAAAACTATTTTCTGACTCTGATGGCACTCGGACACTCTAAGTCACTATGCCAATAGATCAACTTAAAGCAGAATCATAGAATTGTTTCAGCTGGAAGAGATGTCCAGCCATCAACCTAATACCACCATGGCCATTAAACTATGTCCACATGTTTCCTGAATACCTCCAGGGAAGGTGACTCCACATATAACATTGAGGGTGGAGGGATGCACAGGAGGAAGAAGAGCAAGACCAAAAATGTGCTCAGCACAAGCTTCAGTTTCTTGTGTGAAACCAGACAAGAATTGTCGGAGGGGTGGGGAGGGAAAGCAAGGATCAAAAATCCTCCAAGCAATCACTAGATGGTGCTACTAAGAAAACTCTACCATGGAGGAACCTGAAAAACCCAGGAGCCATCTGTAAGCTGTAAGCCACATGAAAACGACTCCCCATCCCATTTGTAACTGTGTAGGCTACTTCACCCAAGCAAGGACACAAAACCTTGCAGAATCTAGTGCAAGCACTTCTGTGCAAAAGAGAATCCCCTTTGCTATTGCCAAGTTTCTTTGAATTCACGTTGGCACCTAAAGAGGAGCAGCCAGTGAGTGTTCTGTGGTCCAGAAGGAGACCAGCGACTGACAGGGGTCCAGGGACCTCACACAGTACTGAACCTCACTAATAGAGCACTTCTGCCAGCATTCCTCACAACTCTGACTTTAGCCTTTGTTGCATGTAGCCTCATGAGAAGTTTCTGCTTCCCCAGAAGAGCAGGAGCTTGCATTTTCTGACACGCGCAACCATAAGAACTATTCATCCACGCTCCAGCACCTTTACAGTTCTTACCAATAAGGAAACTACTTCCTTGAGAGAGCAATGATTCACCACTTCAAAGATAACCCCGAACTGCATCGAAATCAGCACGTACACCACACATTGCTAAAGAAAGAAACAGATCTCACTTCACCCATACATATCACAAAGACTGTCCCAAAGCACGTGCTTCTGTAAGCAACCTCACGTGCTGCTGGGTGCTGCACTTGGGTCACACCAACCCTCTGCAATGCTACAGGGCTTGGGGCAGAGTAGATGGAAAGTTTCCTGGCAGAAAAGGACTTGGGGGTGCTGGGTGACAGCTGACTGAACATGAGCCAGCAGTGTACTCAGGTGGCCAAGAAAGCAAACAGCATCCAGGCTGTGTAGGGAATTGGTCAAAGCCCTGTACTCAGCATTGGTGAGACCACACCTCAAATATTGGGTTTAGCTTGAGGCCCCTCACTACAAGAAGGACATTGAGGTGCTGGAGCCTGCACAAAGAAGTGCAACCAAGCTGGTGAAAGGTCTGGAGAATAAGTCTGGTGCGCAGCAGCTGAGGGAACTGGAATTGTTCAGTCTGGGGAAAAGGAGGCTGAGGGGAGACCTCAACAACTTCTAGAAACCAGGCTGGACTGAGGTTGGGGTCAGCCTCTTCTCCCCAGTTCCAGGTGATAGAATTGAGAGGAAATGGCTAGATATTGTGCCAGGAGAGGTTTTGGAGGGACATTAGGAAAACAATCTTTGCTGAAAGAGTGGTCAGTCATTGGAACAGGCTGCCTAACGAGGTGGTAAAGATATTGTCCCTGAAAGTGTTCAAGAAACATATGGACATGACACTGTGGGACATGTTCTAATGGCCACGGTGGTCTTAGGTTGACAGCTGGACTTGCTGATCTTAGAGGTCCCTTCCAGCTGGAACAATTCTATGATGCTATGTGCCACAAGCCAGAACTCAGATAGCTCTGACCAAGATCGTAATTCAGCATTTTCCCTGTTAACAGGATCCCAACACTCAATCTCAACAGAGCATTTGTCTGCAAGTGGGTCAGCACACTGCTCTACATGGCAATGAATCTGAGCTGGTGAATTTAAATCCCCACTGCAATATTAAATGATCCATCTTTCCTCACCCCCTCTAAAGTGCTCCACTCTCAGGGGAATAACATTAGCATTTATGGAAGCAAATGCCTCAGGGTTTTGCTAATGCGCTAATGAGCTAGAGCCTTCCACCTTCAGATGACAAGCATGAATCCTATTCAGCTCAAAGGCAAAAATGTGATTTCTAGCAGAAATCTGGTATCAAGATCAGTTCTAGTTTCAGCTTCTCTGTCACAGTCTCGGCCTTATGTTTCCTGTGCATGTGTACTTTCCAAGACAGACAGGGCTTTAAGCTCAGCAGAGCCTTTGACCAAGGACTCCCAGTTGGGATTGGAGAAGAGGAGACTGAGGGAAAACCTCATTGTTCTCTACAACTCCCTGAGTTGGAATGAGGAGGGGGTTGGTCTCTTCTCCCTACTGTTAGGTAATGCAATGGAGGCAATGGCCTGAAATTGTGCCAGGGGAGGTTTAGGTTGGATATTAGGAAAAAACCTCTATCCTGAAAGAGTGGCCAGGCATTGGAATGGGCTGCCCACGGAGGTGGTAGTGTTGAAGAAATGTGTGGACATGGCACTTGAAAATATGCTTTAATGGTCATGGTGGCCACTGGGTTGATTGGTCTTGATGATCTTGGAGCAATCCTATGATTCTATGAATTGCAGCAAGATCCAAACCAATTCTGATACAGATCTCCAGGATACACGCAGCAGACTGCCACACTCTGAGAACAGGAAAATCATTACTTTTTGTTAAAAGAAGAAACAAGTGCAGCATAAGTCCTACAAACTGGAATTCACCAAAGTGCCCAAAATACTGATATTTTTAAGAAAAGAGCTACAGAAAACAACACTGCTGTAAGTATCAGCTGCTTTAGACCCCATGAACATTAAAGATTCCATGGTGGCCACGTGGTTTTATCTAAGCCTTCCAGTTTTGCTCATCCACAGCAAACGGCTAAAACTGATGGAGGTTTTTAAAAAGAAGTCCTACCAAAAAAAAAGAGCTTGCTTTGGGAAAAAATAACAAGGAACAGGCATCTGAATCCCAGCATCTGAAAACTCTTCTGAGGTTTGTGCCCCTTTCTCCTAGCTTAAAATCCCAGTATTACGCCCTAACGTTGCTCCTAGTCACCACAGAGGTTCCTCTGTTCCACAGGAGGGAGCTTGTCTCCTGCAGAGATGATTGAATCTCTTTTGCGGTTCTCATTTTGGAAACATGGAGGAGCTCTAAGTGCCCCGCACCTGACAGCTTCCACACAGGATTAGCAAAGAAGATTTAGAAAATGAAGGGGAAAAGCCTCACAAAACAAAAAAACAACCCAGTAAAAGAGAGATGGAGCATTTATAAGCTAAAGTACTGTTGAACCCTTGTGTTTGATCACACGATTACTCCTCTCAACCCACTGCCAATCCTAACTCAATGTCATACACAGTAAAGAAATGTGAGGTCTCACCTGGAGTACTGTGTCTTGTTCTGGGGTCCCCAGGTCAAGAAGGATTGGGAACTGCTTGACAGGGTACAGCAAAGGACTATGAATATGGAGAGACTAGAATATCTTTCTATATGATAAAAAAAAGCTGAGGCACTTGGTACTTTTTCAGCCTAGAGAAGACTGAGGGGGCATCTTATCAATGCTTACAAGTACCTGAAGGGTAGGTGTCAGTAGAATGGGGCCAGGCCTTTTCCAGTGGCACCCAGTGACAGGACAAGAGGTAACAGGCACAAACTTGTAGATAAGAAGTTCCATCTAAACATAAGGAGGAACTTCTTTAACTTAAGGGTGCTGGAACACTGGAACAGGCTGCCCAGAGAGGTGTTGGAGTCTCCTTCTCTGGAGACATTCAAAGCCTGCCCAGATGCTGTCCATGCAGCCTGCTCTAGGTGATCCTGCTCTGGCAGGAGGGTTGTCCAGGGAGGTGCTTGGAGCTCCATCCTTCAAGATATTCAAGGTGAGGCTCGACAGGGCTCTGGGCAACCTGATTTTGTGGAGGATGTCCCTGTTGACTGCAGCAGGTGTTGGACTGGATGACCTTTGGAGGTCCTTTCCAGCCCAGACTGTTCTATGATTGTATGATCTCCAGAGGTCCCTTCCAAACCCTACCATTCTGTGATCCTGACTTACATGACTGAAGGTACTAGTTATCCAGACAGTACTAGAAAAGAGACAATAAATCAGAGTAATTCAAATAACATAACAGCAGCTGAAAGAAATAACTGAATACAAATTTGAAAATAGATTTGACAGGACATAGATGAAAGCAATCCTCTCTCAGGACAATCATTTATTGATTCAGCTTTTATACTAGGGTTAGCCTGGATGGCTGCCTTTTCCCAGAAAAACAGTGCATTTCCATCATTCCAGATTCTGTGCCACACTTGATCTGCAGCTCTGAGCTGCAGGTCCTTTCAGGGTAGCACTGTGCTGTCACGGTGTTTCACAGATGCTACTTTCACTACTGTTTCCTTAGCAAAAAAGATAACCACCAACTGCAGAGGTGACAAGCCAAGAGGGAGCAATGCTTAAGCTGTGCTGCTCTCACCAGCTAATAGCTAGAGAATTTCTTATTCCCTGCTGTCTCAGTTCTAGTCCAATGGGTATAATCTCCTCTTGATGTGTACAGCAAACTCCCATTATCAACAGTGGGAATAACAAACACACACAAAGAGGACAGTGAGCTCTTGAGGCCTGTAGTAGCAGTCATTTCAAATTATCAGGGTAAACATACTCTGCATGTGATGGGTAATAAGACTATTACCAGTGTCTGTGTACCAGTTTCAAGAATTCATGATGGGCTTGTACACTCAGAGCACTGGAGATACCCTGCTCATCTCATTTTCAGCTCTACAGAAGTTTTGAGTAACATTTCTGTCAAAATAACTAATTGTTTTGTATATACACACACATATATAGACCTAGTCACAGATCAAAGCTTTGGGGAGAAAAATGGGGGAGAAAGAAACACGGAATCATAGAATCATGGAATTGTTTCAGTTGGAAAAGGTGTCTAAGATCATTGAGTCCAACTGTCAACCAAATCTTCTGCTCCAAACAGCCTACAGTCTTAATTTATTAGTAGTTACACAATAAATAGCACATGCTGCTTCAGAATTCTTCCCTCCTATTAAATATTACAAGTCTTGTCTTCAATACTTGCTCTTACTTCAAAGTCAACTAGAGTATAAAACATGTGGGCTGTGTTTTGGCTTACACAAAATCAACACTAGTAAAGGTTCAGCTGCAGGCCACTGTCACCTAAGCACAGAATCACAAAACCATTAAGGTTGGGAAAGAGCTCTAAGATCATTGAGTCCAACCATCAACCTAAGATCAACAAGGCCACTAAATCACGTCCCAAAGTGCTGTGTCCATACACTTCTTGAACACTTCAAGGAAGGGATGGTGGCTCCACCAGTTTCCTGGAGAGCCTGTTCCAATGCCCAACCACTCCTTCAGTAAAGAAATTCTTCCTAATATCCAATCTAAACCTCCCCTGGTATAGCTTGAAGCCATTACCTCCTATCCTGCCATTAGTTACTTGGGAAAAAAGGCCAACACCTGCACCACTACAACCTCCTTTCTGGTAGTTGTAGAGAGCAATAAGGTCTCCTCTCAGCCTCCTCTTCTTCAGGCTAACCAGAAGGCTAAATGCTAAATCAGAAAACAACAGCTCTTATGCAGTAACATCATAGTGTTAAATTACATTCAATCAACCCCCTACCTAACATTACAGGTGCAAAAGACCTACATCAAATCAATCTGCAGACCATATCAGAACATACCATATGCTCAGGGCAGCCTTTCAGAACAAAACTTTAACTAGTCACAGGTAATGAACACTGTAAAAGTATCATTCTCTATGGTAAATTGCTAAACAAAATATTAATAACAAAACAAACCAGACAGCAAGTCTCAGTACAAGCAATGGCAACCAGAGAGTCTTGTTTGTACAACACTTAATAAGTTCCAGAGGGAAAAGGGACAGCTGTGTAAAGCTGCATTGGTTGCCTCTCCTTTATTTTCCCTCATTGTATTTACATCTGTTACTGATGTTTCATAAAACATCAGTACTCCTGAAAGTTCAGTGTGAACACTGATAAAGCTTGAGCATAGAAAGCAGATGAAAAGGCATCTTCAGTGATGTATTTTGGAAAGTAGCCAAGATCACCTTGGAAGGTTAAATCTCCTTAGATCAAACAAGAGTCTTTACTAGGGAACAATGCATTTTCAGCACTCATCTGACTTACTTTAAGTACAAGTAAACTAAACTTGACACCAGGCTTCCTAGTAGGAATTGCAGCTTTCAAAGGTCCTCCTTCCATGACTTCTGTTCACTTTCTTTAAGGAAGTTTAGAAAAAACCCACATGCTAATTAAAACTTTTCCAAACCCCTTACATTTTCAAACATACTTAACAAAAATGGAATACTTAACACAAAGTGGTTAGCTGGAAGTTTAGAAAGCTTTATTTTGTTGATCTAGTAGCTGGGAATTCTTGTAACAAAATTTTCTACAAAAACTTGTTTAGGTCTAAAGAGCTCCATAAGTGTTATTTCATAACTTACATTTTATATGACTAAGCAATATAGAATCATACAATCAACCAGGTTGGAAGAGACCTCCAAGATCATCCAGTCCAACCTATCACCTAGCCCTATCCAGTCACCTAGACCATAGCACTAAGTGCCCCATCCAGTCTTTTCTTGAACACCTCAAGGGACGGTGACTCCACCACCTCTCTGGGCAGCCCATTCCAATGCCAATCACTCTCTCTGAGAACTTCCTCCTAACATCCAGCCTAGACCTCCCCCAGCACAACTTGAGACTGTGTCCCCTTGTCCTGTTGCTGGTTGCCTGGGAGAAGAGACCAACCCCCACCTGGCTACAACCTCCCTTCAGGTAGTTGTAGACAGCAATGAGGTCACCCCTGAGCCTCCTCTTCTCCAGGCTAAACAAGCCCAGCTCCCTCAGCCTCTCCTCATAGGGTTTGTGTTCCAGGACTTCATATAATGGACTACTTCTCTCTGTGTCATGCTTGTAATAGTTTTATTGCTCACAGACATAAGACTGATAAAAGTCAGGTGCAATTTATTTTCCCCCTTCTAAGCATTGTTTACTAACAAGAGGAAGGGTTAAAACAATCATTTGCCCCTCTAAGGTGTTTTTGATGTCAACCCTTTTTCTTGCTCAAAATTAGCAAAAATAATCCATAGAATCATAGAATTGTTTCAGTTGGAGGAGACCTCCAAGATCAGTAAGTCCAACTGCCAACCTAAGACCATCATGGCCAGCAGGGCAAGGGAGAGGATTCTGGAGTACTGTGCACAGTTCTGGAGCCCTCAACACAAAAAGGACATCAAACTGTTGGAGTGAGTCTAGTGAAGGGCCACAAAGATGCTCAGTGGGCTGGAGAACCTCTCCTATAAGGACAGGCTGTAGGAGATGGGGCTTTTCAGCCTGGAGAAGAGAAGGCTTCGAGAAGACTTTGTAGTAGCCTTCCACTATCTGAAGGGGGCCTACAGGAAGGCTGAGGAGGGACTATTTACAAGGTCATGTAATAACAGAATGAGGAGTAATGGGTTTAAATTGGAAGAAGGGAGATTTAAACTAGATATTAGGAAGAAGTCTTTTACAGTGAGGGTGGTGAAACACTGGAACAGGTTGCCCAGGGAGATTGTGGCTGCTCCCTCCCTGGAGGTGTTCAAGGCCAGGTTGGATGAGGCCTTGAGTGACCTGTTCTAGTGGGAAATGTCCCTGCCTATGGCAGGGTGATGGAACTAGATGACATTTGAGGTCCCTTCCAACCTAAATCATTCTATGATTCTTTTAAAACATGTCCCAAAGGGCCATCTCCACACATTTCTTCAACACCTCCAGCAACACCTCCCTGGGCTGCCTGTTCCAATGCCTTTCCACTCTTGCAGGAAAGAAACTGTTTCTAGTATCAAATCTAAACCTCCCCTGGTACAATTTCAGGCCATTTCCTCCTGTCCTATCATCTAATATTAGGGTTAAGAGTCCAAGCCCCACCTCACCCCAACCACCTTTCAGGGAGTTTTAGGTAGCAATGAGGTCTGTCCTCAGGCTCCTCTTCTCCAGACTGAACAACCCCAGTTGCCTCAGCTGCTCTACATAAGACCTGTTTTCAAGATACTTCATCAGCTTTGTTGCCCTTCTCTGGACACATGTCAACAACATGTCTTTTTTTTGCAGTGAGTAGCCCAAAAAATGTTAGAGTATGATCCTTACTAAGCTTTGTATTTATTTAACCTTAAACATTAATGAGTACCAGGTCTTTTTTCCTTTTTGTGCTACTCTTGTATAGGAAGCATACCACAATTTTAACCAAAGAAAATGGGATATGACTGGAGAGATCAACTGCAGTCTCTACAGGGCACGATTTAACTCCTGCACGGCAAAGCAAGCAAAGAAAACCAGCACAGTTTTCAGGACTTTTCTGCTTCAATTACACTGCTATTTGAGTGTGAAACTTGAACTTTGGCAACTACAATGCCTCCAGCTTAGGAGCAAAGTTGATATATTGATTTGGGAGCTCAGTCTTATGGAACATGAAATGATCACATGATGCTTAGACATCATTACAACATGTATGAAGCTTTACAGAAGGTGCTGAATCCTTTTGGAAGTTGCACAGTCCAAGAACGGCTTTCTTTAAGGTACTTGACCTGCCTGGTAAAAGACAGCATTTACTACATTCTAGATGATGCACTGTCATCTCCCACTGAAATACCAGTGGAGACAAAAGTGTTCTTCTTTATGTACTTTGAATACAACAACAAGACTAGGAGCCTAGAAAAGTGCCTGCACTGGAACAGAAGTAACTGAAAAATCACAGTTCTCTACAAGAGTACCTGATAATCATGCATGTGGGCATCTTCATGGAGACTTGAAATATACTGATGATATTGAGAAAAGAAAACAAAACTGATCCATTTTTGGTAGCTTAGTTCCTCTCTGATACATGTGAACAGGTGAATTTTGCAACCAGAGAAGGGTAACAAAGCTGATGAAGAATCTAGAGAACAAGTCTTATGAGGAGTGGTTGAGGGAATTGGCCTTATTCAGTCTGGAGAAGAAGAGGCTGAGGCAAGACTTTATTGCTCTCTATAACTCCCTGGAAAGAGGTTGGAGTGAGGTGGGGTTGGTCTCTTCTCCCTAGTATCAGGTGATATGATGAGAAGCAATGGCCTGAAATAATGCCAGGGAAGCTTTAGTTTGGATATTAGGAAAAATTTCTTCATTGAAAAAGTGGTCAGGCATTGGAACAGGATGCCCAGGGAGGTGGCAGGGCCAGCATCCCAGGAGGTGTTGAAGAAGTGCGTGGACATGGCACTTTGGGGCAGGGTGGTCTTGGGTTGATGGTTGGACTTGGTGATCTTAGAGCTGTCTTCTAACTGAAACAATCCTATGATTCTGTGAATTATTCCAAATTGCTTTTAATCACATCTAAAATGGGAAATAATACCAAACCAAAAATAGATATGCAGAAGTGACTGACAGCAGAAAAGAGGGCTGATTTCAGCTGTGATAAAAGGTTTCAGACCTCCTCAGGTTCAGTGGGATTTCAGTACACAAACCATACTGAGTCATGCCATAACTCCATTATATCTCCTACTCCAATATGGTGAACTTTTGAACCTGTATTTGCAACACACCAGAAAGCACAAGCAGGCCCTAAATACCAGTTCTTTCAACTTTTCAGGAGCTGAACATGGGAAATAAAACAAATCTGTCCACAGCACCAGAAATAAAGAGGCTCACTTTTCTGTGCATTAATATTCCCTCTTTGGTTGGCTGGTCTTTAAGAAGATGAATCTCCAGCTGAAGATTTTTATGCAAGTGGAACAATATGGTATCGGTCCTCTATGGATTTCTTTCTTCTAAACAAACACTATGTTTATGTATCTTCCCTTCCATAAGGATAATACTGCCAAAAGAAGTAAATAAATAAGCAAATAAATAGTTCTCCTGTGCTCTGTGGCCTGTTTTCACACAGGGTATTTAGTATTTTGGGGGATTTTGCTTGTCATGTGTAGCTGATCACCCCATCATACACCTTGCTCCTTAAAGTTGTCAAGAAAAGGCTTCTCAAAATGTCAGTGGGAATAATGCCCCTTCCCTTGGCCATGGTTTTTGGGGTGCTAGGGTTTTATTTAAAGCTCAAGTAGTTATTGGCATTCATGTCAGAAAAAAAAATCATCTACCTACAGGATTTTAAAATGAAAAAGAGGTGTGCGAGTGTGGATGTCTAATCCACAACAGCTACAGCCATAGTGGAAGCTCTAAGATGGCTGACTGCTAGCATGTCTTAACCCTCATCTCAGAGGACACATTCAGCCTTTGTATCCATTCCCTGGAAGTGTAACAGGAACTCAAATGTTCCAACATTCTTTTCATCTGCAGTGCCAGAGATGTAAATGTGCACAGCTCTTTTAGGAGGCTACCAGATCACTCAAGCTGGCTAATAGACTAAAACCTTGCACAGTACTGACACCACATATGGAGAGCTGCAGACTCCAGTTTTCTTACTGCTATATTCCTTTTTAAACAGTACTCAGAACACAGTACACGATGTTTTTATTAGAGCTGCAGTCAAGGACACATCAGCTACAATGAAACAGTAAAATTTAACTGCTGCCAACAACATTCTGCTTTGGTCTACGACGAGTTTGAGCTTGTCCAACATCCACTTGCTATCATTCTCCCATAGAGTGACACTAAGCTGCTTCATGAAGAGCCTTAAAGTTTATTTTGCTTTTACTGCAACTCTTCACTACGCAGCTGCGCAGTAGTAAACATGACCTTAACACTGAGTGGAAGTTTGGCAACAACTTGATTGCAAATGTAATCTGCAAGAGCCACAGAAGTTAACCCAGCCAAAAGCAGAGTTACAGCTCTTAAAATCTCAGACTATAAATGGCTATACAAAATCACATCTCGGGCTGCAGTTTGCTAGCATGATTAACTGTAGTGCTGTGTTACACCTGCAAATCATTTATCTTTTTGGAAATACTGTAGAACTAATGCGGATGCCACAGTACCTGACTGTCATCAAATCAGGTAACAGCATAAGAGTAACAAATCAGTGGTACCATTTGAAATGGGCATTGTTAAACAAGAGTGCAAGTCCCCATGGAATTGGGACCTCAGATGGTGAAGGGATGATCTGAAGTGTACTGGAAAATAAAAATGGCATCATAATTTTAAAGGCTCAAAACGAAGGCCTGGTTAATGTAGCAGATTAAAAGCAAAAGCCTTCATCAAGATTTTAGGATAAATGTTTTAGAAGCTGAGCCTGTAAAAGTTTTGTGGTTATAAAACACATTCTACTGCAATGTTTTATGAGGCAGAAGAAGCAGCCAAAAAAGGACTACCTCTGAGATTTATTTACAAATAGGCTACAGGAATAGCTAACCAATGCCCTCGCTGCAGTTAAAAAGAAAGGTGAAATAAAAAGATGAGGCTTCTCTGACAGCAGTTAAAACTGCAGATAAAAGTAGATAAATCTGAAATTACACAGATGCAGTAAGTTGGTGGTAATAGGGCTGCTGAAGGGAACATTCTGATACAACACTGTGGCCACATTTCAAAGGTCAGCGTATGAGAGGAGACACTAAATTTCCATCATTTAGCATTTTCCTTTCTCAGAGCAGCCCTTCAGTATAGGCAGTAGATACACTTGGCTCAAGAATATACTAATAAACTGACAAAAACACTTGAAAATTAATACTGGGCAGATCCTGTCCTCACTAAAACCATCTTAACTCCCAAGCCAATACCTGCTTTTCAACGGCTCCAGCTACAGCATAGTCAAGTCCTTGATTCCACAGGACACAGCCACAAGAATACACATTGTGGCACAAGGTAGAGAAGTCAGGAAGGTGTAGCAGGGACCAGCTGTGCCTCTACCGAAGTTGAAGCTGCACGTTCATACAAACGTTCAAGCCTTGGCTCACTACAGCATTTGCAACTCTATTCAGCAAAGCACACTGACTTGAGACCTCAGTTACTATGGTGATGAGCATGGAATAAATGTTTATATATAATTAGATATATTCTCCCTTCTAGAAAGCAGTTGTCCTTCTCACAGGCAGCTATTCTTTTATTATTTTTTTAACAGATGTAAAATAAAAAATATGTATTAGTATTTTAAAGCTAAATAAGTGTTAGTATTCATTAGTAACATAACGATAATCTAAGCCTATGGCAAGAACAAAAAGAACATGACAAATTAGTCAATGAGAAGCCTCTCTCTTCTGAAAACTAAACTGCTAAGCTCCCTAGAGATGAAGCTAATGCCTAGGTTTATACATTTTTAGAGTTTTGCTTAAGAAACACAGGAATGATTAATAAATCTTGACCTCACTTTATTTAACAAAGCTTAACAAATACATACTTGAACAAAAAAACTAACCTAGGAGTCTTCTTCTCCTATGCAATTATTACACTAAATTACCTCTACTTGCACAGTATAAGCAATATTTCCTAACTCTGAGCTTGCTGTAAAAGCAGTAAGCTGACATAAACAAGTTGAAATGCTTAGCTTGTAAACTCATAATTGGTAGCTTACTTCCTTTTTCCAAGCATGACAAATCAGTAATTACAGTAGAACCATCTGCCACAGAAAGGGGTTTGGGGAACTCTTTGCCACAACACTTATGTATAACTTGGACTTTTTAATTATTTTCTTTTTTTTTTTTTAAGAAAATCCACTCCTACATTGGGATCACTACTTGTATTTCTTAGCGTTACTTTAAACGAAGAGATGCTACATCCAAGGTAGACAAGATGATTTCCTAGGATCAGTGACTATAAAAAACTAATGACAAAATTTAAGCAAACACTGAATTCCTCCCTGGAGAAAAACAAACTGACAAAGTGTGTCAGAAACAGTGCCAGCTGATGAGCTGCCTCATTCTTTCCACTATGATGCCATCTGTTGCCAGCTTTTCCCTGTTCACATGCACTACACTCCCTCCAACTCTCAGTCTGGCCCTGCTCTCAAGTCTGATAATGAACTTCAGCTTTACCCATTTGATGGATGTCAAGAACTACACCTGTGGTCAGAGGTGGTGCTTTGTGACAACAGGCAAATGAAGACTTCTACTCCCAGAGACTGTTGCAGCTCTTCACTGTCATAGCAATTTTTCTCACTGCTGCCCAGTCTGACAAGATAACTACATGTGAAGTTATTGCCTAGGGAGGTGTCGGAGACACCAATCCGGAGGTGTTCAAAAAACACGTAGCTATGGCACTTTGGGACACTGTTTAGTGGCCATGATGGTGTTAGGGTGATGGTTGAACTCCATGATCTTGGAGATGTTTTCCAACAATTCTATGATTCTCTGTATCTACTTCCCAAACAAACTGTTGCAGCAATCGGCTTTAGAAGAACCTTAGCTGCATAAAATGCTGAAGCTCAGAGGGGCAACATTTTAATAATCAAAGTTTTATAAAGCAGATTCATGCAAGTAGATAATAGAGGGGGAAAGTCCTGTAACAAGGGCAAAGCAAATTCTATACTTCACTTGCAGCATGAGAAGAGACAATGTACAATGTGTCCAGCAGTATGCTCAGACGTCCAAGAAAGCCAACAGCATCCTGGCCTGGATCAAGAATAGTGTGGCCAGCAGGACTAGGGAAATGATTGTGTCCCTGTGCTTGATATTGGTGAGGCCATGCCTGAAATACTGTATTCAATCTGGGGCCTTTCACCACAAGACAGACATTGAGGTGCTGGCACATGTCCAGAGAAAGGCAACAAAGTTGTTGAAGGGGCTGGAGAACAGGTCTGGTGAGGAGCAGCAGAGGGAACTAAGGTTTTTCACTCTGGAAAAACGAAGGCTGAGGGGAGACCTCATTGCTCTCTACAACTCCCTGAAAGCAGGTTGGAGTGAGGTACAGGTCATTCTCCCTATCATCAAGTTATAGGAAGAGAGGAAATGGCCCGAAATTGTGCCAGGGGAGGTTTAGCTTGGATATTGGGAAAATTTCTTTCCTGCAAGAGTGGTCAGGCATTGGAACAAGCTGCCCAGGGAGGAGGTAGAGTCTCCAACCCTGGAGGTGTTGAAGAAATGTGTGGACGTGGCACTTTGGGACACATTTTAATGGCCATGATCATCTTAGGTAAACAGCTGGACTCAATCATCTTGGAGGTCTTTTCCAACTGAAACAATTTCATGATTCTATGTTCCTGGCACATGAAAACCTAATGGTAAATAACAGTAGGATCTTAACCAGAATGAAATAATTTAATAATACTGAATTATCCTTTACCTCTAGGCCGTAAATCACTCCAAGGCAAAGACTTTCTTCTGTGCCCTGCACACATTGTTGATACACAAGAGGTATTACGAAGATGTACAGCTGATCATGAAGAAGCAGAGAGTAATTTTGACTTGCTCTAAGAATAGGCCAAACGCCTTCCTCCAGTTTGCATGCAAATTTATAAGACAAGGCAGGTATCTGAGGGGAGAAAATTCATCTTTGAATCTGAATCCCATCAGGGGCCATCCAAATGAAAACTGCCTCTTCTCAAACACCAAGGTTTACAACCTTAGCCTCTTTGAGTGACAAACATTTACATATTTATGGAAGTGATCTTCCTTTCAGTTGAGCATTTATCTACAGCTGTAGGGAGGAGTGTGTTATTGCAAAAGGTAATTAGGCCAAACTAAAGCTCCTTTTATCCTTAAAAATCACGTCTTAATTCATAAAACATCCATTCACACAAAACAATCCATAGCAAGGGATCAGACATCCCCAAACACTGACACTAGAGCTATCAGATTGTACTAAGCAATCTTCAAGTCAATTTTCTTAATACTTTCAATATTATGAGTTCTTTTCAAACTTTTATGGTAAACAGGCTTAGAGATCCTGTTCTCATTTAAACACAAAACAGTGGAGTTTAGTTATTTCTGCTTAGAAAACTGAATTCACATTGAATTTATAGTCTAATGCTGACAAAAAAAAAAAGAAAATAAGCAGCTTTAAACTTTTTTCTCTCTTTTAATATCTGAAATTTTATTACTGATTCTTTTTATGCAGACTTTTGCAGATAGAAAAGAAGTAAAACCAATTCACCTAACACTGTTGACAATACTCTTTGAAACTTTTAAGTCCAAAAGAAAGCTTGATTTTTTTTTTTTCCTTCTAGGGAGAAATGAAAACTCTTTAGGCTGGGCATGTCAAGCATTTACTGTACCTGAATACCAAGTAATTATGGACTGTATTGTAGAAATATTAATGCACATACAAACACACTGCATAATTACGTAAGAACTTCTGAATGCTCACAGCAAATGAATTACAAATTCAGTGGTAAAAACTCCTCCATTTCACTCAGTGGTGTGAACAGAACACTAGTGGAGGTGTTCCCAAAGCAACACACAGAAAAGCAGGCATGCTAGAAAATCTGTCTTAGACTTCAGGGTTAATCCTTAAACCACCTCAAAGATGATGTTAAAGAGAGACAACTGTTAAGAATCATAGAATTATAGAATCAACCAGGTTGGAGGAGACCTCCAAGATCATCCAGGAATCACTCTGGCCCTCATCAAGGTTTGGTATTCCCAACTCTTCAGGAAACAGTACTGAAGTACTTAGTAATCCTGTAAACCACAACAGAAATACCAGAGTGTAAGCTAAGGTGTGGAGGAAAGGGATGGCATCTACAGAAACCTGAACAGGCTTGAGAGGTGGGCCCAAGCCAACCTCATGAAGTTCAACAAGGCCAAGCACAAGGTCCTACACCTGAGATAATCCTAAGCATAAACAGGCTGGGTGAGAATTGGCTCACAAACAGTCAAGCAGAAGAACTTGGGAGTGTCCATTGACAAAAAATTCATCATGAGCTGGCAACGTCTGCTTGTAGCTCAAAAGGCAATCATGTCCTGGGCTCCATCAAGAGACATGTGACCAGCAAGATGAGGGAGATGACTCCCCCCACCTCTACTCTTTTGAGACTCCACTTGGAGTACTGCATCCAGTTCTGGAGCCCCCAACACGAGAACTGTTGGAGCATGTCCAGAGGAAGACTAAGAAGATGATCATAGGGCTGGAGCAGGGACAGGCTAGGAGAGTTGTAGCTGTTCAGCCTGGAGAAGAGAAGGCTTTGAGGACACCTCACAGAAGCATTCCAGTATCTGAAGGGGTCCTACAAGAAAGCTGAGGAGGGATTTTTTACAAGGGCATGTAGTGATAGGATGAGGGAGAATGTGTTGAAGCTAGAAGAGGGTACATTTAGACAGGGTACTTGGAAAAAATTCTTTACAGTGAGGATGATGAGACACCGGCATGGGTTACCCAGGATGGCTGTGGAGGACCTCTTCCTAGAGGTGTTCAAAATCAGGTTGAAAAGGGCCTTGAGCAACCTGGTCTAGCACAAAGTGTCCCTGCCCATGGTGTGGGGCATTGGAACTAGATGATCTTTATGGTCCCTTCCAGTGCAAACCATACTATGATACATTCAGCAGATAAGAATGTCTTCATTCTATGGTATTCATAACCACAGCAGCAAGCAGGAGCACGCTGCTACAGATTAGGACACATATGACCAAGCTATGGTTCCTGGACAGGACCACAGACCACATGGGAACATGAAGGATGCTGAAGAGCCTGTATGCTAGTTGTAAGGGAGTGGACAACAAGGGCTGCCCATACAAACAGCCTTTTATTGGTCTGCTCAGGGATTCAGAATGCTTCCGGTTCAATCTCAGAGCTCAGTGAAATCAGACAATACCTGGGAAGCTATTTTTATCTCTCAGGTGGAAGCTACCTGCAGAATTATCCCCAACTCAACTCTCTCAAAATGCAATTACCCCCAAACTGTCATGAAATAGACAAGAGAAGACTCAAAGCTAGCTAATCACAAATGGAGATTTTGAGCATACACTTAAACTGTTACAATGCCAAGAACTGAGTATTTTAAGCTTCTACTATGTTCTACACCATAGACTCCAAATGCTTTGGGTTGGAAGGGACTGCTAAAGGTCAACCAATCCAACCTGACTGCAGTCAAGCGGAGACATTTTCAACCGCATAAGGTTGCTCAGAGCGATATCCAACATGATCTGGAATGTTTCCAGGGTTGGGCATCTACCACCTCTGGGGAACCTGGGTCAGCATCTCACTACTCTGTAAAAAGTTTCATCCTTATCCTCACGGTTCTTAGTTCTCCACATTACTCACACGCTCCTTTCTTTTCACTTATATTCTTTCTTCTCCCATGTTGGAAAATTCACTGCCAACTTAATTAGTGACTTCACAAGGATCTACAAATGTATGCATTCAATCCGAACAAACACTCACATGTTCAAACGAAGATAAAAGATCATGTTCACTAACAAATTAACCATCTGAGCAGTAAAATGTGCACTAAAATGCCAACAAACTAAAGGACTTGCTAGTGGGGAGTTGTCCTTTAAGAGTGTTCTGCCTTACACAAACCAGCTGCATAACTGAACACTCTACAAGCGAGACAGATTTCCAAACCTGCAGTTACAGTGCTGCACGTTTTGGGGTGGTTTTGATCTCTCTCCCCTCCCCCCCCCCCCATTTTTTTTCTCCTCTTTCTTAAAATTCTTACACACATTTCACTCCACATTAACATGAATTACAGGATGACAATCTCTGGTTACATTGTATTTTAGGTCAGCTAAAGAACTCTCAAGTATCTACTGCTTTACCTATAGATCCCAAGTGCTTTCAAAAGATTCCAGCTCTGACTGCTTCAGTGATGGATTTTTCATTTCAGTACCACAAGCTTCACTATCTTTAGACATTTTCTGCTCTTCTTCAGCATATTCAGAGGCCTTGAGCAGGTAACAGCATTTCCTCTTTTAAAAGTCCATTTTCAGGATCACTCAGACTCTACAGGAACTGGGAGGCTCTGAAAGCAACAAAGCTCAGATCTGAGGAAGTTTTCTGTTTCATTTTTAAAACACTGCTTTCTCCATGCAACTATTTCAAAGGCTCTGACCTCCCAAGGTTTGCAACAAACAGTTTCAGGCTCTATCCAAAGGCTTCTAAGCTTGGTGAGCAGGTTATACTGAAAATTACTTCCTGGGATAGTTAATCTAAAATATTCTCTCTTTATTGCACTCAGAACAGTAGTGCTTATAAAAAAACCCACCAAAACAACCTAACAGCCCACACAAGTAGGGCTGCAGGTTGTTCAGCATGAAAGACAGATCTTTGTTTATGTGTGCCTGTAAAAGAGGAAGCCTCCATACACACTGGAAAAATTCTCCCACTTCACCAGAAGTGGATGCATCTGGCATGCTATTGATCAAGACTGTCCTGGTCAGCAAAGGTAAAAAAGGGACTTGCTCCCCAAAGGATTGCATGTGTGCTCCTCCTCCCTAATGCCAATCCTTCTCTCTGGCCCTAAGTTAAATCCACAGAATGGTAAGGATTGGAAGAGATCTCCGAAGATCAAGTCTATACACCACACCCCCACCTCTCCCCACCAAGGCAGGTTCACCTAAAGAAGGTCACACAGGAACACATCCTGGTGAATTTTGAATGTCTCCAGAGATGGAGGCTCTACCAGTTCTCTGGGCAATCTGTTTCAGTACTTCAGCACCCTTAAACTAAATAAATTCCTTCTCATATTTAGATGGAACTTCTTAAGTCCAAGTTTGTGCCTGTTACCCTTTTCCCTGCCACTGGGCACCACTGGCAAAAAGCCTGGTCCCATCCTCCTGACATCCACCCTCTAAGTATTAATTGCATTTGATCAGTAGAAGACTGGATATGTATTTCATGATACTAAGGGAAATTAATCCCTTTTAGTCCAAGGTATGACTACAGAAAGCATTTTTTTCCAGCAAGAATGGTCAGGTATTGGAAAGGGCTACCCAGGGAGGTGGTGGAGCTACCATCCCTGGGTGCATTTTAAAGTCATTTGGATGCGGTGCTTGGGAATATGGTTTAAGAGTGAACTATGTAGATTAGGGATAATGGTTGGACTTGATGATCCTGAGGGTCTTTTCCAACTGGAATGTTTCTGTGATTCTGTGACACAGGATTCAGGAGGCATAGGGAATGAAAACTTTTGGTTGCTTTCTACTGAGGTCTTGCTCAAAGCATTGCTAGAGCTGTAGAGTTCATATCCAGCAATGCAAGATAGTATTGACGACCTGCATTTATTCCTTGCTATAGAATCAATCAGATTGGAAAAAACCTCCAAGATCATCCAGTCCAACCTAGCACCCAGCCCTATCCGGTCAACCAGACCATGCCACCAAGTTCCCCATCCAGGCTTCTCCTGAATACCTCCAGGGATGGCAACTCCACCACCTCCCTGGGCAGCCCACCCCAATGGCAAATCACTCTCTCTGGCAAGAACTCCCTCCCAACATCCAGCCCAGACCTCCCCCGGCACAACCCAAAACTGTGTCCTCCCGTTCTGCCAATATGTAAAAAATCAGTAAGGAGCATGCTCCTCACCAGGCCAGAGGAGTGTTTCTATTTGCAAAAGGGACAGAACATCAATATTTCCCAGACATGTCCTACACTTTTAGCTCTGCTGGTTAGCAACAGGAAGGTAGCAAAATACTCCTGGCTGACTTATGTTCGCAGAAAACTGCAAATTACATTGACCAAAACACCACTACAGTGTTGTTTATTCTAGTCTCAAAGTGGTGTGAGCTATAACAGGAAAAAGACACTGAGTGCACCTACACTAAGAAGGTGTGTCGTAATGGTGGGACTGTCTCATCCACAAGCTGCTCTTACCCTGGGAACAGTGAGGCCAGCAGAGCTGTACGCACCTCAGTAATCTTTGTTCAAGTTTGACCTGTGTAGTATTACACAAAATCAAAGAATGGCAGAGCTTGAAAGAGACCTGGGGGGAATCATCTAGTCCAACCCTCCTGCTAGAGCAGGTTCATCCAGAACAGGCTGCACAAGATCACAATGTCCAGGGAGGTTTTGCAAGTCTCCAGAGAAGGAGACTCCACAACCTCTCTGGGAAGCCTGGCCCCATGCTCAAACACCTTCCAAGTAAAGTCCTCCCTTAAGTTCAAGTGAAACCTCCTATGTTCCAGTTTGTGTTCATTGCCTCTTCTATCACTGGGCACCAGCCTCATCCTCTTAACACTCCTCCTTTAGACATTGATAAGATGTCCTCTCAGACTTCTCCAGGCTAAACAGCCCCTGGTCTCAGCCTCCCATCATAAGAGATGCTCCAGTCCCCTTAGCATCCTCATAGCCCTCTGCTGGATTCTCTCCAGTAGAGTTCCCTCTCTCTCTTGAACCGGGGAGCCCAGAAATGGACACAATACTCCAGATGTGGCCTCATCAGGGCAGAGCAGAGAACTGCTAGTTTGAAGCTAGCTAGAATGTTTTGGTGAGAACTGGATTACAGGCTGTGAAGGAAAACAAGGGTGACATCTACTTCACTCATAGGCTTGCTGAGAGGTATAAGAACAAGAACCCAAACATAGATAAGGCACTTCTGCTTGGGAGCTCTACGCTGCACTTCTCTCTCTAGCCTCTTTGCCGTCTCTCCAATTAATCCACTTTGCTTCCTAACCTCCTGGCCAAACCTCCATTCTTCCTTCGGACTGGGGTAAGGTTGAGAGGGGTGGGAGAAGGTGTAAGGGTAGCTGGGAGCTCCTCCTTGGGACTCAGGTTTCTGGGAGGGGTGTTGTGTTTCTGTATTACCTTTTCCCTTGCATACTTCTGTATATAAATATCTGCTTGTATACTGTGCTAATCTGTAAATATAAGCTTCATTCAAATTTCCAGAGCCGGCTGAGTCTAGTCTGGGTGATTTCCAAAGTGTGTGTGGGGGGGACAACAACAGGTAACACCCAAACTATCACAAGAACAACTTGCCTTGAGCTGCTGGTCACACTCTTCTTGATGTACCCCAGGACACCACTGGCCTTCTTGTCCACAAAAGCATACTGCCAGCTCATGGGGAACTTGTCACCCACCAGAACTCCCAGGTCCCTCTCCTTGAGCTGCTTTCTGACAGGCCAACTGTCTAACCCATTTTCCTCCCCAGGGGCAACATGCTTACTACAATACTATACAAGTGTCTACATTTGTCTTTAATACTGAGATTTACATGCATTCCAGAGCTGTCATGGCATTGTGAAGCACAGCTGTGTACTCCACCTACCTGTGCATTAACTCTCCATTGCCATTTTATCAGCTGTCATTAAATCTGTAAAAGGACCACATAACAACTCCAGCTGAACAGTAAAAGACAAACTTGAAGTTCTTCACATGTATGATTCTTTTTTCAACATAGTCTTATCACATTAATATTACCCTGACAAAAAATGATCTACAGTATTATTTTTTGAGTGATACTCTTCTCTTAAACCTGTGTTCAGTGACTTATGCATAAACACACACACCCAAGCAATAACCTGTTCTGCTGAGTTCCCCACCAGATAAAAAGCATGAGAATCTCTACTACTCTTATTCTCCTCTTCACAGACAAGGCTTTTAAGGTCAGGTTTGTGGAACTATATTTTGCATCTGGAGTATCTCTTCTTGCTCACTTTGGTCGCAACAACCCTGAGGAATGCTAAAGGCTTGGGGAAGAGCTGATGGAAAGCAGTCTGGTGGAAGGGGATCTGTGGATGATGATGAATGGATGGCTGTACATGAATCAACAGTGTGTCCAGGTGACCAAGAAGGCAAATGCCTGTATCACAAACAGTGCATGTAGCAGCAGCAGGGAAGTGATTGTGTCTCTGTACTTGGCTCTGGAGAGGCCACAGTTTGCGCACTGGGTCCAGTTCTAGGCGCAACAGTATAGAAAGACACTGAAGTCCTGGAGTATGCCCAGAAAAGAGCAATAAGACTGCTGAGGGGTTTTGGAGGCAACATCATATGAGGAGCGGATGAGGGAGCTGGGGTTGTTTAGTCTGGAGAACAGAAGGCTAAAGGCAAATCCTACTGTTCTCTACAATGTCCTGAAAGGAGGTTGTAGTGAAGCTGGTGTTGGTCTCCCCTCCCAAGTAACTAGTGAAAAGATGAGAGGAAATGGGTTTAAGTTGTGTCAGGGAAGATCTAGGTTGGATATTAGGAATAATATCTGTCCTGCAAGAGTGGTCAGGCACTGGACCAGGCTGCCAATGGTGGTGGTGTCACCATGCCCGGAGGCGCTCAAGAAACAGGTAGAGGTGGCACTTTAGGATATAATTTAGTGGTCACGGGAGCTGGATTATGGTTGGGCTCAATCATCTTAAAGGTCTTTTTCAACCTTAATGATTCTATGATATGCTGCTTAAACTAGAGACATCACATTTGAGGAGACCCAGGGGTCAAATTGTTTGGGCCGTAGTAAAATTCCAGTGCTGGTGCTATACAGCAGGAAAATCTCAAGCTGTTTTCAGTATGCAAAGCAGGCTGCAAAATACAATACACAGTTTCCAGAGAGCAGAACTCTCTCTTATTGACAGAGGAAAGAAAAATAGTAGTGTATGACCACTGCCTGAAGTTTCAAGGTACTTACTTCAGAACTTCATTTTCATTAATGCATACTTTTTGTCTGCATGGAGGCAGAAATAGTGTGGGGGGGGAAGTCTGATATAAAGATATGAGCAAATGTCTTCATTCTGACTCTTGAAATGTCTCTGGAAGCTCTATAGGTCCTTCCAGAAAAGGAAAAACTCTGATTTTCTTGTGGGAGAGTTTCAGCAACAGCTTGCTTGATCAAGAAGCTAATACTAAATCCCCCAAAGTTATAAATCAATTCTCACCAGAAAGTAGATGGTACTTTGCCAAAGAAGTAGGAGGCAGAAGCATCATAATTTAACAGTGTACCACGGTAACAAGCTGCACCCCATCCCTGTTAAATGCCTCTTAATTAGGCATTCTTTTGCACCATGAAGGCCCAAAGATGTAAACCACAAAAGATCCTCAGATAAACACAGATTAACATCAAACTTATCCAAGTTATAATTCCTATAAGGAATTCTTTCACCTCTGTGCAAAGCAAGAGCTCCCAGCAGCTGCAATGACTCTGCACAAAACAAGTTGTGCTTTTTTAACTACTCTTTCTTAGAGGAGGGTGCCAGGAAACCATTTAGTATTTTTGTTAATGATTCCTTAGGTCAACACATTATGCTGAAAGTACAGAGACATGCAGTGGCAGAAACTACCCCTTCCAGCATCAGGTGAAATGATACAACCTAGGATGTCCAAACACTTTGCTTTCAAGACCTGAGCCTGTGTTATAGGAACAAACCACAGAGACTATATCCAGCAGCATGAGAGTAATTTCACTCATTCTACTGAAAACAGCAGAGCAGGACTGAATCTTAACCCATCACCATGGAGCTGAGGGAATTCTGCAGATCCACGGTAAGAAGACTACCACGGTTAAGAAAAAGGCAATATCCAACCATGACTCAAGCACTGACAGACACACACAGCTGACAGACTTGGTGCTCTGCATCTGGAATAAAAAGCATCACCAAAAACAGTTTTACCATGCCTAAAGCAGTAAAACCTATTGTGGCTATAAAAACAGAGACAGGATTCCGCAAATTCAGCAAATTAGTTCCTTGGGAGTCTGAGATGCACTTTTGAATTGCTCTGGCAAAAAAAACAACGATCACATCCTGTGGCAAACAGACCTAGCTGGCATATGGACTTACACTTCCTCCTATTTCTCAAATTGAATCTACAAACCACACAGCCCTCACCATACACTTGCATGAAAGGCTCTGCATGGACCAGATGCACAGAGTAGAGAATCACACATGCATGCTGCTTAACTCAGTGTGGTCTCAATCTCATCTGAGGGAATCTTGAACATTTACATGAATATGCGATCATAAAATCATAGAATAGTTTGGGTTGGAAAGGATCTTAAAAGATCATCTAACTCCAACCTCCCTTCCATGGGCAGTGACACTTCCCACTAGACCAGGTTGCTCTAGGCCCTGTCCAACCTGGCCTTGAACACCTCCAGGGAGGAGGCATCCACAACTTCCCTGAGTAATCTGCTCCAGCATCTCACCACCTTCCCTGTAAAGAATCTGTCCTAATATCCAGTCTAAATTTACTCTCTTCCAGCTTGAAGACATTGCCCCTTGTCCTATTACTAGAAGCCCTTGTAAAAAGTCCCTCCCCAGCTTTCTTGTAGACTCCTTCAGATACTGGAAGGCTGCTATAAGATCTCCCCAGAACTTTCTCTTCTCCAGGCTGAACAGCCCCAACTCTCCCAGGCTATCCCCACAGGGGATGTGCTCCAGCTCAATGATCATCTTTGTGGCCCTCTCCTGAATTGCTCAAACAATTTGATGTCCTTCTTGTGCTAGAGACTCCAGAATTGGACGTAGTACTCCAGGTGGGGTCTCCTGAAAGCTGAGTAGAGGGAGAGAATCACCTCCCTCATCCTGCTGGTCACAGTTCTTTTGATGGAGCCCAGGACACGGTTGCCTTCTGGGCTACAAGCACACTGTGTCAGCTCGTGGTGAGTTTTTCCATCACCTGGCACCCCCAGTAGTTCCCAAGTCCTTCTCCTCAAGACTGCTTTCAAGCCACTCCTTGCCCAGCCTGCATTTGTGCTTGGGATCACCCCAACCCAGGTCCAACACTTTGCACTTGCTGCATGTTTTCCTTGAAAACCTTAACAGGCTCCTTAGTTCTTCACACAGACAGAAAACAGATTACATGAGCACTGAGATCATTGCAATCAAAGTTATGGAGAAATGCACAGCTAACATGGATGCAATTTACCACATTACATCATTGGCAGCATTCTTCAATGCAATTATTTTTCTCTTCCATGACAACAAAAAGGATGAATAGACACAGAACCTCACATTGGTTCCATTAGACTCCTGACAACACATACTGATACGCTAAAAGGTACTCTACACAACAACAAGTATTTTTAAAGAGTCAGATTAGTGGTATTCAAAATTTGTCCCCATCTCAAACCCTTAGGGGATCAAAAATCAAGCAGTTCCTCAGTTTTCTCTTTGCCACAAGAAAAAGAAAGAACAAATTAAGACCTTATGACATTGCTTCAATTCAGACTCTGTTGTTTCACTAGTAAATTATTTGTCTAGTTAGGTGCTCAAGTACCTTCTGAAATACCTTCAGAATTTGTACTGGCCTGAAGCAGTTAGCCAAGACCTGACCAGTGATAAAATAAGTACCACCTTAAAATAATTGTTTCCACAACATATATTAATAGCTCATTAATATCACGTACAGGCCACTCTCTACCACCTAATCAGTTGCCGCAAGAAGATAAGAACTTCAGAAGTTGGAACGATAACATGTTTCTCTCCAGGAGAGTCAAACAAAACCAAGAAGTCTTTTCAGCAGTGGTAGGCAAGTACAGCAGTGAAAGCAAAAAAAAAAAAAAAAGAGGAAAAAAAAGAAACCCTGTACTTCTGCTTGCAGCACTTGCCTCCAGTTGTTGCAAGGTCTTTGAGCAGTCAGCCCACAGCTCTTCGAGTTCCCCAGAACAAATGTCTTCAGAAAAAAAGCAACCAATTATACCAACCCCAGCTACAGCTGGATGCCATCAAAATTCTTATCAGCTGCTAGGCAAATAAGATCACTACATGAAATGATTATGCAAACAGCAGAGTTTCAAGAAAAACGTAACCTTCAGTCTCCATCTTTCTTGCAATGTGTTCCCTTGTATTTGTTCTGCAGAAAGCTAGCCCAGATGGTGATACAATTACAGGCATTGGGTCAAGGATACAGAAAGCATTTTGATCTCCAGTTTATCCTAGCTAGAACTGGCAGTAAATCTAGGAAATCAAAAGACCACATTTTATAACCCAGTAAAGAAAAAGAGTAAGTTTCATGCAGTAATTTTCAGTCTGAGGTTTCAAGTCCTTGGGAGCTGTTAACCACCACCAAGAGCTGAGAAGACTATCCAAAGAAATAATCCTGCTATCAGGACATTTAATTCACAACACACTGGGCAGCAAGATCCACAGATCAGAAGCATTTACAACCACTGTGTTGGTAAATGCAGATATATTAGAGACAACTTACACATCTGCACTTGCTCAAGCAATTTGAAACCCAGCATCCTGAAGTGATGCAAAATGAGCCAACTGATAACCGAAAATTACCCTATTAACCTACAGCTTCACAAAGCTTCTGTGGCCCAATGCCTTTCTTCTGGCCTTAAGAGACTCCTGTACTTCATTTTCCAGATAGAGAGAGCAGTGCTGCTCTGCATCTCTAATAATTTCATTTGGTGTCTTGATGCATCTGAAAAGTATAATCTCTCTCTCCTACCAAATCTTGACAATTTATACATGCTTTCGCAAATACGCAAGAAAATAAGGGCAGACTCCCTTCGATTTCTTTCAACTGAAAAGACAGATGTAGGTGTAAGAGAGATACAACGAGAGGCACTTTACCTTTCCAACTATTTGTCAGTTCCAGTCAGTATTGTATATATAGATTTGCTTATTATTATTCCACCTGTTATTATAAATGAAACGAGATGGAATAAATATGGTATATCAGTTTTACAGACATTAGAGTTCAGCATCTGCACTCACAGGGCAACTCAAACATGATGAGTTTTCAGTTTTATCTAAAAAGGCTTCCTCTTTTGCTGATAAACACAGCTTTTCCCACCCACTGCAGCTGAAATCTCTTTCCCTCAAAGCCAGTTCATAAAACATAGCTTTCCCATTCTCCTTCTGGAGCACTAAAGAAGAATTAAAGTGTATTTTTACAGAAGATGATTGGAGCCTGTAACACACATATACTTCAAAATCACATCTTTCCAAGCTTTACTGCCCTGTCCCAAGAGTTTACCTGCTTGGCTGGGAAAAGCTGCTTACAGCCTGTTAAGGGTCAAGGCAGAAGATTATTTAATTAGGTGACAACCTTCACCCTGGGTTTACAGAGAGGGGAGTGCTCCAGACGAACTGTATCCAGCCACATTTGTGAGTAAGGCATGTATATCAGGAGGTTTGCACAAGGCAAGACAAAGAAGGATATGCTCAGGGGATCAAAGATATGTGCTGTATTAAAAAAAAAAACTCAGACACAGGTAAGGCATCACAATCAGCACTTTAAGAGACATGCTACAAAAAGAACTGCAGCTAGAGTCCAGACACATAAGCAGAAGCACAGCAATTTTTTTCCCAGACATTAGGTCAAGCAGTATACAAGACACCTCATTGCTGTTAATGACACTGAAGAACTCAGGTATAGGTTACATACCTGTTTAGCAGTCTGTAGCCAAAACAGCTTCCAATTCTATGAGGACACATATTTATCCTAGCTGGAATGGCTGTAATTATGCTGCAGGGGAGCTTCACTAGACCTAGAAACTGTTGAAACACATAATTGATAAAACTCACTCTTATAAAACCTTCAAATCTGCAAAAACATTATTCAGAAATGCAGAACCTTACATACAAATCATGGTTTCCACAGACACTTATCTACACGCTGACAATGCACATCTTGCATTTTTAACTTCTTTTAGGAATCAGATATGAAAGAAAAGCAACTTTGACACATTCACACAACAGATAAAGGAATTAAAACCAAATTAGCTCACCTTTGTACTGCATGTAGAGGTTCAAAACTACCAGCAGCGTCATAACTGCATTGCAAGACAAAAACTGTATTTTCATGAAGTTCTTGGCTGTCTCTACTTGGTAACCATTAAGGTGCTGCGTTCCTCATTTCTGTTTATTTTAGTCTCATTACATTATGTAATAGAAATTCTAGCGACATTCCATTTCATTTAGCTGACGTTGCTCCAGATTTGTATCTGCTACATAAGGCTACAGTGAGAGATGCAAGCAGGAAGGCTGTTTTACAGCAGAATGTCTCTTGCTTTTGGAAATCTTAAGTTACTACTTTTTTTCACCAGAGTCCAGTCAGTTCTAACATTAGTTTTCAGTGAAATCTGGGAACATTTTATTCCTAGACATCCTGGGAACTACAGTTTTCCCCCATCAAAAGAAGAGCTGCCCTAGCCACCTGTATCTGTTAATATGGACAGGCAGGAAGCTTCTTCCCTGGGTCAGATGGTTTTACTACACATAACAGCTGACCATGAACAGGCCCCCTTTTTTGATGATTTGCCATTAGCTCAAAGCTCACAGTTATGCACTGGTGTTTGTTTTGCTTTCTTCTGGTGCAGGTGACCTTTTGCTCACCACTGCTTAGTTGCACTCATCACCACGTTCTGAATTTGCTTATTTATGCTGGATTTTTCTCTGCCATTCACTCTTTGTTCTTCCTGGTCAAGCTCAGCCCTTTCTACAGATATGAAGGCACGCTGAGTATCAGTCTCCATACAGAACCTTTGTCAGTCATTAACGATTTCCAAGAACTGCACAATTATTGATGTATCTTTTGTATGAGAAGTTCTAATCTGTTCTGAGCTTCACAGTCATGTTTTATTTAATCTTGTTTCCTGAGCAAGCTTCTGTAGAGACTTCCCCACTCCTCTTTGCATCTGCATATCCGCATTTGATTTTGAGATTCCATGTTTCTCCAGGAACTTCTCTTTGCTAGCCTTAGAACAGCTGAAACTCCCAGAAGTGGGGTAGCAGTGATAAGGCAGTTCCTTTTCCAGAAGAAGCTAAAGGGAGAGGAAATTACTATTTTAAATTGGAAAGCTCATGATCAGCTATGGTCCTAAAAAAATGAGCCTGACCTTAAAGTAATCATCCAATCTTCCCTTCCAGCACAAATGAGGTTGCCATTCACCTTTAACTTGGCAGGAATGATTCACATTTCTCTGGCAAAGTGTCTGGCTATTGTGAGCCAAACAGCAAATGCCTGAAAAACAACATCAGCACAGCACCAAATCTTCTCTTTGGCAGTATCAATACAACAATATTTCATACATAATTATTATTTCCACATCACCATTTAATTTGTCACAGTGTTATGTGCTGTATCACAGTGCTCCAAAATAAACATGTTCAGTGACATGAGAATGAAGGGCAAAAACGACAAAGGGAACATGAAACCAACTCATCTTTACTATTTTACCCTTCAAATTGGGTTTTAAAGATGTCATCTGGCCTACTTTACAATATATAGAGAGCACTCCCTGAGGGTCAGCTTTACTTATGCAAGCAGTTGTACTGCCCTAAATCTTGCCTCAAAGGCATTACTAAGACTACACCTTCCATCATAGTTCACTTTTAACCGTGTTCTGTATCCTATCCAGGGTACAAGGCATTAGCTACCAGCATGAAAAGACTAACAGGCTCGTAAACCCTTTTAAGAATAATCTCTTAACCCTTTTAGTTTTGTATACTTCACCCTTAACACTATTGACACACAACACCCTAAAAACCTCTTAGGTACAGGCTACCTTCTAGCCTGGTCAGTCTCATGCAATATGAAGTTATAAACGTGAATTAAGTTAACAGCCAGACCCTAAGGGCAACATGCAGCACTCAGAGGCACGTTTCCAAAGGTCCACCTGCACTGAACTTTCTCCCTGTCTGGCCTTGTTTTTTCTGGGTTTTGGGGGTTTGGTTTTTTTCAGTTGTTGTTTGTTTGTTGCCACATGAAATTACTTCATTTGGAAAAGATCTATTAAAATCACTTAGACCAACCTTTATCTAACGACCCAGTCTAATGTCAAATAAGGTCCCTCAACATACCTCTGAGACTTTTAAAAACACCTCCACAGATGGGGATTCACACGGAACAAGGAAAGGAACTAAAAGAGCAAGGGCCTCAGCAGCACAGCTCAAAAAGTGAGCAGAGAATACACGGCAGACGGCCAGCCAGCAGCTGTAACAGCCCTCGGAACATCCCAGAGAAGCTTCTGGGCAGAACCTATCTTGTAGCAAGGCTCAACATCCGAGGCCTCAAGAGAAAAAAATGCCCATCTAGCAAGAGAGAAGCGCTCCCACGCCGCACCACTCACAGCGCGCCCCCTCCGCTGCCACAAACCTCCCGCCCCGCCATTTTGCGCTCCCCCCGCCTCTCTGCCTGACGTAAGGGCTGCGCCCCGCCCCCAGGGGGCGGTGCTGTGCGCGGCGGTGCCCGGATGTGGGAGGCTCCGCCCCCGCTACCGAGCCTCAGCGCTGTTCGCGCCCCCTCCCCTCGCTCCCTACGCGCTGTTGCGGGTCAGCACCAGCCACTGCCGCAGTGAGGGGAAACGAAGCCAGTGGCAGCGACGGATCCGGCGGCGGCGACGCCGAACACGCATATAGCGAGGCCAGGGCTCGGTAGATTCAGCTGCAGCAGAGACGCCTGACGCCCACTTGCCGCCATGGTGAGGACCTTCCCTCGTTTTTCTCCTCCCTGTGAACCCCCCGCTCCCGCCCCTCCGGAAAATTCCAGACCGGGCCGGGCCGTGGGGGCCATTGCCTCGCCCCCCACCCCCGCGGCCTGGCTCGACCGCCGCTCCGCCTCGTTGCTGCTGCCGCTGCCCTGCCTCTGACCCGTCTCCTCCGCCTCCCGCCCCCGAGCTGTCCACGTCCTCCTGCGGGCGAGCACCTCGCTGGGCTTCCCCTTCTCCCTCCTTCCTTTCCTTCGTGCCGCCGCTGTGGCCGCCCCGCGCCTCTCCCCGGGGGCAGGCACGTCTCCCCGCTTCCCCTTGGCCGCCCACGGTGGCTGCCTCGCCCCCGTGCGCCCCGTTGCCTCCCCGCCTACTCTCTCGTTTCGCTCCCCCTAATCCCCCGCGGCCCGGCTACGCTCATCGGGCTCGGCTCTTCCCTTTTCCCCTCCCGCCTCACTCTTCGGCACCCCTTTACCTCACTCCCGCCTGCAGCCTCGCTCCCCCGCCCCCTACCCCCCATTTGGTCTCAGTCTGGGGGTTCGCGTTCCCTGGCCTGCGCTTCATCTGTTTTCCAGATGCATCAGCAGCGCCCTGAGCAAGCCCGGCATTTTGGTAGCGATGTCTTGTGGGTATTGTTCAGCAGTCTCAATAGGTTTCCCTCCCCGCCCTTGGTGCAACAGCAGCGTTTTTCTCTTCATGTGCAGACCGGAAAGCTCTAATGCACGTAGCCCATGGCAGGGAGACAGGCTAGATAATATATACTTTAATTGGGCCGAGTGTAGAAAGCTGACACTTCGGATGTGATTGGCATGTGGATTTGGGGTCTCTAGGTAGAAGGTATGCGGTATGCTCAGGTGCGTGTGTTTGAGCTGTTCTGTTTTTTCAATCATGACGATTTACATTTCCCTTTTACTGCCGTAAAATTAACCCAGAGATACAGTATGGAGTCCTGTAGTATTTTACGTCGACACTAGGGGTGTCTCCTGCTTTTTCACCGCTGCCAAGAAATCAACGCCCTTTTTTAATAAACATTTATTTTAGCCTAAATTAGCCAGTACCCTGGTTGCAGTGAGACCCTGGCAGTATTTTAGTTTTACAACTGGGGAATTATAAGTGGTTTACACTTTCTCGTTCTTAACCCTTTAAAAGCAAGGTCAGCCGTTCATCATAATTCACATTAAATCTCACAGGGCCTGAGAGCTGACTATGGGTTGCATTTTTGCTTTTAAGCACGGGATTTCAGTCTGTCTTTTAGACAACAAAGTTGTAGCAGAAACGGGTGCACCATGCTCGGGCTGTCTTTCCATGTGTAATTTTAATGCTTGGTAGATGTACATTTGGAGAAATGATTTTTGGCATGTGTAGAAATTTGGGTTCAGTGTGGGACTAAGCATTGGGTTTACTGATGGCCTTCACACACCTTTGGAGGACGTTAAGAATGCAAGCAAAGTAACCTCACATTTTGAGAAAAAAAATACTGATGAAATTGAGACTCGAAATAAAAAAAAGTTATGATGTAAAGCATGCCAGGGTTGTAATAATAATTGCTGTGAACGTATAGATGAACAGTGGTCATCTTCCACACAGTAGTTGTGCTCATGCTGCTATTACTTGGGTCTTCTGTGAAAATTCTGTGCCTGAAGACTTGCCTGATGACGTGTGCTAACGTGTAAAAGGAAAGAAAATGTTATCTAACCATTATGCCTCTGTGTGTTAGTGACCTGTAATGAACCTGGCTTTTGTGTATGATTAACTTCAAATTTCATTTTTTTTAATTTAACCATTTTGTCTCTGTGTGTTAGTGACCTGTAATGAACCTGGCTTTCATGTATGATTAACTTCAATTTTCAGTTTGTTTTTTTTTTGTCTCCACTCTGGTGTAACTAAAGTTTTGCTAGTATCTTTTTGTGGTATAATGGTGTAATTACTTTGTGACATTTTGAACAGTATTTTTGGATGATCAACTGTAAATGCGGATTCTGGGGAAATGATGTATGCTGGATACTATCTCTACCAGTAAAGGTGTTCAGTTGCTCACATCAGCAGTAACAATACCAGGAGAGTTTTTGCTATACTTGGATCAGTATGCTGGTTCTGATAACACCTGGTCTCAGGTGTAGTCTGAAAACCAAGCTAAAACTAAACAGTTGATAAACATTAAGCAAAGCTATTGAAGTTGCCATTCTTTTCACTGTCATTGCCCTGTGGACATTTTCACTGAAAGAATTTGCTTCTGATGAAGGACTATACCTTATTTCAACCTTTATTAGAATATTCCTTCTCTTGAAGGAAAAGATAATTATTTTTCCCAACTTGGAGTAATATTTCTTCTGTGCTCCTACAGGACCAGAGTGAAGAAAGAGGTGAATGTGTTGTTGTGTTCATCATAGGTAATTTAAAATAAACCACGACCATCTAGCCAGTCAAGTAATGTAGTTCTGGATGTTTTGGTATAGGCAGTTCTAAAATAATCTATCAGGCAGGGCACAAGATGATGAGGGTATTACATAATGCGAGAAGTAATGTTGATGTGCTATTTCTGTCAGAGTTGACTTAGCAAGTTTTTCCAATGAGTAGTGTTTTCTAGGA
This sequence comes from Tricholaema leucomelas, assembly GCA_013400475.1. Lineage (NCBI taxonomy): Eukaryota > Metazoa > Chordata > Aves > Piciformes > Lybiidae > Tricholaema lacrymosa > Tricholaema leucomelas. Next base: position 1,201,846 of record WAAF01016877.1, read on the forward strand.
AAAGGTAAATAGCACAGAGATTTGAACAAACAGTCTTAGTTTTAGACAAATGAATTCACTTTTCTTGAGATGGCCTATATTCTGGTTCATATTGAGCTCTTACTGTAGGGCATAAGACAAAGAATTCCTTAGAAGTCACTCAAACCATAAGTAGTGTAGCCCATCTTCTCAGGTAGACTCTTAATTTGTTGTGACTGACTTTGCTTGAGTGATGGTGCTTTTGGTGCCTTTTCTTCAGCTGAAGCTGATGTAGCAGTGTTTTTAAGTTACTGAATTCATTAAACACCAAAGCATTTCTTGCAGTAAAGCAAAAAACCATCCAAAAGACCATCTTCAATCAGTGTTTACTATTCAGCAAGGAGAGCATGAAATAAGTTGATTCTTAGCTGAAGAAAAACCTAGTCAACTGTCAAATCGTAATTTTGCTGCTGTCATTACAGCCATTTGAATAGCTGTCAGGAACTGAGAGGCACTAATATGATCTATATTATGTCTTACAGCCTACTGGTGGTCTTCTGCCACAGTTGGAGTAACTGGTATAGGATTCAGTCTGAAGCTCGTGTCTAGGTCTTAAGAAGTATTTGATTAAGCTTATTTAAATCAGTTCATTTAATAAAATGTTTTACTTGGACATAATTTTCGGAGGTATAGTTTAGAAACCAATTTGAATATGCAGATTTGCTTTGTAATCTACAAAGGAGAACAGGTCTTTTTGATAGAAGAGGAAAGAGATTCTTAAAGTATATGTCACTATTTCTGTGGTAGAATTAATTTAACAATAGGGAGAAATAAAGATTGAATAGAATGGCTTAGGTTGGAAGGGACCTCAAAGATCATCCAGAACAGTTTAAGGGAAAATGGTTAATAGTGGGTATGTCTCAGAAACTTAAGAATACTCATGTTTTAGGGCATCTGATTTAGCACTAAAAGGAGAGCTTAAGAGAGTGAGATTAATAACCTCCAAATTGGGCTTTTTATTCATGTCTTAAAGGAGGTGAGACTGTGTTCTGTCAACTGAGTGCCAGAACAGGAGACTTGAGTAGTTCTAGTATGTCTGGGGAAACAAATGAGACGGAAATGCACATTTTAGTGCCAAACCATTTCTTGGTTTGCTTCCTCCTGCCTGTTTGCCTAGTTTTTGTATGTCAGAAAGACATACAGATTTGTTAAGGTGTAGCCAGGCTACTACAAGAAAATTATTTGTCAGTTTGAAGTGACACATATTTCTTAGAAGAAAATGGTGTAACAATGAATATCTTTCTTGGAGCTGGGTGAATCAGCTGGGTGAAAACCTGATGTTGTTGCGGGAGGAAAAGCTTTTTTTAATTGTACACATGCATGAGATTCTTCATATTTGCCCCCATTTCTTCCATGCTAGTAAAATAATTGTTTTGCTTACCTTCTGTTTTTCGACTGCCTGTGTTTAGCTGAGTTTCATTGAAGAAAATTGTATCCTAACATATTGTGAGTCTTAGTGGTAATTGAGTATGAAACTTGAGACTTTGGTTTAGTTATGTGAAATGGTGACCAAAAACTCTGTTCATATGAATAACTTTTTGTAATTTGAGCTAGTATGTGACTTCTGAAACCACTTTGCTCTTGACGCCTTGCCTCCTCCTCTTTCCTCCCAATCCTGTTCTCCCTGCACGTTCTGAGTAGTAGCACTTGTGAACTTCTAATCCAGAGAAAAATTGACACTGCACTGTTCTTTGTTGATTAGCAGCCAATTAATTTAGTGACACATTTCCCTGTTTTCCATCCTTTCCTTCTTTTGGCCCATATGATTTTCTGTGCTCCTAAGCTTGTTTATTCCTGTATGTTCCATATAGAAAGACCATGGGCCAAAGGGGGCTGGCTGTTTCTGTGCTTCCTACGTGATAGTTCTTTGCCAGAATCATCAGCAGAAATGGGGAAGGTGCTACTGTGTGATGTCCTTGTCACGATCAACCTCCTCTGCTTCTGAGAGGAGAGAGCATTGCAGGGATGGGGGAGTAAAGACTGAAGTAATGGGTAGGGAATGAGAGACAGGGATCTACGTCAAAAGTAGTGAAAAGTGCTTATGCTTAAAGGTTGTGCAGTTAGAACTTTATGACTGGGGTGTTGTAAGAAAAATACGTAGTTTTACTTGCATGCCTCTGATAATTAAGTCAGGAAAAAAAGGTTGGAAATGCTGGAAATGTAAGCATTTTTTTTGCTGACTTGGTTAAACAAATTACTTAAACATATTCTTTCTTTCCCAAAGATGATAACAGCTTATCTCACTGTGCTCATGTGAAGCTGGTAAATACTGTTCTTGTTGTACATACGAAAAAGGTTGAGGTCATGGTGGGGCAGTAACTTATCCCAAGTACCTTTTTTTTTTCGTTTAGAGGTTAATGTTAGTATGTGATGTCAGAAACAGATTGTGTTTGTAGCTCTGAAAATAAATAAGGAATCTAAATCTCTGCAAATGTTGTGGTCTTTATGCTGGTAAATTATTTGAATTAGAATTGCAGCCACTAGAGACATGCTGTGTGCTGTCCCCTTGGCTTGGTGTGCCAAGGAGACACCAAGGCACGGGATTGTGTGCAGTGGTTGAAAGGACACCTTTGTGACACTGTATTAGCCACTCGGAGGGGCCTCTTTCAGACGTTAAACCTGGGAATTGTCCTTTTATAGCCCATAAAAGTTCTTCCATTTCTTAGATGGCAGTGTCCTAAAGTAATTGTGACACCAGTGGTGCTACAAATATCCCCTTAATGTACTGAATGAAGTGGCATGGACTTGGATCACAGAATTGTAGGATCCAAAGCAGGATCACGTAGGGCAGGTCACACAGGAATGCATCCAGGCAGGTTTTGAAACTCCACAACCTCTCTGGATAGCTTCATCACCCTCACTGTAAAGATGTGTCTCCTTATGCAAGGTGGAACTTCCCGTGTTCCAGCTTCTATGTGTTGTTCCTTGTTCTGTCACTGGGCACCACCAAAATGAGACTGACATCTTCATCTTGGCATTCACCCCTCAGCTATCTATGGACGTTGATAACATCCTCTTTCAGCCTTCTCCAGATTCAACAGCCCCGGGTCTCTGTCTTTCTTTGTAGGAGAGGTGTTCAAGTCCTGCAGTCATCCTCATAGCTCTCTGCTGGACTCTCTCCAGCAGATCTCTGTCTCTTTTGAACTGGAGAGCCCAAAACTCTTCACAGAATTCCAGATGTGGTTTGACCAGGGCAGAGCAGAGGGATATGGACCAATATCTTTTAATGCAGAATAGATCTTTCAGTACAGCAGTTTAGTATTTTGGGAATACTTTGACTACTGTTTCTCTGGATCAGTGATCAGGGAGCTTAAATAACTTGAAATGAATGATTTAAGCACAAGACTAGAAGCAATATATTCTTCTTGGTGAATGATATGGCTAGATTATTTTGATTGCCGTGTGAAATACTCAATTACCTTAGTGATATGGAGTATTGTAATAAATTTAAACAGAGTTAAACTGAAACTGTGGCATGTCTTGCTATTCAGGTCTGTTCTGTGGAATTTGAATGGCTAAAGTCTGTGAAAGAGGAGGCTTGGGTTTTTTTTTTTAAGTCTCAGGTGTGTTTGAGAAGGAAGTTCACATCTTTCAAGTGAGGTCATTTTTGGAGTGGCAGTTTTGAATAGGAAAACTGAACCATGGCATGATATTCAGCTTTCTAAATGTGTAGCTTGAAAATTTTGATTTTATAACTATGCTTTATGAAGCTTTTTCCACACTACACCCTCCCTCCATTAAAATATATTGCTTTTTGGCTGTGCCTTGCACAGACATAAGTAGATTGTTATTCATCTACTTGGGGAAACTGTGTAGATGGTATGAAATAGACTAATCTGAGTTGCTTGTAACATGGAAGTTAGTTGACCCTGCTATTGATACTCAGTACCACAATGAAGGAAGCAATTTAAATAACAGTCCTTAACTGTGTTAAGGAAGTCCTTTAAATGCATTGGATTATTTTAAAGACAGCAATGCTCATGAACTGTCAATAAAAATCTAGGCTTGCAAACAGCTGGGGCTGTTTAGTTTGAAAAAGAGGAGGCTGAGGGGAGACCTCATTGTTGTCCACAGCTACCTGAAAAAAAATGTTGTGGAGAGACTGGTGCTGGTCTCTTCTCACAGTTAAATAGCGGTAGAACAAGAGGGAATGACCTCAAGCTGCACATGGGTAGGTTTAGACATTAGGAAACATTTTTTTCCCAGCAAGAGTGATCAGGCATTGGAATGAGCTGCCCAGGGAGGTGTTGGAGTCGCCAACCTTGGATGTGTTTAAAAGTCATTTGGATGTGGTGCTTGGGGATATGGTTTAAGGTGAACCTTGCAGAGTAGGGATATCAGTTGGACTTGGTGATTCTGAAGGTCTTTTCCAACATGAACGTTTCTGTGTTTCTGTGTTGTGTCAGTTAATACACAGGTGTTTATGAAGTTTTTGGTGATGGACTTTTTAAAGCAGACTGTTAAGGCAAAGAACCAGGACTTGCTTAGTGAACTGACACTGTGCCTATTGTAAAAATCTTAGGCAGTCAGCTTGAGGCTCACAAACACTCATAGTCTAAGTTATGTAAGGTAGGGGTTAAAAAGCATGGTAAGACATTTGTTAAAAATATGCAGTCAGAATTCGGAGGAGCAGGAGAGAAAGGACTAGGAAGCTCAGACCAAGGTTACATGTTTCTGGGGGAAAAAAAAAAACAGCTACTGGAAAAGTTGATTCAGCTGTGATTCTCCCAAGACCCTGATCTCAGGATCATCCTTAAATGCTGTGAAACTTCTTTCTCCAGTGTATTTGTGACAAATATGGAGTCTTTTCATGCTTTAAGCAGCTGGAATCTTTGGAAAGGAAAACCTCAACTTTCTCCATTGTCATCCTGTGAATAGCTCCTCTGTGTACATCACTGGGCAGTTTAGATTTTTGAAATAGGTAGTGAAAGACACAACAACTGTTGCCGCTGCTGACTGTGTAGGTTCTGAATAGCATCACCAAAGTTGAAAGAAGTCACTTGAATTCCATCTGCTCAATGATACTGTGGCTAGCAGAGAGGACTTGAAAAGGAGGTTCTTTTAAAAGTAAACTGACTGAAATGACTTTTTTTACTTGATCTTAGAAAGGAGAACTTCTCATCTACTTAATAGGCATGATGTCTTCTTTTTCAGTGTTGTGTATGTAATGATATTTCCTTGGGGAGACTTAGTATTGAGCTTAATGGGCTTAACACCTTGGTATCTGGGTAGTCATAGGTCAGTTTTGATGGCATTGAAGGAATTTCACTTTTTTTTTTTGGGTAAGTTTGATTGCATGCAAATCTGCTAACAAGTTGTGGGGAAAAAAAATCATGAAAAAGGAGAACTTCTAAACAGCAGTGACAAAAAATGTCATAGCAATAAATAGACTTCACTTTCATATTTGATAGTCTTAGCATTCTAATCACTGTTTTTTTTTGTGGGGATATCTAGTGAAATACCTGGTACCCACTTAAACTTTTTCTGTGATTCTTACAAAAATGGTGTTAATTTTCCTGAAATACTCTATCCAAAACATGAATTTTGGTAATTTAGTAGCGGGGTTAAAACATTTTAGTTGGGTGTACTGCCATTAGTTTTTGATTTCAGATAGTGCCTTGAAAAATCAGATGTGTCACAACTGTAATTTATAATACATGGACAGTTCATTTGAATCTTGTGTAGTCTTGAATGTTCTGGTTCAATTCTGAGACAGAAGATGGTCAAATTCCCTTCCTCGGTGAGAAAAAGTCACGAAAGTAAAGGGGACTTAAGTTGAGGGGAAGTAGAAGATGGTGGTTTAAGATGTAGGCATGATGTTGCAGCACTGTTACGCTCTATAGCAAAGCAGCTAAAGAATCCAGGAAAACTGGGAAGATTTGATTTGAGAGAGAGAATGAACAGGAGGTTTTTAGCAGTACTTTGACCTTGGCTGCTTTCTCAGAAGAGGTGTTAGCATCCATGCAGCACCATAAATGTTTTGTGAAGTCAAGCCATGTTACCCAGCACAAAGAGTAGTGAAAACACTTGAAAATTAGAAGTGTTCTTTGTTTTGCAGTTCATATTAATTACAGACTGGTGTACAGATACATGCATATGATATACTGCCTGTAAGGCTTGCAAGCAGTACACTTTTGCAAGCATAGCCTATGAAGAGATAAGATGAAAAGCAGCAGAAAGATGGTAGCCTGTGGGTTCTGTGTGCAGATATACACAGCTGTGCTGATCTGGGTTGATGGGTTGCAGAATGATAGAGGTTGAAAGGGAATGTGGAGAGCATCCAGTCCAACCCCTCTACTTGAGCAGGTTGCTCCACCACCCTCAATATAAAAGAAGTTCCTCCTCATGTTTAGATGGAACTTATGTTCAAGTTTGTGCCTATTGCCTCTTGTCCTGTTGCTGGGCACCACTGAAAAAGGCTGGTCACATCCTCCAGACACTCACCCCCACCCACCCTTTAAGTATTTATAAGCATTTATGAGATTCCACCTCAGTCTTCTTTTTTCCAGACTAAAAAGACCAAATTTTCTCAGTCTTTATGCGTAAGAGAGATGTTCTAATCCTCTAAACTATGAATCATTACTCAAAATAATGCTAAAATCTGTAAGGAAATGAGATTTTGAATAATTCTTCAAACATTCAACATAGGACTGTTTATAAGCTACTGAAACTTGGTTGGAATTCTGATTTTATATGAGTACCTTATATGAGCTTGTGGATGATACTGAATGTTAAATATTTGCTTTCCTGTACATAAATAAAAGAGACAAGTCAGTTCCTGCTCTGGAGAACATAACCTAAATATTCAGTCTTTTCAACTGCATTTGAATATTACTTCATGTAACGAGATCCTGAATGGACATCACCTCAGTGTTACTAGTTTAAAAAAAGTCAGTGTTTTATCTATGTTACTGTTCATATAAAGGAAAATGCTTCCAGATTTTAGATTTTTCCATAGCAGTGAAACACTTAATTGAAAGCAGTGTGGTGGCGCTCTGTATTCTGTTCTGTTTTGTTTTGCTTTCCTTAGATCAGGAAGCCTTTGGTAATGGTGCTTGGATGACTTCAGAAATTTTCAGTGCCTCTTTTTCAGAAAATAAATTCTTAATCTGCTGGAAATTCTGATTAGCATGGAAGCTGGTAACGCCCAGAAGACCTGTTTAATGTTTTGTAAAACTCTTGATATTTTAATTACAGTGGTTTTGATCCCTCTGTATTGGATCACAGTGTTGGTAGGGCCTGTTTTCAAACCATATGACTCATTTTTTGTTCTTTATGGAATTCTTAATGAGTCTTTGACTGGCATAAAGTAACCCAGAGCTTGTTAAATGTCTCGGTTTAGTAGTTGACAGCTGTAAGTTCTGATGAAGTTATTTTCCTTTTAGGCAGAAAAAAAACACAACCCCATCCCCCCAACCAAGCAAAACCAGCTATGTATTAGGATAGATGTCAACTACTAGAGATGGTAAAGACTGCTGGAATACAATCCTAGTTTGGCTGATTATGTAGCAGTTCCCCTTTAGCACAGTCTGCTTGTCTCTTTGATTTGCACATCTTTCTCAGTTCTGCATCTTTGCCTTCTAGACTTTTTTTTTTTTATTCTTGCCAGTTTGTGAAATCAAATCCCACTTTTGAACTGCCCTTTCTGTTTCCGGATGCATGTCCTTTACACGATTATTTGCAGTGTTTTTCAGTCTCTCTGATAAATCCTGAGTACAATTTTGTCTACTTTCTTTGTAGTCGTGTTTTTTACTGTACTGTTTCCTTTTTCTCTCTTCTTGTTGAGCAGCCATAAGATGCTTATCTCCCTTCTTCCAAACTCAGATTTTCTTTTTTGCACAAGGTGGTATTAAACTGTGAGGTTTTTTTAAATGGGAGGAAAGGTTGGAGACGACATCTATTTATGCAGCTTGTTTCCATGCTATTAGACCATTTGATCAAGTACTGGGCACTGTTTTTAAGTCCTTGTGGTATAGTTTATGCAAATTTGTGTTATTCTCTGAATTGGCACTTAAACCTTCCTGCTCAAGGATGTTTGACTTGTGCAAACTGTCAGACTGCTGTATGCAGCAGAGCTGCACTGGCTTTCTTTTTCTCCAGGTCTTCTCAGATACAAAACTGAAGGCTGCACGATCTTTTTAATGTATTTAGCCCCTTATTTAATGCACTCTCAGAATCCAAAAATTTAAGATATGTTGGTAGCCAAAGATGCTTTTGTCACTTTGGATTTGAGTATTTGCAACGTCTTGCTGTGAAGAAGCATTTATCATCAACTCTAGTATAATCATTTACACTGAACAGCATAATGTTATATGATCTAGTATAATCTGTTATCTTCATTTCTAGAATGTATCTTTGCTATTTGCTTTTCTCTCTGCAAATGCCACTTGTGGCAATTCAGCAAATCTCCTCTAATTCCCCTGAAAAAACGAAGCCTTCTAAACTTAATTTCTCACTGATAGCGATCTCCCATTCTTCACTCACACGCATTGGTGAGCAGTTTGTGGTGAGGGAGCCTTACCCAGGCACGTTGGGAAAAAATTGTGTGTTTGTCAGTTGCTGTCAAAGCATAGCATGTTCCATTGCATTTCCAGCTTGGTCATCTTTGAGTCTGCCTCAGCCTGATACATATGTGAGCTATATCTGATCAGCTACAAGCAGACCTGTAGCTGTTTCTTGAAGAAGTTAAGAGGTTTGTTTTCTGTAATGGAGATTGACTACTACAGCTCTTCAGCTCTTCTGCTTCTGGAAAACCCTTAGCAAAGAGAAGTATTAGTACTCCTTTCTAATGCTCATTGCTGAAGAGTAGTCCTGTGAAACTGATCTAATGATTATCAGTTTTCTTCCTGCCTGCAGAGGTGTCCAGTTTTTATCTGATTATTCTTGGTACAAGCAAAATCAGGAAGTTTAGAAACTTCAGAAGACTGGGCCACTCCTTTTGCTTTTTTTTTTGTATTTGGAGTGTCAGAAATTGAATTTTAAAGAGGTAAAGGTTTTTGATTCTACAGCTGTTGACGATACTTTCAGCTTTTTGAAAGTAATTAGGAAATTTAAATTTGCAATCATGCTAACAAGTACTGTGCCTTTAAGTGACAGCTAAATTCCACAACATACTACTATGCAAAGAAAAGAAAGGCAGACTTTCACACCCCTCACCAACCCAGTGGCATGAGTGCTCGACTGGAGGTATTAGAGAAAACACTAATTTTTTTACTTTCTGTTGATTTGGGAGAGCGGTATTGAACTGCTGAGGAACTTGACACAGTTTTTACTGGGATTGTTATAGAGAGCTGTTTCCTGAAGCTCCCTGGATCTTTTTGGTTTCGTATTACCTGGAAGTGCTAAAAATTAAATTGGTATCATTGAAAGCAGCCTCAAGAGAGTGTATCTATACATAGCAAAGTACATTTCAATATGGCTTTAGGTCAAGTTAATATCTTTTAAAGTATCTACTCTGACCTACATAGAAACAGAACAGTGATGAATTGTCAGTGTTCCTGAACTACTGTTTTATTGCTTTTTGTTGCAATGGAAGTTTTAAACATTGTGTGTTTTCTGGAAAGGTGCTTCAAACAAAAAGTACTTTCTCTCCAAACTGTTGCAGAGAAAGAGAAGCTCAAAGAGTTTTGTCTGTTAAATATTTCACTTGTAAAATGGCTTTTTTAACTCTTAGGTGGTTTTGACAAACCTCCAGGTTTTCAGTGATGCTTGCATGCGTTGGCTTAACATTTTGAATGACGTTTTATTTCTTTTATTCTGTGTTACTTTAACAAACCTCAAGCTGTTCTTTCGTACAAGCATGATTCAACTTGCTGTTTGGGTTGTTAATGTCTACCAGTCAAGAGAAAAAAAAAATAATTCTTATTAATGAAATAACTAACGCAGAGGTGATATACGTGGCCTGGCCATCCATCAAGTGTCCTGAAGAGTGAGATCCATATGATTGGTTTAGTCTTTTGTTTCTCTTTGGTGTCCCTTTAAGTGTAAGTTGATGTGATTTCTTTGTTATTAAAATGTTGACCTTTAACTCCGATAATCCCATGGCACCTTAATCACTCCTTACAGTATTCAGTCACAGTTTCTGCTTTCCTTGATCCTATTTTATGATAACCTTTTGCACTGCATACTTAGAAAAAATGCTCTCCAGGACAATTTAATTCCATTTTTGTTAGGCATAAAGATTTCTGTGGGTTCGGGTGGGATTTTTTGTTTGTTTGTTGCTGGATTTTTGTTTTGATTTTTTGGTTGGTTGGTTTTGTGATTGAGGATGTCTGTTGTCTTTCTGCCTTCTCTGTACCTCCTACTTGGTTTTGTAGCAGGATTACAGATTTTCTGGTTAGACAGCATGGTCTGGCTTGCACTTTCACTACCATGATCTTTGTCAGTGTAATAGCACAGTCATGGGGTACCTTGATTGGACAACTTTGTTGCAATTATCTTTCAAGTCGAGAAAGAAAGCTGTTGTGATGTCTTTAAGGAAATTGAATAAACTTGAGTTAAGTGGAACAGATAAATCAGTATCTTGCAAAATTTGTGGTGACTCTTCCAGAAGCAATGAAGGACCAACCTGTCTTACCCCAAAGGCTTCCTAATGTGAAGTTCTGTTGCATCAGAACTTAATTTGACTTAGTGGTGGCAGCACTCTCATTCTCCTACTAAAGGATGAGTTACTTAGGAGCTTCCCAGAAAGAGTCTTTTCCTTGGCTTTGGAGAATTCATTATTCATTCATGCACTTTAAAATTCCAGGCTTCTGAGAATTTTCGAGAGTGATGCAAGCTTTGTAAATGCCAGCTCTGTAGTGATTGCATAAGTAGACTGGATTGTTGCCTCTACAGAGTAGCAGCAGGGGACTGCCAAAAGTGAGCTTGGCGAATAGCGCACAGGGCACTGGTGGCATTCCAAGTTAACTTTTGTCATTTAACTTTTGCAGTTTGATCTCCAGATTGCAGTGCTTATGCAAGTTTTTGCAGTGAGAGCTCTTGTTTTCTGTGGGAGCTTATGGCTTTTGATATACAAGATTTGTTTGGCAGTTTTCTCTGCCTCAGCTTGCTTTAAAATCTGCACTGCATTTGTCTCTAGCGCTGGATGTCTACCTGACATTGCAAACTGCATCAGGAGGCCATAAAATAGAACAGAAACCTTTGATAGTCACATGTTAGAGATGCAACAGTAGAGTTAAGTTTAAAGCAGTTCAGTTGTACTACAGTTGTTTATTATCTCTCCATCAAACCTTTGCATGATGATCTGTGGGGATAGACATGTAACTAGTGAATGATATTGTCAGAGTGTGTGCTCTGACTCAAAGTCTCCTTTCCCTCCTCCAAGTTCAGGTAAAGGACTTTGCAGGAAGACTTTTTCCATCTTTGATAACTCTTTTTTTCTTTAAGCAGCTCTGCTAGATGTTCTTTGCTGTTTCTGCAGGGTCCTTATGTCTCATTCTTTCTTGAATGACTGTTGTGTGTGTGTGTGTTTTTTCTTGGAGACAGCTTTATCTACTGCTGAGTAGTGTTGCATGTCTGTATGTATACATATATGGTTAAACAAGTATTATAGCATACCTTCAAAATCATGAAATCACAGAATTGCTGTGATCAAAAAAGACCTCCAAGATCCTCAGTTCCCACCATTATCTCACTTTGCCAGGGTTACTACCATGCCATATCCCCGAGCACCACATCTAGATGGTTTTTAAATACATCCATGAATGGGAATTTAACCACTTCCCTGGGTGGCCTGTGCCAGTCTTTTAGAACCCTTTTAGTATAGAAGTTTTACCTGATGTTTAACCTAACCCCCCCCTAGTGTGACTTAATGCCATTTCCTCTTGTCCTATCAGTTGTGACTTGTGAGAAGAGACCAACGCCCACCTCTCTACAACTTTGTTTCATGTAGCTGTAGAAAGCAATGAGATCTCCCTTCAGCCTCCTTTTCTTCAGACTGAACAACCTCAGCTCCCTCACCTGCTCTTGACAAGACCTGTTCTCCAGAGTCTTCTCCAGCTCTGTTGCACTTCTTTGGATGTGCTTTAGCAACTCAGTGTCTCTCTTACACACTGCAGTGCCCAAAACTCAACCCAGTACTGAAGATGCAGCCTAAGTGCTGAATTGAGAGGGACAGTCACTTTTCTAATCCTGATGGCCACACTGTTTCCGATCCAAGCCAGGGTGCTGTTGGTGGTCTTGGCCACCTGAGCAGCTGCTGGCTCATGTTCAGCTGGCTGTCAGTCAGCATCTCCAGTTCCCTTTTTGGAGAGCAGCTTTCCAGCTGCTCTCTCCCAGGCCTGGACTATTCATGGGGTTGTTCTGACCCAAGTTCAGGACCCAGCACTTGATCTTGTTGAATCCAGTGTGATTGATCTCACATCAGTCCAGCCTGTCTAGGTCTTTCTGAGGAGCCTTCCTATCCTCCAGTGGATGAACACTCTTTCTGAATTTGGTGTCACTTGCAAACTTAGTGAGGGTGCTCTCAATCTCCTTGTCAAGATCGTTGATGAAGATACTAAAGATAAGTGTCCCCAGCACTGAGCCCTGAGGGACGTCACTCGTGGCCAGATGTTTAGATTTTTTTAGAAAACTCTTCAGTTGTGCCTTGAGTTCAGATAGGAGACACTAGGGCATTTATGTATATGAATATGGATTGTGTAATCACTGCTGTAACTGGACAGATTTTATGGATTGCTTTACAGTCCTAAACACATTCGAAATGTTAAGACTTAAAATGAATAGCTTTATTCTGTTAAATAGATGCACTTTTATTTCTGTTTCTTTTAATATTCATAAAGCCAAAGGATGTATTAAAGATTAAAGCTGAATCCTCTTATAATTCCACTCTTGATTCCTTTAGTTTTCCTGTCTGGTAGAGGCTTTGGCAACAGCAGCTATCTCTAATTTCAGATTTGCTTCTTGCTTCATTGGTTTAGGGCTTCCCTGTGGTATCTTGGAATAGCTGCTTCACTGTGATGGCTTTAAGCCATTAATATCTCATTTTGGAGGAGACCCGTGGACAGTGAAGGATTTAAAGCATAGCAGAAGTGACTGGCCAACTGCCAGCCAGAGGACAAGTGGCTTCCCTTAAAATGACTGACAGAGCTTGACCGGAGCCATGACTGGATTAGATGGTGACTAAGGAGTAAACCGTGGGCTTTTCCTAAGACTTGTACAGTCTTTCTCGTCTCCTCCATCCTTAGGAGGAATGTGACAAAATGTGGTGTGCATCCCAGACAGAAGAATCTTCTAAAGAATCCTCACTTCTTTTGTTGTGAACAAATGGAAAGCATGTGCTCAAAAGAAAATTTTATTATAAGACTTTTTAAAATGTGGTAAAGGGAATTATGACACTTTTATTCTGCATACTTGCAAAGAACAACAATGCCAGAATGTTGTTAACAGCTTTAACCCGACTTGATCTCTACTGTAATCCCAAAGCCAGCAATCCCCTTTGCCTTGGTTCATTATCTCTGATGTCTGCAATTTAAATGCCGTGTTGAAGAATTAGGTGTTTTTTTTTGAGTTCCTTCAGGACTGAAGGTCACAGTCTTTTTTTTTTTCTAAAGAGACAGGATTAAGACATTTAGGCTACTTTGAGGATAGCACATTTAAAACTTGAAATTTGCTCTGTTCAAAGGTAAGTCAAAACATGCTCTGTGGTTTGTATTTTTCCAGAAGTTCCTTTTTGAAATTACCAAATGCCTGTAACATTCCTTGATGTTTACTGCTGATAAGCATTCAGGTGAGTTAGGATCTTAACAACTCTAACCCCTTTCCCTTATAGCTTGGTAGTTTCAGTTTTAGGGTAATACATAGAAATTGAATGCAGATACAAGTACAGTGGTTTATTGGAATTCTAGTAAACCTTTCAAGAAGTGTAACTGAAAATATGGGGCAAAAAGGTAGCACACCTCTCAGGGATGATTATTGCATCATCAAGTATAGGGAAGAGCACAGTTTGTGCTGTAGTCCTGGAATGGAGTCTGTAACTACAGATGGTGAAATGCAAGGGTATGTTGGCAGGTTTATGCTGTTAGTCTCAAAAGCTAGGTGGAATTATAAGAGAGATGCTGAGGAGTTATGGAGGTATTATACGAGGTAGCTGTATCCTGTTAAAAGCTCCGGCTGCCAGGAAATGAAAAATGCCTCTGCAAAGGAAACCATAAACTGATTGGACAGCAATGTGTTAATCAAATATAACTGTATGGGGTTTTTTTATACCAAATTAACCTTGTACGTTTCCTCTAGTGCTCTGAGGATTTCATTTAATGATAAAAGTTTTTTAGACTTAAAGGATTCAACATTTCAGTTACTGTATTTGGGCTATGCTTCTCAGTTTTTCTCCACTCTTAGGGAGTCAACATTTGGATAATATTTAGGTGTGTGAATAAAATTAGAGGAGAACACATTAACAGTCTCTTCATAGAGTTGAAGAACTTGTACATTCTTGCACTCAGATGTAAGAAATAGATGAAAGCAGGTTTTGTTTTGTCTTCTGCAAATATTTGGTGTCTTGGCTATGGAAAGCTTCAAGTATTGGGTCATAGCTGAGTCAGAAGTTAAAAATAATTAGAAGCAATTACAACAGTTTATTTTATTTTGTACTGGACTTAAAAGCCTTCCCGAAACTTCTTTTTATCATTGTTTATGGCTTTCCCAGTGACCAACAGTTGTACTTGGGGAAGCCAGTGTGTCCCAAAACCACTAGAAATAACTTACAAGCAAGATCAAGTGTGGTTTGCTGGGGTTTTTAAAAAATATTTAGGGTGCATCTTAAACTTTGGTGGATGTCAAATCCATTCCTTATCCCTTTGTATACATAGGGGGCTCTCTGAACAGCTTGTAGGAGGTACTGAATTCCAAGTTTTGAGGTCAATCATAAACTTCAAAGTTTGCTTCTGTAGATCTATCTTGTGTTCAGTGGTCCAGGAAAGAATAACTGTAATCTATTGCTGTAATATGCACTTTGTTTCTGATTGACTAAAGGCACTTCCACAAAAACACTGTTTATTCTTTTGTAGTTAACATGCCATTGCAAGACTTACTTGGTAAAGATTATCTTCTGTGTCTCTTTATTTCCTGACCCACGCTATTTTGTAAACTCAATGTATGATGGTAATTCCACCTGTTGTGTTAATAATCAAAATTATCAATTTCAATTGTAGAGTTGTACTGAATTAGCAGGAGATCCCAACTCTTAAGGACCAGCTGAATGCTGGATTCTACCTAAGTATTTTGCTGTTAGGCTTGCAGTCTGGTCCCACTACTGCACTTTTTGTATTTTTTTCTTCTTCCTCACTTTTACTTGTTACCTTTTTTTTTCCTGTAATCCCTTGCTTTTCTGGGTAACCTGTAAGAATTCCGTGCTTGTAACCTGTTTAGTTCCTTCTGTTGCACATACGGGAAACTGAATGTTCACACTGAAAAGTAACAGGGTGCCTATATTTGACGGTCCAGGTCCCAGAAGTGCTTGCAGGTATTAGATTTGACTTACGGACAAAGGCTATGGCTGTGGAATACAGAACAGGATTCTTTTAACAACATCGATTACAGAAATGAGTGGGACATAAGCAGAGCTGTGATTGTGAAGCTTCATTAAACTGTTGTCTGGGATTTGGCTGGGAGTTCTTGCATCTACAACTGCTGTTGTGCAGCCCTAGCCTTAGTATTACAGGGGTTGCCTTTCACAAGAGTGGATAGATGTGTCAATAGCCTGGAAAAAAAAGATTGGGAATTGTAGTACAGCACATTGCTAGAATATAATTAATTTTGGATCTTACTGAATGTGAGATGCATGTCAGGAATTTTTTGTGTATTTTAATTCCTTTTGCTGGTGGAAACGAGGTTGAGAATTTGGGATTGGTGGTGAAACTGTGATTGTTTTAAGTTACTTGCTTTCTAATTTAATGCCCTCTGATTTTTGGGTTCACTTAGTTCTTCTGCATCACAGTATCTGACTCAACATTATTATGACCATAAGAACCTTAGAGGTAAATTTATTTTTAGTGTTTGATTAGAAGTCTTGTGTTAGAGAGCTACTACTTCCAAGGAGCTAGAGTTTAGGGGAGTTCCACTCCCTGTACCTGAAATAATTCTGTGCTAAGTACTTAGTCACTTTGCGTGAAACGGTGTAAAAGTCACCAAGTTGTTTTAGATGTTAATTTCTAAATTTTGGCAGTTAGCCTGCACTGTTGTCAACTCAAGTTCAGTCTTGTTTTTGGGTAGCTGTGGTGCGATATTCCAATTTTAAGTAGATTTAGTAGCTGCAATGAAAAGCATAAAAGGTGACTTAATTACTCTGAGTTAAACACCAGTGCCAGATCCCTGGTGATCTTATCTATGACATCTGCTTTACAAGTTTCCTTTTGTTGTCTACAAATAAGATATTCCTGTAAATATATTGCAAGGTAATCAGTATCACATTTCTTTTCATTCACAGGCTCCTCTTGGGCTAAGGCACAACTTACATGTGTTGAGTAGTTCATTTGAGGGTGTTGGGGGTTTTTGTGTGTTTGCTTGTTTGTTTGTTTTTTTTTTCATCATCAGATTTAACAAAGAAAAGTTAAAGTGCATTCATACTGTTTCTGAATGAGGTAGTTTTTGTTTCTTGCTGGTGTTTTTCTTGTTGTTCCTCCTCAGACTTGATTCCCATTTGTCTCTTTAAACCACACTTCTTGTGGTATCTATCAGAACTTTGAGGACATCTCTCCTCTGTGCTCCAGTGAACAGCTTTTTAAGCTTTAATTGCTTCACTGTGTAACATGAAATGTATGAATTGCAACAGGTGAGCTCTGGTGTATTTTTGTGGTCAACATTTAATTCAAGAATTCAAATCTCAGTGGCTTAAAGGCTCCTTGGGCCCTGTCTGAAATCCATTTTAGCAAATATCTAAACCACCTTGAGTGTTTGTGGCATCTTCTGTTAATGCAAAAATGTTTAGAGCCTTGATAATCCTATCCTCTTCAGTTTGCCACTTTGCCTGGTGCTTATTGATGAAGACTATGGTGCCAACTTATGACAGCCAAAGTTCTAGTAACTTGTTAAAAAACAAACCAAAACCAAGCTTCTCTTCACCAAGCTGGCAGTTCTTCATTGTTAAAGCTTTGTGAAAGTGGCAATACATGGAAAATGAACTCGAAGGAGGACGAGAAGGAGGAAGAATTCTCTGCAACAGGTAATTTCCCTAATCATTCATTTTGGTCTTACGGAGAAGAATGAGAAAAGATAGAGGAGCAGTTTGTGAAAGGGGAAGAAGCGTCTTTTGAGGAGGCTTTTCTTAAATGCTGACTGTGAGCTTCTGCCATCTTCCTTCTTGCCGCTCCCAATCTCTTCTAGTTAGAGTAGAGGATGATGTAGAATAGCTTTATGTGTAACTCGAGAATTGATTATCTTGATAGTCCCTGGTTCTGACCCCCGACTGACATGGCTTGGTTAATTGTTTCACTTGCATGCTGTCCTTTCTCACGTGATAACAAAGATAATTAGTAGTGTGGAAGCTGCAAGAGCAAATGCAGGAGCACAAGGTATAGCATGTTGGCAGCAGCCCACGAAGTACTCACTACTACAGAAACATCAGTAATGCTCAGTTTCTGTGGGAAGCTTTGGTGCACAGGTGTAGCAGCCAACTGCAGCGTTCAGGTAGTTTGTGCGTTTAAGGCCACTTAAGACAAGGGTGAGTTTATTACTCTTGAGTGTTCCTGCAGAAATCACAGTACATCTTGGATGATACTCCTGTACGCTTATTAAACAGACCATAGGAAACCACTCTTGCCACTTGTTGAATTCATTGGCTGTGGAAACAAATCAAAAGCTTTGAAACAACCTGACTTTTAAACTGTTCTAGGAGTTTGTTTGTATTTACAGTCTCTCTCACACTGCCTTTACAGGACTAAATCTGAGATGAGTCCTGAGCTGACGTTGTGGCTTGCTGGCATTTAAACACTTGTTCTGCTTTTGTGAAAGCCCAGTGTATGCCGAAGAGCTGTTTTGCTGTCTGTCTTACTGTGTACAAAGCTGTTTTGTATAAACAACTTCAGCTAAGAATCTGAAGTCTGTTACTAATTTTGCTAATTGCACATTTCCCTTTTTTATTTTTATTCGCAGCTCTTCATGTCCTTCACCAGGAGGAAACTTGCCAAGAGAACTGTTCTCAACTGTCCCACCTCGGAGTGTGTACATAAGTGATCTTAAGAAGACTGAGCAATTAGTATTTGAAGTAACTGCCAAAGAAAGAGAAATTGAGAAACGTTTTTGTGGATCGTAAAGACTAAAATCCATTAATAGGTTATCCTTAATCAGTAAAAAGAGACAGCTGCTGCTGAAAGAAGAAAAGGAGAATAATTAGTAGAGAATAAAATGGCAAGGAACGTTTTTATTCTTACAGGAACAAACTACATGTCCTGTAAGCTTCTGAACTACTTTACTGATAGGTTTTGACTTCTCTCTAGAAAACATATTTCTGCAGCATTCGGAATTTGATCCACCTTCTGTTAGTGGCCTCCGGACTGTTGCTTGACCTGTAATTACTTCTGTCTGTAAGTCATGGTTTTGCTGCTGCTTAACCAGGAGTTAACTTGTAGGAATCCAACAGCATTCAAGAAAAAGTGTCCAGGCAATGCTAAAAGGATAAGGTTGGTCAAAATAGCTGTAGTATTCCAGCCACTTGTTTTAACTGCATAACTGGAGAGAAAAGAGTTGAGCTGCAGCAGGATGGCAGCAGCACCCAGATGCAGCTGAGGAAAGCATGTTTTATACTAGGCATAGCTGCCAAGTCAATCTGTGGAGCTTTGGTGCCATACAAGCTGCACTACTTCAACAAACCATGTGTCACTTGTTTCTAGATGTGCTAATATGGTGTGTGTGAGGATACTCTCACTTCATGCGAGGTATGCTAAATATATATCTGGCAGGACATACTGATATTATAATGAGTTTATTAAGTTGGCAGTCTTAAGAGTTGTCAGAACCTTGTTAGTCTACCTATTTATTTGTACAAATCAACTTTTTTTGCATCCAAGCAATGTCCTCTTTGGAGATTTTACATTGATTTTGTCTTCATAATGTAGTATCATCTTTAAAATAAAGGAACATGTGTCCATGCAGTGTTGTTTTGCTGAGGAAGATTTATAATTATGATAATCTTCTGTGGTAACTGTCAGATTTTAATGCATCCACTCATAATGAAATCTTCTCCAGCATTCTGTAGAATTCTGGCTAGTCCCGGTGTTAAACTTTGATCCTTTGAATTAAAACTGTATTCATGAAAATGTTTACCTGACTTCCCACCCTGTTTGTAAAGGGCTCATTTGATACTTTACAAAGTCTAATAGCTGTGATTCCTTCCCTGCTTCTTCTCATAACACATTTATGTGCATTCCACCTTATGACCTACCTGCTCTTCAACAAGAAGAAAAATTCAACCTGTTCAGTTAGCACTTGGGTTTCAGGGCTTATATTGTATCTCACAGAACATAGATACATAGTGGTTGTATTTGGGGACAAGTAAGGGAGCTTTTTCTGTTGCTGCTCAGACCATGCTGAAAAATGCCTGCCTTTGGGAACAAATCATTGCTCTTCACTTCTGAGGATGAAGTCTTTGGTACGGGGAAACACCTTCGTGTTTGTCCAGCTGTGGAAACAGGAATTTTGGCTTGGACATCTACTTGTACCAAAAAAAACTCCAGAAGGATTAAAAACGTAGTAAACTTTTGGATTCTCCTATGAAAATGAACTCAGCACATCAATAGCAGGTAACTACTTGTTTTTTAATACATTTTATTTAACTACTATGTATCAGATAGAGAATAGTTATGTAATTTTTGCACTGTCACTTACGGATTTTTCTAATTGTTTTTAGATATCCAAGTACCAGTCCTGGATAGGTAAGTATTTTTAGCACTTCTTTTTAGTAGTAACTGTTTCAAAGAAAAACTGAGCTGAAGTTTATTCACTTTTCTGTGATCTTCAAATGTGTTTTTGGTTACTTAAGTAACTTTCTTATGGCTTAGCCTCTACATCCAGGTGCGTAGTAAGGGTCTTTATAGACATGGCACTTACTCAGTTAATCACCTGAAAAAAGTTATTCCCTTAAAAAAAAATCTGCTCAGTTTAAAGAAGCATTTTATACTTCTTCAGGCAGATAAATTTCTAGTACAGGCTACTGAAACCAAACTTAATCCATACACCTGAACAAGGATGTAAGAACCCACAACAACCTTCAAACGTAGTTGTTATTGTGTATTTGTCTGTGCATGTGCATAAGTGCACTGGTTTTAATTCAACTTTCTCCTTTAATTTGCAGCCTTCCAGTCTGATGTTTTTCTTGCCTCTTCATGGCTTCGTATCTTGAGCAGCCTAGCTGGATCCCCTGGTTCCTGTTTCTTCTCGTTTCAAAATTCTCCTTTCCCTCATTTTAAATCCCCTGCCCTTTTATATTCATGTACACGTACTAGACTTTGACTGCCTGTTTTAGACTTCGCTGTTTGTTCTAAGATGTTGTTTGGGTTCTGTTGAAGATGATCCATGTGGCACTGTTCTCCTGGATTCCCTGCCACAGTGGAATAGGTTTTCCACTGAGCAGAAGCTCAGTCATACTTGTGAAGTTTTAAGGACCTGATGATCCTCGCTTGCATTTCAGTTCTGCTACTTTGTCTTGCTATAAGTAGACAACTGGGAAGAAGTTAGTGCTGTGTCTTTTGCTGCTCTACTTAGAAAGCAAGTGTATTGACTTTTTTAAAGAAGCAAAGGAGTTTATGGATTGTGGGGGATATGTGTTTTGGAGGTTAAAAACCAAAAAGGCAAAAGCACCCCCTCCTCCCCTTCCCAGCACATCTCCTCTCAGTCATGCTTAGGTTCAGGAGATGATTGTTCTGCTCCCTTCTGTCCTTAGTAGGAAATGCAGTCCTGTGCCTCCAGGCTAAGTGTAGGTATTGGGGTTTGGGGAGAGATTTTTTTTGTATGTGTTTTTTTTTTACTTTTCCCTTTGGTTGAGTAATCTCCATATTTTGGTTCAAATTTATATAGTTTTGAGGAGTCTTTCAGTGTAAGTGCTCAGCTATGGTTCACACAATAAGAATCACTGCTGAATAGAATGTGTCTTAGACTCATCTCAAATGTTTTGTTTTCTTATGTAAAACACTCTTGAAAACAGTGTTTTGATGATGTTTGATTATGACTTTTCACTCCTCTACTTACTGATTCTGAAAAAGTATTAGCATGTGTGTATTGTGATCTTCTGCTCAAAGTGAGGCATATGGGGATAAAGAAGACCAGCTTTGAATTTTAATGTGTCTTGGTATCCATGTTGCAATAGTTCCAGATTTCAGTATGTGCAAATTCCAAATGACTGTACCCTCAAAGTTTTAATTTTTCTTGCTCTGAAGTGTTGTAGTGCAGCAGGGATTTAACATCTTAATGTAACTTTCCATTCAGCTACAAAACAGGAACATAGTAACATGGGACATTATAAAAATATTAAGTGTAAAGCTGTTACATCTGAACTTCTCATCTTGTAAACCACTTTCTTTGCATCATTCTTTCTGTGTGAGTCCTTTTTTGGAGGAGTGGGCAGGTGGCTCTGGGGAGAACACATGCTGTGATTTTCTTGTGCTAGTTGAGTCAAGTCGATCATGGTGCTGCCTAAGGACATGTCTCTTTCTGTGTATAAAATAAAAGTGGTAACAAAGACTATGTGAACTCTTCAAATATTATTTGAACTTGGAAAAAGCAGCATTTCTACAGTGTGTGAGTGGTGAGTTGTGATATTTGGAGCTTAAAATATGGAGTTAAATTCTTAATCCTCATGTGGGCCACTGATATTTTCATGGGAATTCTCATGTGAGGAGACCTCTCAAAGGATAATATTTCTTCTTGTGTTTTGGTAACACTTATCTAAATAAAACACTGTCTGTGGTTGTTTGGTTTAAAAGACATATATTTAAAATAACCATGTAACTTGTATTACCCAAGATCTTTACAGTGCTGAAGCTTAAAATAGTTCCTCTGAGCTAACCTGGGAATAATTGCAACTTTGTTCTGTTTTTTTCACGTTTCAGGGAAACGAGGCAAGCTACCCCTTGGAAATGTGCTCGCACTGTAAGTATTTTAATTGCTACATTTATATTGTTAGGTTAAGCTTATTTGGAGATTGTATATACACCTTTTATGTCTGAGTTGACTGCTGAAAAAGTTAATGCAAGAAAAAGTTGATTCAAGAGTCGAATTCAAAGGTGAGGAAAAAAATGCAGGTTTTGCTTTTAGATTGTAGAATCAAAAACCAGTCCATCTTTAAAACGCTTCTAAAGATGGTTTCAGTTTTTTCCATTAGAATAGGAAACAAACTAAGGATAGCTTTGTCTGTTCAGTGAAGCCTTGTAACTGGTAGCTCGACTGGTGGAGCTTTTCCGTTCATCTCAGAGCTGTGGAACAGCTTGTGGTGCAGTATGTGCTATGTTAGGTGCAAAGTATGTCACCTAAGATGCTTTTTTTTCCCTCTGTGTGTACTTGCAGCCAGGCATTTAGGTGAGAAGCCACTTGATGTTAGTTGCTTTTAGCCACATGAGCATAAAATTCACTGCTGCACTTCATGGGGTTAGTCTGCCCTGTGAAAAAATGAAGTATTTCATGCCTAAAGCTGACCAAAGAAAGGTTTGTCTTACAAAGTGTCCCTGTGGTGTTATGCTAAGCATGACTTGCTTTTAACAGCTTCTTTTCTTGAACATTTTTCTTCAGTAATAAATCCTGTGTAAAGTTCTCTGTGTGTATGTATAGAGTGCTTGATAAAATAGCTTCAGTGAGTCAGATCTTGTTTTTAAGCAGGATAATAAATTCTTTAAGATAGGGACTGTCTTCTAGCGTTTCTTTCACAGTGCTGGCTTTTCAAAGTCAAACAGTAGTGCAAAATCGACAATCATGGAGGAATTGTCTTCTAAATAGGTTTTTCAGAGAAATAAGGCTTTAGCTAGTAATTAGCAAGTCTTCTATACCTACTGCTTGTCCACATAAATTAAAATCTGAGTCACCAGTTTGTAAAACACTTGAGATTCTTATCCATGGCACTACCTTGCTGTGCTATGCTCTCTATATATTCTGTTGAATACAACTAATGTAAGAGTGGGAGTCTCATACAGGAAGACTGCAGTAGAATCGTGAGTATCAGTGCTTGGTTACTGCCATTGGTCAGTTTTTCCTTGGGGACAAACTGGCTCCTGAATAGTTTTAGTTTTTCAATTACATGTATCTCTGCCATAGTTGTAAGCAGTGTGCTCTCGTCCTTTTTATTCAAAGGCAAACAGCTATCAACCCAAAGGTGTATTGGTGAGTTTGTTTGCCCCCTCGTACTGCAGAGAGAGGGAATATTTCCACTCTATGTTACGTGGTTAAACTGTATGTTGAGGATATCATTGTGCAAATCTGAGGGTCTACATGATTAAAGCTTTTTCTGCTTTGATGGATCTTCTGAGCAGAGAGAAAAGGCTGCTGTTTATCAGGGCAGCATAACTCCATATGCTGGGGAAGATGTAGTTACCCTTTCCTGGGTTGTGCCTGATCACTGCAACGATGGCTGTGTGCTTAAAGATTCATTGTGTCTGAACACCCTGAAAGAGCAGGGTGGCTGGGACGCGGGTGTGTACAGTGCAAGTCTGTGAATTAAGCCTTCTATGCAGGCACTCACCTGGTCCTTCGCATGTTAAATGTTCACAGTGTTTTAAGTGGTTGTCACTGACGGGACTAAAGCTTTTCAGGTCAAGACCAGACAATGGTTTTGAAGATCGTCTGATCAAAATTTTGGATGGTTAGACTTCTGGGAGACTCTGAGTTAGCATTAATGTATTTATGCTGTCTGCACGGTGCTGTTGGGTGGTAGCATCTGCCTGGCACTGCAGCTGCTATTTTAATATCTCATTTTATAAGAATAATTTTGTTTTGAAGTTGACAGTTACAGGAAGCAAATTGAGGATCCTTGCTGTTAAATAGTCAAGAATATTCTTTTTACCTTTCATTTTAGAACATTTAGTTCTTTTCAGTGGGTGGATGAACATTGTTGGATTTCTTGAAGTATTACTTTGTTTCCTGGCTGTGCTTTGAGAAATTGCTGAACATTTGGTGCTGTTTTACATGGTGAAAATTTCATGTCAGCCAAGTTATGTCAAATTATCAGTAAGAAAATGTTATAATAGCAAAAAGCTGTGAAGAAAACTACTTGATAGTAAGCAATATTTTACAGTGGAGAATTGTTTATGGTATTTTCTAAATGGTATTTTGTAGTAATTTTTAGGATAAGGAGACTAGCATCTCTTTTCTAACTTAGGAAATTGTAATTGACACATCTGAAGTCATGAAAAGGACTAGGCCAGCTGCCTGTAAGCATATACAAGGCAAGTGGTTGAATGTGTTCTCAAGGGCGTCATCTTTTTGAAATCTGATCTCCAAGGCTGAAATGGCTGTCTTGGTTGCTACTCTGAAACATTATATTCCTGAATCAGACAAGACTGTAGAGTGAGGTGAGAGCTTTTGCTGAAGGCCTGTTTTATTTTGAGATATCTGCAATCCATTCTTATGGGGAAGGTTTGTTTTGTTTTCTTCTTCAACTTGGAAGCACTTGAAATAGATTTCAGAACATGTTTTACTTACAAACATCTGTTTTTCTAACACCTTAGCAATACGTTTGTTTCTAGTGGTCTCACCTTTGAGAATGGTGTGGAAGTTAGGCTCTCTGTGAACACACTTCAGTTTTTGATAGTTACAGCTTTGAGCAGGTATTTTAAGAATGTCTGGAAAAGCCAAACATTTAAGTCCAGGTTGAAACGTTTAACTGAACACTGAGGGTTTAGAAGTGCCCAGCACCTGTTTGCAAAGAGGTGCACAGCTTTTCTAGGCTTGGCACACTTTGAGTGCTTGCCTAAGTATTGTGTATTCTACAGCAATGGATGTAGACTGCTTCTGAATACAGGAGTGGTTGTCCTGTTAAAATATCCCTGAAAGTGGCAGATTTAAGAGATCTGGGTTTTCAAGGCATTCTTTGCTGTGTGACAGCAGAAAGTAAAGTAGCCATGGACCTTTGTCTTGATGTTTAAAGCCCCCATATCAGTAAAGCAAATTTTGTGAGATTTCCTTTTTCAATGTAGCGTACATTGCACTCTAGAAATTGTCTTTTTGTGAAGCTTTGAGTGCTTCTTACAATGTCCCGCATCAGTGATGTGATTAAGGTCTTCAAACGAATGTGTTTAAAACCTTGTGGATCATCCTCTGCTCTTGTGTTGGAGAAAGGAATGGAGTATTTAGTAACAACATATTGGAGGATGTGGGGCTGAAAGACTCGACTGTTATGCTAAAATTGGAGCTACGCAGAGCATTTACATGTGGGTCCTTGGAAGCATGGAGTTCTTGAGGTTTAACCTGCTTCATCACTTCAATCATCATTTTTACTTTCATGCATCATCACTTTTAGATGTATGCAAGTGAATCCGGGAAAGATAGCAAGTATTGTTGGCTTTGGAATTTGAACACTTGGAAGGAAAAGGAATCTTTTGAAAACACTGATAGCTCCTTAAGAAAAAATCCTAATATTAGACCTTCTAGATAAAACCTACCATGTGTTAGTTAGAATGCAAAGGAAAATTGAAGTGGATTGTGAAATCACAGAATTTCAGAGGCTGGAAGGGACCTTAAATGCTCATCTAGTCCAACTCCCCTGCAGGGCAGGATCACCTATACCAGATCACACAGGATCACATCCAGGTGAGTTTTGAATTTCTCCAGAGGAGGAGACTCCAAAACCCCCCTGGGCAGCCTGTTCCAGTATTCTGTCACCTCCACTGTGAAAAAATTCCTCCTTCTGTTTACATGAAACTTCCTATGCCTCAGCTTCCACCCATTGCCCCTTGTCCTGTCATTAGGCATCACCCAGCAGAGCCTGGCTCCAGCCTCTTGGCACTCACCATGCACATATTTATAAAACAGATACTTTGATGTTTCTGCAGGGCTGCCAACAAAGCCTTTCAAAGAAAAAAAACATGTTACAGGTCTTATTCCTAACCAACTAGTAAGTTAGTAAGGTCAGGCATTAGTTCCGAGTTGGTGGGGTAGTTTCTGATTGTGCTGAAAAGCAGAAGAAGGTGTAGAGCCTCCTGTCAGCTGGTGGGCCAAGCACAACAGAGGCCAGCTCGAGTCTGAGGTTAGAGGAGTGCTCACTGCAGCCTGAGCTTCCTTGAGCTGTGGCCACAGTGTTGAGTCACAGGCAAACCATGCCTCAAATGATGTAAATAAAGCTTGGTCATCCTTATTTTGCTCAGTTATGTTATCACCCTGTTTACACTCTTGTGGACTTGGACCTCATATGCATTTCCCAGTGTTTTCATCTCTATGCTGGTCTCCTGAGCTTGAATCCTGTAAAATTTTGTCTGCTACTGCCATCATCTGTCCTTCCAGCTTAGGAACCTTCACTCTGTCTGAACTATCTCTTTCCTTTTCCAGTATAGCTTTCAGATATTTCTGATGGCACTGGGTTGCCTGTAAGGGCCCTTCAGAGGTGAAGGAAAAAAGAATTTTGTTAAGGCTCTGATAAATTGATCCAGTTGTCTGTTCTTCAAAGATAGCTGTGTGAAATTTTGGCAACAGACTGACTTTCATAAAATAAGGAAAAAAATAAAACCTTGTAGAAGGGGCACATCCAGCTTAGATGAGGATTGCTCCCTGTGTGTGTTTAGGTGGAAACCTGAACAAAAAATGGATGGGATATCTTGGAAAATTTCTGTTAGAGAAACCTGCAAACATATGTGTTCAGCAGAGGTGATGACTGAAATAACAGAGTAAAAACTATGCAAGTTAAAATAAGGCTTACAGTGCAATGCGTTCATCCCTTACTTTGTGTTTTTTATCTTACTAAAGCCATCTCGTAAGAAAAGACTGAAATAAGATTTTTGAAGAAGTGTGCAAGCTTCTTAGATTTAATTTGTGGGGAGGGTTTTACAGGTAGGTGAGGTGCTTGCAGTGTACTTAAGGGAAAAAAACAAACCCAGGTTGTTTCAGTGTGAAATTCTCAGTCACACTGGCCTGCAGATGCTCTTTTAATATGTATATGTTTGTTGCAAACAGAGGTGCTTCTGCTCATGAACTCTTAAAGGAAATCTTTCTATTTTTGCAATTACTTTTGGGGTTTTGTTACTTTCTCCTCCAAATGCTCTTGTCTGTGGCATGTCTATTGCCAGTAGCAAAATGCTGGACAAGATTGGTATTTGGTCAGCTTTTGGCAGAAACGCTAATTTCTTCAGTACTATTCTTTGATTTGGGGTGTTTTGTTTGTTTGTTTTGGGTTTTATTTGGGGTTTTTTGTTTGGTTTGGTGGTTTTTTTCCCTCACAATAGGAGAACCTCTCTAAACTCTAACTCAGACAGACCCCTGACTTGAACATTTCAGTGTTAAGAATGGGAAATTTGTAATACCCATTTCTAGCAGAAACTGCTGCTCAGGATCTGTACCAGGGCTCTGTATTGCAGGTGAGCTGGAATTGACCTATGAAATAAGATGTGTATGTATGTAGGTATGAAGACTCTTTAATTTGATACTTTTGGCAGCTGTGGTTCAGCAAAACACAACATTGAGAGAAGTTCTTACATGCCTTTCCAACTTCTTCCTCTTTCCATAACACATTATCTTGTCTTTATCATTCGTGACCTTGACTTCCTTGACTACAGTTATTTACAAGAAAAACATAATTGGTGGTTTGTCTTCTCTTAAGCATGGCTGGCTTGCAGATTTAAGTATTTGCCTAACTGCAAATGCAAGATTCCAGCATAGCATCAGCTGGTAACTTCATGTGCTACAGTTTCACTTCTGCATGGCCCAATAAAATACTCTTTTTGATTTCATGTTGGTAGGCCTTGCTGGAGGTAGATCAGCTTGACCCAAAACTGCTTCCTGCCAGAAATGTTTCTTACCATGTGTGTCTTGCATGGGAGATCTTGACAGAAGCAGCTCAGTGTGATGGTAGAGTGTTTTCTTCTGTCCTTTGTGCCAACAATAGAATTGTAGAATGGTCTGGGTTCGAAGGGACCTCCAGAGATCAAGTCCAACCTCCCTGCCAAGGCAAGATCCTCTAGGGTAGTTCACACAAGAATACATCCAGGAGGGTTTTGAAAGTCTTCAGAGAAGGAAACTCCACAACCTCTCTGGGCAGCCTGTTCCAGGGCTCTGCCACCCTCACTGTAAAGAAGTTTCTCCTCATGTTGAGGTGAAACCTTCAATGGTCCAGTTTGTAGCTGTTGCTCCTTGTCCTATTGCTGCTAACCACCCAAAAGAGATTGGTCCCAGGCACTTGACACCCACCCCTCAGATATTTATACACATTGATCAGATCTCCTCTCAGAGATCTCTTCTCCAGAGTAAAACAGCCTCAGGTTTCTTAGTCTCTCTTTGTAAGGGAGATGCTCAAGTGCCCCGACCATCCTTATGGCTCTGGGTCTCACTTCCATTTTTTTCTTTTATATTGGCAAGGTTAAATACAGAGGCTTGATCTCTCAGGCCAGGAAGTGGGCTGGAATCATGAAATAAGGCTTTGCTTAGTGCAAATGAGGAAATGATGCCATTCAGTGACTGCTGTCCTTCAGTCGTGGCTCAGACATCTGCTCACATCCCGACTTGTAAAAATGACATTGCTGTGTTCTGATACTTGGGGGTTTCCTGAAGTGTATGCTAGAAATGTTTCAGAACTTGCAATTAGCTCACTAGTTTGTGGCAAGGAGGAAGAGATCCATCTACATCAACACTAGTTTCATTTTGCACCATTGTGATGTTGTGAAGTTACAGAACTAGGAAATATTTTAAGTTTCTCAGGAGGCTTTAATCTTTCACTTTTAGTCAGTGCTAGGCTTTCTGTTAATACTGGAAGTGAGAATTCACTGATCTGATGAGGGGACAGTGCATTATATACATTACAGATAACAATAGTTGTTTGAAGGTGAAGTTAATTTTTCTAAAGAAAGAAATAGTGTGTACCTTTTCTTGGTTTGGTTTGTTTTTTTTCTAGTAGGAAATAATATGAATTGTAATCCTCACAAAATTTACTGTAAAGTTCTAGGTGCAATTATAAACTTCTGATTTCAGATCAGTTGTGAGGGATTTGTCTGAAAGTAATGTCCAGTTACTTGAAAGATGTTGTCATTTTTGATTCCAGGTAAGGAAGCAGGAGAGTTATGGTTGGACCAGGATGTCATTTTAAACATGACGACTGAGTGAAGAGAGACACCAATGTGTTCTAGTCTATTATTGTAATATTGGTATAAATTCTGTCTATCCACACATTCATTTTACAGTGGCAGATGTGTTTCTGTATGTCCTGTGACAAGCCACACTTCATCTTCTTGTGTTTTTCCAAACACCCTATGAGGACTTTGTTTTTTAGGCTCTTTCTGAGCAAGCAGCATGGCTGGAGTAGAGCTTGCAGTCAAAATGAAGTTACCCTGTTAACAGCTTGCCAAGGTGCTAGTTTTGCCTTGAAGTGTAGTCAGTCCAATCCCAATCTGAGGCAGGAAGGAGTTAAGTGTAGATACTATTTCAAAGACTGCCTAACTGTACAGACTTAAGATTTGGAGGAAAACAAAAACCAAGGAGTTTCTGTGGACAGAAGCAAGAGTTGCAAATACCTTTCAGAATACTGCCATGGAGCGTACTGTGCTGATGGAATTCATAAGCAGCTATTTGGGCTAATTGCCAGTGGAGCCCTGCTTTGCCACTCTCTTTGAAGACTCTTCTTTTAGTCTCATGATGATATTCTACATATAGCTTACCATATGGTGGTAGGGCTCCTTTGGTGTCAGCTGGAGGGGTTTCTGTAGGGCTGTGCCAACTCTTGATGCTGTGGCACAGTGTCATGCTGTTCTAGGCTTCCATGTAAACGAGTGGAAAAAGGAACGTGGCATTAGTGCAGTTGAGAGCGTAATTAGCTGAAATGCCAAATTGCATAGTGGAAACTGATGAAACTAAGCTTCTGCAAGTGCTGTTTAGTCTTAATTTTTATAGATCTCAAGGCAGACTCAGTTCTGTCTCTTGCTTGCACAGCAAAGGGAAGCTGTTTCTGGGTATGTGAACCCTTTTGCCCTCTGCCTCTGTAATAGCAAGGAGTTACCAGGACTGACTTAATTGCAGAATGTCAGAATTTGTAATTCAGGCAAAATAAATCTTGATGGAAAATCATTTCGTGCTTCTGCCATGCTCTCTCCATTTTATTCTGGAATGGTTTTTGTGTGTCTGGATTTGTCTAAAACCCAACCAGATGCAAGGGTATCAAGAAGTTTAGATGGGCGTTTGCTTTGGTAGAGGGTCAGACCTCTGAATCAGCTGTAATTTCCAAAGATAGAGCTCTGTCTGTTGGCTGACTTTGTGTATCAGGAAGACTAATGCTGTTTGGCTTTATGCTGCACTTCCAGAAAAACCTAAGAGAAGGTATTAATGCTATGTGCCTTGTGGAAGTTAAGAAACAATGTCTTACTAAGGCAGCAAAGGCACTCGGTGAAGCTAGGAGAGGTTGAGGAGACTCTTCATATTAGGGAAGAACTTGGTACAGAGTTTTCAAGCTTCTGGCTCTGTAAAGTACATTTGCTGCAGTTTTCTGTGTGCTGGTCACCTTCTAGGGCTTCCTAGGAACCCCAGTTCCTCCTTCATTCCCAAACATGGTGAGCAGTTTGTGAACTAACTTTAGTTACCATAGATCAAGCTGCTGTCAGGGAATTTTCAGGTTGTTGCAGGGGGAAGTTTTCAAACTTTTAAGCAGTAGCAGAATACAAGATACTTCAGTGATATTTATGGATTCACAGATTGAGGCTGCTCACGGCATAGTCAGAGGTGTAAAGTAGGGTACTAGGTATGTGCTTTTAACTGAGATGAGAACCTTTTTGGGTCTGAAGAAAACAGATAAAGTTTTACTGCTGCAGAACCTGAATCTACTTTAATTTCTGGGACCATAAAAATAGATGTAGGAGGGTCAGTGGCTAAAGGAACATCTATTTCTTGTTCAAGATGGAAGGGGAGAAAAGATACCAGGTCTGTCTAGGCATTGTTTTGTAGGTGAGTGATAATTGGTCAACAGTGGGACTGTGTTAACCTGCCTAACTTGGCATGCAGCCCAGGAGTTTTCCTATGGTGTGCTGAAGAAGCACTATTTTTGCCAATGTTTCCTAATATAATTGCCTTTCTAACTTAGTATGTTAGTCTAGTGTAAACATCGTGGTAATTCCTTCAAAGAAAACTCAAGTCTCTTTAATTTCTTCATACCTGGTACTTTTTTTAAGAGCTGTCTGACTAAGAGCTAGCTAAGCACCTTGATCCTGAAAGATGTTGTGTCAGCATGTGGTGTTCAGTGAGTCAGAGGGCTAACTGTGTTATGGCTGGTGCAGGGAAGAAAAAAGGTGAGGTTTATCTAAGAGCTTGTGCTTGTCCTCACAATTTCGTCCTGTCT
Source organism: Tricholaema leucomelas (assembly GCA_013400475.1). Lineage (NCBI taxonomy): Eukaryota > Metazoa > Chordata > Aves > Piciformes > Lybiidae > Tricholaema lacrymosa > Tricholaema leucomelas. The sequence continues at coordinate 1,233,302 of WAAF01016877.1, forward strand.
TTATAATCTTCCATGGGAGTATTTCATAGTTGTAATAAAGTAGGAGAAATTTGGGTAGGAAGGCAATGAAATATGCACTGTCTTCAACTGACAAAAGGTTTGCTGAAGCCTTTCTGAGAACAGATGTGGTTTATGTTTTTTGTTTGTGTTTTTTTTCTTCCTTTCAGTTGATGCTGATGAGATAAAACGACTAGGAAAGAGATTTAAGAAGCTTGATTTGGACAACTCCGGTTCTTTGAGTGTGGAAGAGTTCATGTCTTTACCTGAATTGCAACAGAACCCATTAGTACAGCGAGTAATAGATATATTTGACACAGATGGAAATGGAGAAGTGGACTTCAAAGGTAAGACACAGTACCTTGGGAGAGGTGGTGGTGTTTTACTGGAATCCCTGAAGCCTCAGAATTCAGATTTTGCTTTATCTGACAAAGGGTGGGTGAAGAAAACTTGTTAATTGAAATGGGGCTCTAATTCCTAGTGAAAGTACCAGTAAAACTAGTTTCTGTGGGGCATCAAGGCAGTGCACTCGGGGAAAAAAACTGCTTAAAAGCAGACTGTTTATTAACAACTTTCCAGGTCACAGCAATGTAGGACTGCTCATGAGGTATCTCTTGAGGTACCCTAATTCAGATTCCTAATTACGGTTCTGGTTGAAGGACATTCTTAAGCTGAAAAGACTGTAAAAAAGTGGGGTGCATTGTGTAAGTGGAGTGCATGTGCAGAAGGTGTCTTTATCCAAATGGCTCAGACCTCCCTTCTGGAGTATTTTGAAAACACTCTTCTCAATTGTGACAGTGAGACACATTGCTCTGTTCATAATTCCTTTTACCGGATTCTTTTGGTGACCTCAGGGAGGCACTTGACCTGAAAAACAAAAGTTTGTGATTTCTTACAATCATAGAACTAGAACTGTTTCAGTTGGAAAAGACCTCTGAAGACAGACTCCATCTGTCGACCTAACACCACCATAGCCACTAAACCCTGTCTTCAGTTGCCATGTCCTGCATGTTTCTTCAACACCCCCAGGGATAGTGACTCTCCCTTCCTGGGCAGCCTGTTCCAATGCTTGACCACTCTTTCAGTAATGAAATGTTCCTTAACTTCCAACCTAAACCTCCCCTGGCACAGTTTCAGACCATTTCCTCTCATCCTATCACCTGATACTCAGGAGGAGAGACCAACACCCATGTCGCTCCAACCACATTTCAGGGAGTTGTAGAAAGCAAGGAGGTCTCCCCACAGCCTTATTTCTTTCAGACTGAACAATCCCAGTTCCCTCATTTAGCACATTCCTTCAACATTTCCTTCTTGTTGGTCATGACTAGGAAAGGTTATCAGTTTTTCTTGATTTTTGTTGTTGTTGGCTTTTTGGTTTTTTGTTTGCTTTTCAGTGGGAGAAAGTTAGTAAATGTCATTTCTGCAAAAGCTGTTAACCTTTGCAGACTCCTTTACATTTCTTTTGGGAGAGCTGCAGTATAACTGCAATGCTGTGATTTTGAGACTTGCTTAGTAGCAGTTTCCAAAGTACTAAATATTGTCCCAAATTCCCTTGTGAAGGCCAGACGGTGATGAAAGGTGATGGTGTGTTGTGGGTGAGGCTGTTCCTCTTGGGTGGGAACAGGAAGTTGTCAGAATCCATTTTGTATGGTAGTGATGCTGCCTGCTCCAGTAAGTGGCAATGAATTCTATTGTTGCCACCTTGTCAAATTTGATTAGCTTCTGTCTCAGAGGGAAGCTCACAGGTGAAGTTTTATACTGAAGAAGAATGTTTTTTTGATGAGTGGTGAGATACTGGAACAGTTTGTCCAGAGAAGTTACACATGCCCCACCTTTGGATGTGTTCAAAGATGGGACTTTGAGTAGCCTGATCTAACGAAAAATGACCCTGTCTGTGGCAAGGAGGTTGGATTACATGGTCTATAAAAGTCCCTTCTGAGCCAAAACCCCTCCTGTGATTCTCTGAAAAGGAGAATCACTGGTGTGAAGTAATGCCCACTCTTTTAAGACTTTTTAAAGAAAAGTATTACAAACCTTTAAGCAAAACAGTTAAAAACAGAGCAGTCAAGTGTTTTGTTGATAAATCCTCCGGGAAGTGTTGATTTTAATTTCACAAACCAGGATGAAGCTGTAATAGTCCTCTCATGCTGATGCTCTATTTGCCATACCTCTGTGTTCTTCCTGTATCGTAGCTCAACCTGCAGCTTGGCTCTGCTGTCATTTTTACCACCAAAGTTAGTTTAAGTAGTATAGTTACAGGATCTCATCCAGACACATCACATCCCAGGGGCTTATTTTATTTGGCAACACAAGAGCTTGCTCCTGGGATAATGACTTCAGTGTTGAACGTCTTCTTTTGACCCTATTTCTTATAGAATTATTTTTTTAAGACATACATTTTAGAGATGCTTTCAGTTTCAAATGTAATTCTTGCTTTAAGTTGAGAAACCAATCTTGAGAGGACGTGTACTTTTAAAATACCATCTGGAGTAGCCTTGGGAGAGATCCCTATGGAGTTTTGTATTAGAGTCTTGGGAAAGTCTAGCAAGAAAATAAATACGGGTGTGAAAAATATCTGTTCAGTGAACTCAGTTTTGGAGTTGGACAACCTCTGACTAAAGAACATTGAAGTATTCAAATATGTGGACACTTAAATACGTGTGGTAGACAATATTTTAAGGTTTTGTTGGGTAACTTAGAGCCCTTTTACATTTTGTAAGACTTCTGAATGTTAATTTCCTTTGTTTAATAAAACAAAATGGGATTTTTGTAAATGTTTTTTCTTCTTACATTCTGTAGAATTTATAGAAGGAGTCTCCCAGTTCAGTGTCAAAGGAGATAAGGAACAGAAGTTGAGGTGTAAGTATTTTGATCTCCTTCAGCAGAAATTGCCTTCAGAATGTCTTCATTTGCTTCCCAGCTCAAAAAAGAAAATTAGTTTAAGAAGACTCTGTTCCCAAAACTGCAGCAATGTGCTTTGCTTTGTGGGACGGAATGAATAGTTGCTACTAGGTGCACAAATTCTTGTTGGGCACCTGCTCCTCAGGAACACGGCATGGCTCAGGGGTTTGGGGTGTAGCTTTCAATAAGTGAGACTGAAGTACTTCAAGATAAATTCAGCTTTAATACCAGGCTGTGTGCAGCAAAGTAACCAGGCTGGATGTTGATTCATCTGTTCCTTGGCGGGCTGCAATGTTTCCTACTTGCCAGTGAGCTGCTAGCTGGGTGCTTTACCTTGTGGTGCTGAAGGTTTTCCAGTTGAGTGCTTATAGAGTTCTTTTACTGCAGATGCTAAAAACCATTTTGATTGATATTTCTAAAGTGAGGGGGGTTTTCTTCACAGTTTGGTAGTAGTGCTCTTCACTGTATTGGTTCTCCTCTTTTCCTGGTGTTCAGAATGAAGTTGAAAGGCTGTTAGAAACATCACCTAGAAGGCAATGTTCTCAGGTCATTCAAGGTGATGGTATTACTTGTGTTAATGCAAAAGAGATGAATGATTGCTCCTTTACCATCACACTGGTTACTGAAAGCTTGACACAGTTACCTGTTTTCTTTCTGCAGTTGCTTTTCGCATTTATGATATGGATAAGGATGGTTACATCTCAAATGGGGAGCTCTTCCAGGTGCTGAAGATGATGGTTGGGAACAATCTCAAAGACACGCAGTTACAGCAAATTGTAGATAAAACCATAATTAATGCAGATAAGGATGGTGATGGAAGAATATCCTTTGAAGAATTCTGTGCTGTAAGTAATCTCTAAAAGCTTTTGGAAATTTAGAATTCAGATTAAAAAATGAAAGAAAAACAGAAAGTAGTATGAAGGGTAAGACTGTGAAAGCAGTGTGTTTCTTCTGCTCTGGCCACAACCACTTTGTGAAACAGCTTTATTATAGGAGGCATTTTTGCTTCATGGCTTCCAAAAGAGCAACACATCAACAAGCAAGTTGTGAATACTTTCTCCAGGATAGGGTTTTCCTGTTGAATCTAGTGTGCCTGAAGACAACTATGGAAGTTGCTGTGCTCTGAAGGAAGCAGAGTAATTGCTATGCCAGTTTATGACACACTGCACACAAGACCAGTTCTAGTTTTGTATTACGTGCACAAATGCTCTAGCCTGCCGTGAAGATGTGCTGGATTCCAGTCTCTGTGGTGGCAGAAAATAGCAGCTTTAAAGACGAGTTGGGAGTCTTGTGTAGGAGGCTGGTTTTCCTCTTTTTCAACCCTGAAATTTGGTTAAAGAAACAGCACTGCCAGGTGTTTGAAATGTCTCTAGCTGCTTCATGGAATACACTGAAAGAAATTAAAGTAAGGCTGTACAGTCTGTTAAGGGAAGAAAAAATGCTTCAAACCACCTGAATGCTGTAAAGACAGAGTAGGACACAGCAGATCTCTCTTTCAAATGGTGTCGCTATCAGAGGTGGTGCCTGGAGGGGTTGAGGTGTGTTCCACAGAGGTGAACTCCAGGTTAATCCACCAGTGTCTAACCCAGGTGTCTGCTCCAAATCGCCCTGCTGAAAGATTTATCTCTGCAGGGTGTGGAGAGAGCCTGGGGAGATTAGCACCATCTGCAAGGATTTGACAAAGGCCACCCTAGCGGGATTTGTGTCAGTTGCAGGGAGAGTTAACCTCTTGAGTGCTGCTCTTGGAAAAGCACGGAGCTGAGAGGTGAATTCTGACAGCTCTGAATTTTACTGAGCAGAGTGACTGAATGGAAGAATTGAGGCTTGAAGTGGTTGATTTTCACCCGTGTTGTATATTTAATTAGTTGACAGCAAGTCATAAATTCTTTCTCTCTATAGAAAAAAAGTAAATGACACATTGGAAGGTGAACATCCGAAAATGGCACTGAATGTTGAGATATTATTTTAAAAGGTATATTAATGAGCAAGCACCTGGGTACAACAGTTAGGGTTGGTAGGCACTCAGGTACTGCTCGTTTCTTACTACTCGAGTTGTTCATGTTCCTGCTAAGTGTAAGATCTGGGGAAGTCCCAAAGTGAAACTGTTACATTACCTGTGTTCTTTTGGTAGAATTCAGCTATTTTTCCTGGCAGTGTGTGAAAACGTGGTCACCTACAAGGAATGAGTTGCGGCCTGTAGACACCTGGATTAGGGAAAGAGCTGTTTGTTTCTTGCACTGTCTTTCAGACATCCATCAGACATCATGCTGCCCTGGCTTTCTGTTGTCCTTGAGCTTCTGCCCAGACTTCTTACACTGTTTGGTTTTCCTCTACCTTTCTTTTAATTTCTTTATTTTGTAACCTTTTGACATTTTTCATTCCTACAATCTCTTATTCCCTTGTTCTTGCATTTTACCTTTGAATCTTATGCCATCTCTCTACAAACATCTGCACCTGTGGTGTTTGATCTGTTCCAGTGTCAAGTGCCATGTGGCATTTGGTTGTATCTGTTCCAGTGTCAACGGCCACACGCACTGCTTCAAGGGGGAACTGGGCTTTTGTGAATTTCTTTTTCAGTACCTAAGTATTTGTTACAAACATTTTAGCAAATGCTTTTGGTTGTCTTGGCTGGCATTCTAGAAATTAGTGGGATTAGAAATACTGTGTCCAGCAGGAGCAGGGAGGTGATTGTCCCCTTGGACTCTGCTCTTGTGAGGCCACACCTTGAATGTTATTTTTGGTTTTGGGCACCTCATTACAAGAGGGATGTGGAGCTGCTGGAGCCAGTGCAGAGGAGGGCAAGGAAGCTGGGGAATGGCCTGGAGAATAAATCTTACAAACAGCGACTGAAGGAGCTGGGGATGGTTAATGTGAAAAAAAGGAGACTGAGGGGAGACCTCATGGCTGTCCACAGCTACCTGAAAGGAGGTTGTGGAGGGGTTGGTGCTGGTCTCTTCTCGCAGGTATTAGTCATAGAACAAGAGGGAATGGTCTCAAACTGTGACTGGGTATGTTTAGACTGGACATTAGGAAACATTTTTTCCCAACAGGAGTGGTCAGGCATTGGAATGGGCTGCCCAGGGAGGTGGTGGTGTCACCAACCCTGGATGTGTTTTAAAGTCATTTGGATGTGATGCTTGGGCATATGGTTTAGCGTGCACCTTGTAGAGTAGGGATAACAGTTGGACTTGGGTGGTCCTGAGGGACTTTTCCAACGTGAATGTTTCTGAGATGCTGTGAGTTGTACTAACATAACTGCCTCAGGTAATCAGTGTCATGGACATACCTCTCAGTACTTGTGAAATGTCTATCAGTGCGGAGAGGCTGGGGGAGATCGTAATTATGCTTGACCTGAATGTATCCTTATACCTTGCAGACTGTCTTCTATTCATGAGCACTTTCTTTTTCTCTCAGGTTGTAGGAGGCCTAGATATCCACAAAAAGATGGTCGTAGACGTGTGACTCTGTAGGGCACCACCCAACACTTTTGCTTTCTTCTCCATCTCTGAAGATCTGCTCAAGACGTCCAGCAATGCTCTCTGTGTATTTAAATGGAAGTATTTTTCTCTGTGAAGCCACATTTTCCAACATGAGCCTCATGAAGCCAACTAAGTGTTATTGAACTTTGATTCTCTCAATAACTCAGTGTAGCACTTTAAAGTCTGAAGGACAGCAAAGATGGAAAGAGCATATCAGTGTGGTGGAGAAAGGGAAGGGGTTGGCTTTTTAATTTATTTTTCTTCATCTTTTATAACAAGGAAATATCTATATATATATATATGTGTGTGTGTATTTATATATAGATATATATG